>JANPWX010000012.1:563034-631463 GCA_024734555.1 Trochalopteron elliotii | reverse complement strand
GGGGGGGGGGGCGCGGCAATGGCCGAGCGCTTCCCGTGCCCTCGCTTCCCCTACTCTTCGCTGGGTCCGAGGCGGCTGTAGGGCCCGTCCGAGTGCGCGGTGTGCGCCTGGGGCAGGGCCCTGCTCCCGCCTTGCGTGGGGTGAAGGCGCCGGTGGAGCGCGTGAGCAAATGCTGGGTGACAGGTTGGGCAGTCCAGCTCAACAGAGTGGGATTTCTGGCGAGGTGAACGTTTCCTGAAAGCAGCTGGAAGCTGTGAGCCCAGCCCACACATTTTGTGCCTTGTGTGTGAGCTTGACTTGATCTAGATCTAATCTGGTAATGAGAGTCTGAAAGGGCTCTAAGCTGTCGTTGGCACCAAGTGAAAAGTTTGTTAAAGTTTGTTTGTCCGTGTTGGCCAAGCTCTCCATAGTGCCAGATGAGATGGAAAAAGGCTGGGGAGCTGCTGGACCATGGCTTATACAGGGAAATCCAAGCAAGTGCAGAAATGTATTGCTGAGTTTAGCAACAGAAATGGAAGAACCACAAATACCAATGATAACTTGCATATTTCTTGTAGCCATGGTAAGGAAGAATTGGTACTAGCTGTCCAGGGTGAGTCCCATCCCTGGAGGTACTTAGAAAATGTGTGGACGGGGCACTTAGGGACATGGTTTAGTGATGGACTAGATCTTAGAGGTTTTTTCCAACCTAAATGATTCTGTGATTCATCACTAACTCACCAGAAGGATAAAAGGTCTCTTTTCCTGTTACACTTCTTAAGTTTTCTAGTGATTTTTGTCAGGACACAGTTGAATTCAGTAAGTCAAGCCTCATCTCTTCTCATAAAGCATGACTAAACCCTTTGTCATGAGGAAACTTTTCCTTTCATGAGCAGAGGCATAATAATTTCACATAACTACAGACCATGTCAGTGGTAGCTACAATAGCCGTTCATGTGGAATAGCAAGTTTGTATAGTTGTATAGTACTAGACAACTGTAATTAATTTTAGACTTGGATGGTTTAAATGTAAGTGGGAGGTGAGGATTAAGAAGGTCATGACATTTACTAAGCCATTATTCAGGCAGCTAGTGGTGTTCTCACTTTAACAGAAAGATGTAAAGGCTATAGAATTAAGGATGTGAGAGGCTGGTTTTTAGAGGTAAGACTTCATTGCATCTTAATGATTCCCTGTAAGGGAAAAAAAGTATGCAGCATGAATTAAGTAATTCTTCACGTGACACTGAATTGTTAACACTTCCATATAAATCTGTGGTATGTGTAATTTTATACTAGTAATACTCTTCTCAGAACATCATCTGTGAGAAAGAATCCCTTTTTATCTGCAAGAAAACCTTGTATTTTTTTATAGTAGTTGGAGATTCGCTTTACTTTGATAGCTACGTATCACTGATGACATACATAATCTCTAATGGTGAAAATGATCCTTCTGTATTATTTTCCCTATAATAATAATACGGGTTTCACCAAGGCCTGTTCAAACTTGCCTCTGGTTTCTCCTCATGGCAGTCAGATTACAGAGCTGCCAGTGGAAGCCAGGCTGTGGAGTTGCCAGTGGAAGACCCTCAGCACTACAAAATGCTGAAGCATCCAACGCCCTGTGCAGTGCTTGGTTTTAGCTGCTGACTCTGCAAGATACGGTACAGTACTTAGTGAAGTGTTGTAAAGAACTAGCTGGGGAGAGCCTTTTAGAGAAAAACCATTAAAACAATGCTGTGCCAAGGCAAAGTATGAGGAAAACTGTTTTAAATTCCTTAAGTGAAACATACTCTGTGCTGAGGATTAATGTTTTAAGAAGAGGGTGTCTAACTGCTTTAGCTATATAATCTAGTGAGATAGATATTCACCCTCTTGGGTGATGATTTTTCTAAAATACATGTAAGCTTTCATGGCAACAACACAGTCTTAGCCAGTCTTAACTGAATAACAGGAAATGTGAGTTTATTTTGAACTCTCGTACAGACACCTGACTGAGGAATTATACAAAGTGTTGTACCTCTAGGCCAAATTTCAATTTTGACATAGAACAGGCTTGAGGCTGAAGTCCTCTAACCTAGTGAAGTACTTCCCTTCTGGAAATTCAGTCCGCTGTAGTTAAGATTCTTAGCACCAGTGTACTTAAGAGTGCTAGTTTGGTTAATAAAATAAAAGCTTTTTGGCTAGAAATATCTAGCAGTTTATCCTAAATAAATCAACAGGAATGTATCTTGCTTGAACTAAGTATTTTGATTTCATAATTCCTAAATAGTGAGGAAATTTTATCTGAAGGATTCTGTTTACATAATTGGTTGTCATTTATCTTGTTGTTAACGTGACAGTGAAATCCAACATTCTTTGAATTGTTAGAAGTAAATAATCACTAGGAAATCATAGTAAAGTATTTTTCTGTCTCACATTATAAAAGGGAAATTGAATCTATTAACTTCTTCCACATCTTTTGATATGATTCAATTCTTCCACATCTTTTGATATGATTCAAATCTTATGTAAGTTGTTTGGGACTTTTTTTTTTTGTATTTGTAATTCAAAAATTATATTTCTATCTTTTTTCTTTTGACTTTATATCTGAAAATAATTTTTAAATCCTGCATTCCATAAATATTTTTTACACTGCTTAAAACAGAAATACTTCTAAAATCAAGAATGTGTCATCTGGAGGAATTCAGTGCTGTCAACTATTTCTGGATAGCATTCAAATTTACTAAAAGAGTATCTCATAATTCAGCTAAATCATCAGAAAAACCATGATTATATTGATGTGCTATTTAAACTATTTGGGAAAAAATATGAGGAAACTCGAGAATCTAAAATGCAGGTAGTGGAATGTGGTCCAGTGGAAAAGCACCTGGGAGTGCTGGTTGACAACAGCTGAACCTGAGCCAGTGTGTGCCCAGGTGGCCAGGAAAACCAATGGGACCTGGCCTGGATCAGCAATAGTGTGGCCAGCAGGGCCAGGGCAGGGATTGTCCCCCTCTGGGCACTGATGAGACCACACCTCATGTGCTGTGTCCAGTTCTGGGCCCCTCAGTTCAGGAAGGACATTGAGGTGCTGGAGTGAGGCCAGAGAAGGGCAGTGGAGATGGGGAAGGGTCTGGAATTCAAGTGCTGTGAGGAGAGGCTGAGAGAGCTGGTGGAACCTTATCACTCTCTACAACTCCCTGAAAGGAGGGTGTAGCCAGGTGGGGTTTGGACTCTTCTCCCATGTAACAAGAGACAGGACAAGAGGAGACAGTCTTAAGATGTGCCAGGGGAGGTTTAGGTTGAACACTAGGAAGAATTTCTTCACAGAAAGGGTGGTTAGTCACAGGAGTTGGCTGCCCAGGGAGGTGAGATCCCTGTCTCTGGAGGTGTTTAAGGAAAGACTGGATGTGGCACTCAGTGCCATGGTCTAGCTGACTCGGTGGTGTTTAGTCAATGATCTCAATGATCTCGGAGGTCTTTTCAAAGCTGATTCATTCTGTGATTCTGTACCACATTATAACTTCATAATTATTTTATGATTATTATATTATTTAACTTTTTATCTGGTTTAAGAACATTGAAGAACTTGTCCAATGTAACTATAATTAAATTAGTGGAGTTGCTCTGCATTTTCCTAGTGGAACTAGGATAAGCAGGTTTTCCTCACCTGAAACTGTGAACATATTGAAAAGCCAAGGGCAGAAATACTTACCTGATGGTACTTTACCAATAGGCTCTAGACAGTGTTAGGCTCTATCCTCAACTTTAAATGTGATGTTTGTTTTCTGTCTTTTTTGAACTACTTCTCGTGTAAAAAACCCCAAACAATTTATGAAGCTATGGTGTTGCAAGGTTCACTAATGATTTGAATCCAGTGAAGTCAGTCAATCAGTTCTAATATATTCTCTGTCAAGGTTCCAACCAAACTTAGATTTTTGTAAAACAGGTAAATAAAATACTTTCCCGTCACAGAGGTGATTGGGAAGAACAAGACAAAGCAAAAAGATCATTATTTCCTAGGGAAAGGGGGGTTATGTTTATACTCCTCTTGTAAGGAAAAATATCCCCTTTCTCATGGCTTATACTGCCAAGATACCTGTTGGAATAAAAGTTTTAAGAGATGGATCTCTTACAATCTACAAATGCAGATGTCTCTGCTGACTAATATCCTCTTAAAGGTTGCATCAAGCATAATATACTGGTACATGATAGGGTTAAAATTATAATTGTTCAGAAAACTGTATAATGTGGGCTTGCTCTTGGTCTATTACCTTGATTTTTTTAGAGAATATAGTAATATGAAAGGAATGGAGAGGGGAACCTTTTACACAGGAATAGTCCCTTCCTTTCTACTCTATGGTACTATTTTCATTATGTTATTCATGATAAGAAGAAAAGATAGAAGGAAGTTTAATTTTTTTTTTAAATAACACATGCATCTCAAGTGTTACCAGCTTGTCCAATTCTGTGCTTTCAAGAGAGATTTTAAATGCTTGTTGTAAGGCAGAACTATGCCTGGGAATTACAGAATGCTTCAGTGAGCTTAACTGCATTGCTAGGGAATAAATGAATTTGGCTCTGTAAGTATGACATAGTGTACTTTAAATATACAAAACAAGGCAAAGGAAATTGTAAGTAAAGCTTTTTATCCCAGAGTATTGGAATCAACGAGGAAGGGCATAATTTAACCTCATATCTTTATTATTGGTGATGATGGATGAGCGTGAAAGAAACCAGGTTTACTTTTCAATCCCAAGTTGTTCACAGGATAGAGATTTGAAGAAAAACCATTGGAGTTCAGGTATACTTGAGCTGGAGGTCAGAGAAAAAAATGAGGCTTTTGAAAATAATCATGTTCTAGAGTTATTTTTCAAAATAGCTTTATACATTAAGAGGTACAATAAGTCATGTATTAAGTACCTGGAAATTGTTCCCTCTTTTGATTCATTAAAAAAAAGAAGGGAAATAAAAAGGAGGGGGAAAAGTGAAATTTCCCAGTGGGAAGTATCTTTAAATGTTGTGTCCTCAGAATATTTAGGAAAAATAATGAGCAATTATGAAAAAGTTTCAGTATAATGACTGTGTAACAACTTGTAGTGAATATTATTTTCACAGAATCACATAATCTGAGTTGGAAGGGACCCTCAAGGATCATCAAGTGCAACTCCTGGCCCTGCACAGGACCATACCCAGAAGTCACACCGTGTGCCCAAGAACATTGTCCAAATGCTGCTTGAACTCTGTCAGGCTGGTGCTGTGACCACTTTCCTGGGGAGCTGTTCTAGTGCCCAGACACCCTCTGGGGGAAGAACTTTTTTCTAATATCCAGCCTAAACCTCTCTTGACACAACTTCAGTCCATTCCCTTGGGTCCTGATAACTTTACATCTGAAAAGGACTCTACATGCCAATGAACAGAACACACAGAATATGCAATATACAGAAGCAGCACTTACTGTGTATTCTTTTTCTGTCCTTGACTGTTGGATCAGTTTAGGTTCAATTATGAAATATTAAGCAGCTATGGAATGATTGTACATGAAAGTCTGAGTTGAAGGTGATACATGTATCACTAGACATTTTGAAGCACTCATTTGAAAGCCATCTGAAGTTGATATAAATCTGATTATAGGCATGAGTTTTGTGACCTCTGTTTCAGATACACTTTCTGCCTTTGGATTTAAATACTTGCTTCCCTTTTCATTGTTCAGGAAATGGAGCTTGAAACTATCTTAGCATAAGACATTTACCTGCAAGTTTCAATATTTTAAAATCTTTTAAAAACCTTTTTAATTCATAGAAAATTGAGGGGATTTTTTTTTTTCATGAGGACTTTGGTAAAAGGGTTGTAAACTCTAAGCTTTATGTAGCAAGTGGGTCCATTTCTTGAAATGTAAGATATTCTCTGAGCTTTTTCTGAGTAAGGGAGGGTAAAATAATTTTTTATCACATTCATATGTGCAGTAGGACCTGCAGAAGTTTACCAGTTTCTGTGGAATTAATTTTCATTACGTTTTCATCTTTTATTATATTGTAAACTTTTTATTACTGCTTTATTTACTACTGCAATAGTTTTTATTTTATTGCTGTGTTATTGGTCATCTTCCTTTCAGTAATTATGACACTTCATGGATACTATATTGCTCTAAGGGCTGCAAATGCGTAACATTCACAACTCTAAATTTGATTCCTAAGCACAGGATTCTAAAGTACCTGACCAAAAGTAATACCCAGATTTAACCACTGTATGCCCTGCTTGCCCTCTGGGTTCATTAGGATCTGTCAGCTCTGACCTGGAAGTCCACGGCTCTTAACATAAGCATGACACAACCTTCTTAGAAGCCCTGCTAACTGGAACACAAATAGATAGATCAATCCCACAGTAAATTAATGCTCAAGTAAGCTGTCTAAGGAGCTTAGGGAGAGAAACAGGGAGGAACAGGGAAAGAGAGATATATAATGCTTCATACATGCTGCATCATTTTAGGTTCAAAATCCATAGCTCTGTAATCAGGTGGTGGACTTGGCCAAAACCTTCACATCAGAAAACAGTTCAGAATCAGAAAAAGTGGAAGGGAGCTGTATTTCCTCTACCTATTATTTTTCTATGTACGATTTTTTTTTAAAGACCCTACACCCCACTTAGGTTGCCAAATACATAATTTCATCTGAATGGGGTAGTGTTCTCATGCAGCAGGGCTGAATCTTAAGAGAAGAGAGACTTGGGGTTGTTGTCCAGGCAAATGCACAGGGCAGATGTGGTACTGTGAACACATGGTCTGGACATTCATTTCAGGTAACTTAGGAAAAGCTTACAATTAAAACTAGAGGCAATCTTTATGTTTTTTGGCAGCTGCATATTTACCTGCATTTACTGAAGGAATAATTTGTCATTTTTCAGAACTGTTGTCTGCTGTCAGCCTTCTCAATTAATTGGAGTCTAATTGGCCTGGTAGCATGGAGGATGGGATGTCAGAGATCTCAGCCCCATGTCCATTCTCCAACTCTGTTGTAGGGCAGGATGGGGACTGCCAAGCCACATCCTGCCTGCCTGTAGTAGTTTCACAGAAGTGAGTAGCTTGGAAAGGGGTGGTGGTGAATATTTGCAGGTAGTGCTAGGTGCCTTTGCTGTGGGAGCCTCTGGGCTGTATAAAATGGGTTACAGGGCAACTGGAGATGTCAGATGAGCATGCTGTATAAATACAGGCAGTATCTTTCACACAACCCTCACAGATGAGGGTTGTACCTTACTGTCCCTGTCTTCATGAGATCATGATAATGGTCACAATCACCATGGCAAATCCTACAAAAAAGCTATATTTACAAGAGTCTAATATATCCACAGCCTTGTGCATTAATGTCAGACAGCATTTGTTCAGAAAGGATGGGGCCCTGCTACAGCCTGCAGAATGCTGCCCTGTAATGTTCATGGGCAAGGCAGAAGAACCCACAACCCATAGTGGATCTGGTTACTTGGGCTTGTTTAAGAGTTAACAAGATTAGTGATTTCACTCTATTAGATTATCTCTCTCACCTCCAGGGAGGACTTGCTCACCTCCAGCATTATATTTGGCAGGTCTTGGCTTCCCTTCCCAGCAGGGAGGCCACGTCTGGTCCAGGAATGCTGGAGCCAAAACCATGTTGGATCTTTGTGTGCCACTGCTCATGGCTACTGGCCCCAGCCATTGCAGACCAAGGTCCCTGAGCACCCCCTGGCAGTTGTTTCCACACATACCCCCTGACCTCTGAGATCTTTAGTCCAGATGAGATTTTCACTGCCTTCTTTCCAGGCCTCTTTTTTTTTTTTTCTCCAAAGCCAAGTATTTTTTTTTCAGGAAAACCTTCTTTGAGGCCCCTAGTCTCCCATTTTCTCAACTAGTCTGTGTAGAAACACAATGAATGATCAGCCTCCTAATTGGGGGTTCTGTCTCTGTATTAATTGGAGGCGTTGGGATGTGCTGCTGTTCAGTCACAATGTTATCAAAATTTATATCCAGTGAAAACTAGCCAGTTTTGCTGGTTGCCAGTGAAAACTTGAAGTCTTCCTGAGGGTATAAAGTTCAGTTTCAGATATTCACACAGGTATAGACACATTTATCACCTGCTTGCTATTGCTAATTTTTTTTTTCTTTTTTTCTGCAACAGTAATGCACCAAAGATGCCTGAAAATACAAAAAGAAACCCCGCCTGTTCTGGGGCTTTGTCCATGGGAAGTGGACTGCGTCACCATGCTAACCACAAGAAAAACATTCCAATCTTACAGTGTTCCCTGTACTCATCTCAAATTAACTTCTCCAGGAGGGATAACATTTTAGGCGCATTTGTTGAGGAGGAAAATTGAAGCAGGGAGATGATAAAGACTTACTGAGAGCTAGCACAATAGCTTGGTGGCAGGACCAGGAAAAGAGGAAGAGATCTGACCTCACTCTGGTCTCTTGGAGTACTTAATTGTTGTAGGGGCCTCCAGTCGGTAATGAGTCTAAGACAGTGGAAAGCACAATTTCTCACGGGGGCGGGGGTTGTGGTGAAGATGTTCATTTCTCTCCTTTTGTTTGGGAGCTGTCTTTGAAGGCATTGTTCTTCCACAGCTGCAGTAGCCTACATTCATTGTGATAATTGTGGGACAATACGTAGAATGGATGATTGATACATGAGATAAAGTTGTGTAAGAATATTACTAGACAATCATATGGAGATAATAAATTACACAAAGACAGCTCAAAGAAATAAGCTAAGAACAATTTTAGTGGAATACAATGTGGGAGATGGCACAGCAGATCCAAATAGGGATAAAAATGAATAAGAGAAACAGCAACTAAAACGTTTGCTGGAACAAGTAATATAACAGGACATGAGTTAAAGTATTAAAGATAGGTGAGTAGCTCATGGACAGAAAAGGGAACAAATTGTGCTCTTGAAGAGCTCTGTACTGCCTATGCACCCTGTCATCCTTTTTCCATATCAGAAGGAGGTGTAAGTGCACTTCTTTCTTTTGGTAGGAAATACAGGTTTACTTATGGGTCTGCATATTTAGGAGGTTGGGACTGAGAGTCACCACAAAGCTTGCAGACCAGTCTGGACATATTCAAAGACTCAAGAAGGTGCCATAGTAAAGAGATTGCTGCCTTAGAAAACGTGAACTCAGTGCTTTCAAAGCAGAACATATATCAGTGTTCCTATCTGAAGGATGTAAGATACAGAAAGCAAAGAACAGGCAAAATTTGGTTTGGATTTTATTTTTTATTTTTAATTCTTTTTTGAAGCACCCTTTGTAAATTTGTTATCAGCTCCATGTTAAGGTGTTTGACTGATGGGCTTTCTTACATTTTCCAACTCTTCTATTCTCACTATTTATCAAGCATACTGTATGGCCTTGACAGTTTGAACTCTCAGTGAATATAGTTTTAAGAACACCTTGAAAATTTTTATAATGAAGGAGTAGATTAAAAGGGAAGATGCAATTGTTACTACTAGGAGAGTATCTGAAGTAAAGATACTAACTTATTACTGACATCCCTCTACTGAGTCCACCACTTGAGTTTTTTAGCAGATATGTAGTAAACATGGTTGCTTCAGGAGAATGCAGTGGAAGGAGAAATGGTTTAGGCACTTCTGTCAACTGATCACCCTGTGTTTGTGGGCTTCTCTTCCATCTGAGAACAATAGCTCCTCCCTGGTGCTGTGATTGTGTCTGTGAGCTTGCTCAGAATCCCCACTCTGAATGCAGCCTCAGCCAGGAAGGTGAAGGGGAAGCTGACTTTCCTTTCTCACTGTTGAACTTCTAATACAAATGTTGATCTCTACAATATGATTTCAGTCAACAGACTGTGATGTCTTAGATCTCAATAATTACTCCCTCCTTGCCTAACAAGACTGGTATTTCTAAATGTCTGGTATATCCCATAAACGGGTTGTCTGTGGTGTGATATAATCTTAAGGAGTTTGATCCAAACTTGTTGAAGGCAGTAGGATTTGTCTCTTGATTTCAGTGGTTTTTAAAGGATCTGAAACAGATACAGGATTTGGCCCTGCATAAGTGTAAAAGCTAATACTGCCTGCAGCAGCCCAGCATTTTCACCACTATGTTTAATCACCTTAAGACATTTAAAGAGGTCAAATTTTTCTTCCCCTCCCAAAATACTGATAACATTTCAGTTCCCTATGCTAATCTTTTGCAATATTTTTATTTCTGAAATATCATGAGCTACATACAGGCACAGAATGTTGTGAAACTTACATGTTTTAAATTTTGAAGCAAGATTCATTCATGACGTCATGTGTTAAGTTTCATCCCCCAGGGAAGGTGTGTGTGGTTTTTATTTTGCTTCTTTTGGTTGGTTATTTTTTTCAAACTGAGTTATTAGGCCCTGAAAAATGAAAGTGCTGATATAATCTGAAACAGTATTTCCCGAAGGGCCCTGTTAGAGCAATATTCTAAAAGTCTAATAAGTCCCATTGTGAGAGCCATTTGTCATTTTATCCCTACAGGCAAATTTTTAAAGGTTAGTGAGGGCTATTTGTCAAAGCTAAATGCTGCTTTAAATTTTGTTTCCGAAAACCTGGCATTTTGTAAATATTCCTAGTTGTCCTCTTCAGATTGTCTCAGTAAAAAAAAGTTTGGAATGGGAGCATAGATGGGGAAGAAAGTGTCTAAAGCGAATTGTTTACACACTTACTTAATTCTGAAGAAAAAATTTACTGTATAAAAGGTTTCAACTGAGCCTGAACAGCTCAGGTCTCTGTTTAAAAACTCCCCATGCCAATAGCCAATACTTGCAAAAATGCAGGTATTTTAAATAGGATTAGTTTAAAAGGGGAAACTACTGCATTAGTGGCTAAAAGTATAGGAATTTAGCTGTTTGTTCTCTAGATGTGAAAGATACGTTGAAATTCTAAAATGTTGTCAGGATAGATTCAAGTGTTTGTCCTTGTTGATGAAAATTAAGCTTCCAGTCTGGTGAATTCCTGCTACTTAACTCTGATAGGTTTTAACAAAGTTTCGACATACGAAGTATTTACAATAGTAGGAAAAAGGATTCAAGAAGCTGCCTTTACAGTAGCAAAATGATTCGTGGGTATTACTTTTTAACATGTTCTTTAAAGCATAATGGTATGAAAATGCTTACAAATGAAAATTGTATTCCACTTAACTATGGCATTGGCATTTTACAGGGACTCGGGTAAAAACCTTTCTCCTTTTTAATTAGAGCAGTCTAGTGGGGATTTTGTATTTTTCATCAGGTCACTAGTTATTTTTTCTGACAGTGCGAAACTGGAGAGTTGAGATAGCTGACTTCATGGTAAACATGTTGTGGGCTTATAGCATCTGATTTAAAGTAGCCTGCAGAGAAGTGATAGTCCTTCTGTGTACCTTGGTAACCAGACACACCAATTGATAAAACAAATACTGAAACTAAAAAGGGAGTACTTATTTTCCTGATTTTTTTTTTAATCAGCAAACTCTTCCCTAAAGATGGATCAAATCCTCTTATTTAATTTATTCAGCATAAATGAATTAAATTGAAACCTGATTAGCCCACAGTGGGGAGAATATCTCTGCAATGACTTGGAACACTTGCTAGGGATTAACCCCAAATCCCAATTCTTCTTCACTGCCTGTTCTAGTAGCATCATTTGTTCATGGTAAGATACTTAGGAGTCCTTCTTTTGGAGGTTACTGAAATACTTACATGCCTTTAACCTTTCACCATATAAGCATTTTTAAATGCTTAAAGGTTATGATTAGACTCAATTAATCAGCAAGAATTTTCTGCGAATCAGTCTGTGATTCAGTATTTATGAAGTTGAGTGTATGAATTGCACTGAAGTATTGTTATTTAACTCTAAGCAGTAGAAAAGTTGCTGTGATTGTAACGTAATAATTCCATTAGCTTGCTGTCAAAGCTATGGATGTGTCTTTTCTGCTAAAGACAAAAGCCCTCGTGAAAGTGCTTGCTCATTATCCTGAAATAATAGGATAATACTATGCAGTTCAGCATGAAAAGTTTTATTCTTACATCAACAATATGTTAATGATAAGCATAGCATTCGCCTGTTGACAGACCGATTTTTTCAGAACGATCATTATATGTCTATTGTTTTTAGAAATTTTACTAAGAAGTTGCATTTTTAAGGCCAGATCATAGCCAAAAGGTGGCAGTATTCTATTCAATATTCATTTACAAAACAGGATAAAAATGAATGTATTTATTGACACTTTGCTTCTAATATCAGATCAAACTGGATGATTGTAGCCTAAAAATAGTGTCGGCTTATGAAAAGGACTTATTTAGAATGAAAGTAGAAATTAAATTTCTTGCTTATACCTTAAAGTTTGCAAAAAAAGAATTTAGTACATAAATTTTAATTATTAGGTGTTAGTGTTTCACATGATACCTACATTGTCACTAAAAGAGAACTTTGTGGCCTGGGGGGTTTTATGGAGTGCTTAAGAGCATTAGAACGTTTTCTGTAAGTGTTGGCAGAGTTAACTCATTTTACCTTCAAAAAGAAAGAAATTAATCTCCACATGCTTTTAATATGAGCCAAAACTGCTGCAATAAAACCAATTTGTTTTATACACTGTAGGGACTGGTAATATTTTTCATAGAGTAAGTATGGAATTTTTTGTGCTGAGACAACAATAACTTGAAGAATTGTTGAAATATTGCTTTTCCTGCCTGCCAAGTTGTTTAGCTGTACATCAGTGGTTTGTGTCAGAACAGATTGAGATTAAAGTTTGACTATTAGTGGGAGAGAATGCTTGCAAGTGCAATTATGTTCAAGCAAATATTTCCATGTATATTTTGTTCCATAGTTACATCAGATGTAAATATGAATTTACTGTAGTTATAGAGTAAGTTTAAGTCAAGTAAATAAATATTCTATTTTAATGTATGAAATACTTCTAAAATCACTTATTGTCACAGTTTTTTAGAAATATTTAAGAATGAAGGTTCTATTCTCCAAATATTGGTCAGTCTGGTTTCCTGTTAATATTTTTCATCCTTTTTTTTCAGTGTTGAAAAGTTTTGATAAATGTTGTATGTGAAATGGAAGAAAACGTGATTCAGTGGGCAGGACATGGGAAATCCAATTGAAATGGTACTGCTTTTTAATATTCTTTGGTATTCACCTCCAGTAGAGTATAATGCACACCTATCAATCTTCTGTGATGTCAAGCAAAGCATGGTACAGTTCTCAAGGGAACTGGAATTAGTAAGTCTTTTGATACAGCACTGATTTCTCTGTTCTGCCACTTAATTTTCTCCAATAGCCCACTCACTGAATCTTTGAGGGCAGTTTCTTTTTCCAGAAAAAAGGGATGTGACACATTTTTATTCAAGAATCATTTTGGTGTTCACACATGGACAGGAAGGTGATGTGAAATTTAATTCTCTATATAATCAAATAAGGCAGAGCATTGTATCAGTAGCACAAACTCTGGAAACATCATGAAGGCAAGAATGAAGGTGTTGGACAAACATAGTTGGATACCACATATATAAATAAGAGACTGCTCAGAAGACCAAAATGGATGATGCTGTTTTTTTACCAACAAGTCATCAGTTTTAAACAAAAAGTAGTAAGGAAGAACAAGTGTGAAAATGCTGACTTTGCTAATAATCTGTTTCCTGCTGGGCTCCAGTGTTTGTGATCCATTTGCTTCTAGAGTTTATTCCCAAAGAGTATTTTAGAAAAGCTTACTTGTATAGAACGGCCTAGAAATTTCCTGAAATTACTCTGGGAACAAATCCAGATAATGAAAACTGTGGGATATATTCTTGTATATGGATATTGAAAAGAACTATTGCTTATGGCAGTGTGTTCCCAAGATATTGAATATATATCCCTAGAGGAGTGGAGGAAAATCTTGTCAGTGATGGGTCACAGTTTAGGCAAATTTGGTCAGGAAGCACAGCACAACTACAGCAATAATATCTCTTTACATTACTCTTCAAATGATATGAGCACATCTCCATTTAAAAGCAACATCATTTGTTTTCAGTCAAGTGTAATTGTCCTAGCAGTCCTCATGTAGCACAATATGATTTATGCCTGTGTAGTTACATAGGAGAGCAAATGATGCTCACTGTTTTCTTTTTGTAATTACACTGGGGGTGGAGGGGAGTGAGTTAAGGTATTAGTCTTAAGGTAAACTTCCTTGTGCTCGTGTGTAAATAGAGCTCTAGGTTTATGTTTTGTCTGCTAAGAGAAGAATGAGCTCCCTGAACAAAACAGAACTAGTAGGGGAAGGATTTGGAAGGTTTTTCTCTTCATACATGGGAAGAAGTTTTGCATCTGCTGAATGCTGGTGTACTCTATACCATATATATTTGCTGCTGTGGATGATCAATGCCTATGCACTTGTTTCTAGGGGCTGCTTGTTCTGCTCTCTAGAGAGGCTGTGGTTTCCTGTTGAACTTCTGCTGCTGCCAGCGCCCTGTTTTGTCTTGATGCCAAATGCAGCAGTAGGTGGAATGGGAGAGACTGTGCACATGGATGGCCATTCCTGGAGTGCACGTATTGCATCACGTATTGCTCCCTAAGGCTTGCTGATATTTGAGTAAAAATATAACTGACTTGAAAATTTTTGTCCTCTGTGTTCCTCCAAGAAAAACTTGTGATGGGCAATAAATTAGCAGTTATTACAAAACTGTGTTGGTGTTTCTGTACCAGACCTTCTAGGAGCTAGATTCCCAGCAATGTTTCCAAGCTTCAGTTCTGATCAAAGAGACTTGTTTTACTTTAATAGATAAAATTTAATCGGTGGGCAAAACTTGCCAAAATCTAGTTTATTACAGTTGTATGCCTCTACTCAGGATTGCTTTTGGGGAATGAAGGCAGGGCAGGACATAGGTTCTAGGAAATTTTGTGCCTCTTAGGATTTTTGATATTATTTAACTTGGGCAATAAAAAGCAAATCAGTCTACAAGGGAAATATAATTTATATGAAACAGTGCCCAGCTCTTTTGGAAGTTATAGGGAGACTTCTCAGGGACTGAAATGGAGTTGGATACACTGCACCTCCTCTGAAAATACTATTAACAAGGTCATTGCTAAAGGACATACAGACTGTGGTACTGATCCTGTGGTGTTTGTGTGCTCTGAAGTTGCTGTGAAATAGTAAAAACTCCATTTTTTTCCTAACATTTTACTCAGGTCACATGTTTTGGAGAAACACATTTGGTGAATGTAATCATGCACTTAATATATATTTTTCTCTAGAGGATTTGGGGCTTTGTTTTAAGGGCTGCTTTTAATTATACTGTATGCTTAATTACAGTATTTTAAATTTCCATTTTTCTACCTAAAATTAGAATGTTTTCAGGACATTTTTCTATTTTTGGAGAAATTCCCATTTTTCCAATGTCAGTTGCACTGCACAGGGGATAAATGCCTGTTTAATTAATTGCATTTTTCCTTCAGGTATGTGTAGGAGACAATTGAAAGAGGATTATTTCTTGCTGGAGCTTTAAACTGGCAGCCCATTGTGGAACCTTTCCAGGTGGGCTCCACTGGCTTTGGAGAATTTAAAACAGTGGAAATAGTAAGATAGGATTGTTAAAACTTAGAGCTACTTCTTTTGCCTCCTATGAGCATGATCTGGTAAAACCTTAGTGAAAAGGCTCAGATGGGCAGCTTTCCTTGCATGCAACAGCCTTTAACTCATATGTAGTAATTTCTGAGATCACATGGGAGTCAGTTTTTAACCTGGCTCACTAAAGAAGCAAGGCTTCTGCTGTCATGCCACAGGGACCCCTGTTCATCCTTTTGTAACCTGCAGGTCAAATCAGTTTAAAAGTGTGGTAAAGATACCAGAAGTGAAAATCTTCTGCAGTAATTCCAGGGGCTGAAGACAACCCCTGAACTTATTTGTTCATCTGCCAGAGAATGAGAGACTTGATTTTCAGCAGAATTTCCTGGCAGCCAAGTAGAGCTACACTTACATCAGATCATCAGGATGTAACTAGTGGTAAAAATGTAGAGCAATACAAGAGTCTCTTGTCCAACAGGAAACAAAGACAAGTAGATAGGGAAGACTTGAAGATATGGTTGCAAAATGTGAGTGTGTTAAGGGGCAGGAGTGGCTGTTGATGTTCAGCCCTGAGATACAAAGACAAAATCAGCTTTTCCCTTTCAAGAAATATTTGATTGCAACTAATCAAGTGCAACAAACCTTAAACACTGATTAATACATTGCTATCTAATGTATCTACAGTTGAAAATGTGCCCCTCTACTCAGCCCTAGTGAGGCTGCATCTGGGAGTATTGTCCAGTTCTGGGCTCCTCATTTCAGGAGAGACACAGAGACCCTGGAGCTGGTCCAAAGATGATTAAGAATCTGGAGGCCTTATAACAAAAGGCTTAAATACAGGGGTTTATTCAGCCTTGAGAAGTGGTGACTGAGAGGGGACATCATAAATGTCTACAAGTATCTGAAGGGAGGGTGTCCAAGGATAGATCTAGGCCCTTCTCAGTGGAGCCAAGCAATAGGACCAGTGGCAATGGGCAGGAATTGATGTACAGGAAGTTCCACCTGAACACGAGGAAGAACTTCTTTACTGTGCAGGTGACCACCTACTAAAGAGATTGCCCTCTCTCCAACAAAGAGATTGTGAAGTCTCCCTCAAGAACCATCTGGACATAATCCTGTGCCATGTGCTCTTAGATGACCCTGCTTGAGCAGGGAGGTTGTACCAGATGACCCACTGGGTTTCCTTCCAACCTTACTCATTCTTTGCATATATAGCCACACAAGGTAAAGAAATCTGACATCCAAGGACATAGCATTATTGGAAAATTACTCTCACTTTTGTGGACTTCAGTGCTGACTCTCAGTCATCCTAAATTTATCTGAAATTAATAAAAAATTTAAATAGTAGAATTTTAAAATGTTGAAAATCCTCAGGGAAAAAATACACCCTCTAAAAAGACAAGGCACATCCATATGGTTGATGAAGCTTAAAATACCTTACTTGATCTTTCTGGCAGCCAGCCTATAATCAGTCTGCAACAGGACCTTTCTATGTATCAGACTTTAGAAACTGCTGAACTCATGAGAAATACGAAAGTAGAAGTGAACTTGTTCATACTTCTTTTCCCATAGTGGTGAAGTAATGATCTAATACATGACTGAGGGGAAAGGTATGGGCAGTGCTGCTTGAAATCATGACCCCAAGGGCCTTGCTCTTTTGGGTTTAGGTCAAGGGCTATAGCAGAGATGGTGTTTTCTATTCCCTTAAAAGGATGTCTATGTTGCTAACACAGGCCCTTGGAGGCATGATTAGTTACTCAGAGGAAAATGCTTGTCCTCCAATTGGCAAAATATGTGTAGAAATCACAGCTGTTACTACAAATAAAATAAAAATGCACTCAATAGCTATAAACTCTGAGCTTGGACAAAAACTGTCTGGCTCTAGCTATTGCTGTTCTGGAAATTAAAATTTCTTTTCATCTATGTGTTGCTTTGTCCTGCTTGAGGATAAAAGGGCATAGAATTTGAAACATTGGACTGTTTATGTAGGTACAATATTTAATGACATCCCTTAATGAAAATGTTTGAGCTGGTTGGCATAAATGTTGACATAAATGAAAGCAATATCTGATTTTCATAGAAAGCTAATAGCCAGACTGGCTGCCTGCTTGAGAACAGAAACTCATGTGAAACCATCCAAAGCAGAACACTTTGCAGATAGTGGGGCTCCAGAGTTTACAATACACCTTAGTTGGCAGACTATAAAACACCAATAGGATGTCTTACAAGGTGTCTTCATATCTGCTTGGGTGTTACTAGCTATTCTGTCCCTCCATAAATCAGTATACTTCTCAGGCTTGCAAACAGAAATGTTTAGGCAGCTCCTAAAACTGCAGGGATGATTCAACAGGCTGACTTATAAACAACAAGTCTTCTCAGTTCACTAAAACAAAATTCACTTTTCCAGGTTGTATTCATCAAAGTAGCTTGAAATACAATTCAGTATATTTGTATTTTGGTTTCACTGCTCATAACTCATATGTCATCCTATTTATATTAGTTATGCTGAAATTAAAAGAGTTGTAGGATATGGATCAAGATATTATCTGCCTCATTAATTTTAATAGAACTACTCACTGAACTAGTGTGAACGAGACAGATTAATGCACATTTAAATCCATGGGCTCAAGTGTAATAGTTTTCATTGACAAAGAAAATTATACAAAGGAAAATTCTGCAGATCTTTATATCTGTTGCAAACAAGGAATAGCTAACTTCAGGATATGTTAATTAAGGATTAAAATGATCCTGATGTATTTCAAGTCATGTAAAAAAAGGAATTGTCACTTAAGTTAAGAGAAGGGAGTGCAAAAGGAAATTAATACCCTGATCATGCTAGAAGTATAATTCTGTGATCATACTTTTTTCATCAGTTGATTGCTTGATCAACTTTTTCTTTAATGATTTGAGTTTTCCACTGAAAGAAAACAGATTAAATAGAAATGCAGCGTGACAAATACAGATCTATTATAATATTCCAGACTGTTGATTTAGAAATTCACAGTTCTCCTTGTAGAACATGAGAAATTTTTTTCATGGGAAGCACTTGCCAGTATTGCAGAAAGTGTTTCAGAGCTCAGAGGTAATGAGGTAGACCTAGATTGTAGGAGCATCAGGGAGATGAGAATCTTGTCTTCTAGAGAATTCCAGCTATTCAGCACAAGGCTTGGAGCAAGTATCTTACCATCCTGAAAACCTAATAGCAGAAAGAAGCATATTTCAGATTTATTTTCCCTCTAGTTTTAAAAGCCTTTTGTCTCTACTCGTCACACATGTTCAGCAGTGGCATATTTCTTCTTTTCAGGCCAGTATATATCCTGGAATAAGCTGATGTTTTCCAAAGCCAAATTCAAACCTGCCCTCTCCTTAGTGATTGTAGGAATGTGATTTTGAACTTAGGGCAATTTGCAAAGTATCTCTTGTGTGCTTCAAGGACAATGTAGGTACAACTTACCTGTGGAAGTATGGAAGAGCAGTCAGGTCAGGTGTCATCCATTCCTTCTGAGTTTTAAGCATTCTCATCACCTTGGCCATTAATAAGGTTGTTGGCATGATCATCATGGTGGGTTTTAGCAAAAAAAGAACACCAAATGACTGACTTTCAATGAAACGTCAGGACCTAAGCTTGGGAAGTAGTAGCCGTCTCTGAAACCCTGTTTAATGTGTCACAGCATTCTGAGTTTGACACCATAAATCTAACTTCTCTCAAAAGAAAGAGATTTTTAGACATGCCTTTTCTGATAATACCATTGGGCAAGGAGGAGAAAAATTTCACTGCTGATCTATTTGTGTTAAAGCAACTTTAGCTGTAGCTTTGGGAATTTTTTCAGTAGGACAAAAAGTGAAGTGACTGATTAGCTGCCTGCATTGATTAATCTGTCAGATCTTCCTGCATGCCAATCAGAATTTTGCCTTTAAGGTGGAGGAAGTAGTTCTTAGGAGCTTAGTTTTAGAAGTATTCATGTCACAGAATGGTAACCAAATATTTAGTAGGTTGAGTAATTTAATTCACTGATGTGCAGACAATGCATGTAAAAATTGTTTTAATCATAAATGTGTTACTAAAGATGTGGAATATGTGGCTGAAATGGCAGCTTTTAATACTATTTGCAAGTAAAATAATCTCATTTTCCCCGTTGTTTTCATCTAGATTGCATTTTACATTGCATTGTTCAAAGGAGGGACCAATAGTCAATCCAGTTTTTCTGCTATCATCTTTGTGTGATGTCCCCTGTGGCTTGGTACTGCAGATCTTGATTGTTGAATGTTCCTCATGTTAGTACATCCATGCAGGACTGTAATTTGAAAGAGGAAAATCTGTGATGCTGCTGTGAGTTGTTCCTAAAGGAAGAGTTGCAAAATGAAGCAGTTCTCTGGGGTCTTAGACTGCAAGTCCCATAATGCAGTCTGCCAAATGAGCATAGCAAAATTGCAAACTTTGGTGAATTTTCATCATCTGCACTGAAGAAAGAAATCTTTTTAGTGGTCCTGTAGGCAGTATGGACAGGAAGATTCATTACAATGCACTGTAACTAAGTCCACTTATTCCCTAAACTTCTCTTTAAGTGGGTAGTTAAACATTGTTGTCAGAAGTCTGGCACAGTTCACGAGCAGGATTTCTTCTGCCATCCATTGATCAGTTGATAGCTCTCCTGAGGGGCTGCCAGCAGAGAAGGAGATCACTTGCTGTCTGCACAAAAGCAGGTTGGCCCTGATGCCTGGCCCATGCAGGCAGACACAAGAGAAGTGTGCCTGTAGAGGGGGCTCGGGTGGAGCCTTTCTGTCACCTCCTCAGTGACAGTTTCTGCCTTTGCACACAGTGTTCTGTCAAGCTTTAAAATCAAACCAACTTTTTGGAATTCAGAGCTTGTTCAACCCAGAAAGATATGGCTCCCATAACTCATGAGGCCTCTTTTAAACTGCTGGTGAAACCTTGACCATGTTCCTATCAATGAGAAGGTTTGGAGGCTGGAGGTTACCACTGACCAGGATTAGACTTTTGCCTTGTGGATGTGTGCTTGGCTTATCATTAAATTTCCACTTCTTTTTAAAGATGCTGAAAATGTGTGGTGCCCATTGACTTTCTGTAGGACCTCAATAGGATGTTCACATTTCAAAAGACAAACTTTTTTATCTGCTAACTTCTGGTAAGTATTTAAGAGCAATTTTAGACTTTTAAATTTGATCTTTTAGTGACTCCATTAATTTAAGAAAAGCAATAGTACCTTTAGCTACTCCTAAGGTGAGCACACAGAATCCCCACATCCTTGGGGGGATTCCTTGCACTGCAATCTAGCAATTTGCTGTAAGTACAAATGTTCTTACTTGCTTACCAGTGAGCTGTCAGCTGGGATTTCCTTTATTTTGCTGTATTATTCCCTGCCTTCTCTTTTTGCTCTTGCTGTTAATATATTTTTAAAAATGGTGAAAATCAGAACTGATGTGTAAATATGACATTTAAGAGCTTTTTTGTTGCCTTTCTTTTTAAAGAGAGGTAATGTTTTCTGAAAATAAGCAGTATGTATGGCTCTGTGGGTGTGCATACCAGTGCATGTTTCTGACTCTTTTTGCAATAAACTACATAATCATACTTTAGCTTTTTTGATCCCAGAATCTTAACACCACCTTCCAGCCAGTGACCCTATAATGAATGTTGCATTTACATTACCAAATCTCATCACCATATGTCTGTGAGTGCTGTGGGGCTCAGATCAGCTGAAGACTGCTGTAGTTAGGTCTGTGAAATAAAATACAACTCCTGTTCTTAGGTGAGGTATTTCTGCAAAGATTATGTTTAACAATATGGATGCCAAGAAGAAGCAAATTTGAACTGGGTTTCTCATAAGGAAAATAGTTTGTTAAATACTGACAGAGAGACTAAGTAAACTGCCTGAGGTTTATTTTGTAAATGTACATACAACAAACACAGGAAGATAGCTGTACAAGTTAAGAGATTGTTACTAACTACCAGGGTGCAATTTTTTCAATAAAGTTATCCATGTATTTTGAGGAGATAGTTAAGATTGTTTTGCCTCAGAATGATTAATGACAAAAGGCATCGAAGAAGACACCCAGGCTGAATTTGAGGATGAGTCATTCAGACACAAATACCAAGTAAATCCAATTATTTTCATTGTACTTCTCTGAAATGATGTTTTAGTATATAGCCCAACTGTGACAGATTTTTGGACTAGCAGACATAGTGTCATTTTTAAAGCCTTATGGGTTTCTTATGCCTTATCACTTTCTGATTTAGTGATATTTTTTCATATCTTAAGAAGACATAGCGAACAAGATTTAAATTTAAAAACAGTTTCATACCTTTGTAAATTTCTGTATGTTACATATGTGTGTATATATTTTCTCACCTGAAGAGAGGTATGACAGCCAATTTTGTATATAGTTTATCAATTCTACTGAAAATACATAATTATTCACTGTAAAAAAGCTTTTACTACGTTATTTATTCACCAAAATTTTGACAAATGAACTTTGAAAGGTTTCAGAGGATGACATTTCTACCATCATCTTTGGAAGACTCTTGATAATCAAAGAGGAACATCAGTATGAACTTTTTCCTTGATTCACAGCCTACTTTCAATGTGCACCTTTTATTTTAAACTCTATAAGGAAAGAAATTACTTGATTCTAGTGCTCTTTTGTTCCTCTATCCATTCATGTGCTTGTCTAACAGTCCTCTAATAATTTCTGAACTGGCAGCCAATTTTAACCAAATTTGACTGAGGATTAGAGGTCCCAAAACTATTAAGGTCTTCCACACTTCATGAAAATTGATACTAAAGGAGAGAGACTCAAGTCAGTGCCCCACTGAGGAAAGCTCACTCACAGCTTGCCACAAGGAATCTGCTTAACTGATTGCAAGTTCATGCTGGTGAAGTTAAACAAATGTACATCTACTGGCTACATCAAGCCTTAATTTTGTAGTGAACAACAGTATTGGGTTTTAAAGATTTTGTAACAAAAGGGGTTTTTTGTGCTTTTTGCATTTGGCCCTCCCTTGACTTTTCATCTTGGCAACTGAATTTTTGCTTCTTCAGCAGGAAGCTGCAAATGACTTTTTAAAAGTGCACTTGAACCAATGTCTACTGAATTTCAGACACTTTCAAAGTAGCAGCCTGTATGTCAAGCTCACAGTTCACGTGTTACTAGCAGCTCGTATTTTGTGGGTTGTTATGAGGAATCCTGAGAAGTTATGGCTTGGTTCACTTCCATTTTAGATTGATCATTAAAACTTTTTTTGGATGACTGATATGATTTGTTTCAGAGAGATTAATGAAATCCCTTCTGGTAATGTGATAGAGTAATTAGGGTTTGTTACTAGGATAAAGTGTGTTGCTTTAGATATTTTCAACATAGTTAAATTTTCTTTCTTGCCAAAAAACACTCTTATTTTCACAGCATCTGCCACTTCTAATCCATAAAAGTGCATGGCAGTGTAGCTTGGAGTACATCTTTACTCAGGCTGAAGTTTCACTCATTTAGGATTAAAATTTTATTCTTAATTATAATGGTTTTAATCTAGATTAGTCTTCATTGGGAATATAGACATAAATATTTTATTTAATCTCTTTACTAGACCATTTATTCTGTCCAAGCTGAAATATCTAAGAGGTCACACAAAAGGCACCAGTTGAACATGATGGGTGCAACCTTCCTATGTGCCATGAGAATGCAGTATTTGTCACCCTGCATTCACAGGCTTCCAAGCTGGGACCTTGCTACCACAGGTGAAAATTTATAGCCACCTGGCATGGGAATCATTGCCCTGCCATCTTGCTTGGCTTGCTAGACCTTGACATATCACCTCTCCATAGGAGACCTGTATTGAAATTCCTCTTTATAGTCTTCCAGGTCAAGGGGCTACAGAAATAGTCCATTGACAATTATCTCTCTTGCTTCTCTGGGAAGCTGTGCTACCATTTCTGGAGGTGACTCTGCTGTCTGTTCCTTGCACTGGTGCACTTGGTAATATAACCACCAAACACTTTTCACTTCTCTCCAGGGACATCTCAGATCCAAGAAGGGCATCATCTATCAAGCTCAGTTAACTTTGCAAGTATCCAGCAGTTTCCTGTAAAGAACCTAAAATTGACCCAGTACATTCATGCTGTTAAATGTGTCTGCTGAAGACTGTGATGCCTGGCCCACAGACCATCTGATGCAGGATGGTAACATCCGTGTTTTACAGGGCTACTGTGCTCTGAAGCAGACTGGTCACATTCATAGTATATGGGTTTTCTGAGCTTCACAGGGTGGCCTTACAAGTTGCTATTTTTTATGTGTTTTTCCGATCAAAGTACAGCATGTGGGTTGTGTTTCAGTCTTCTAGAGTGGAGATTTCATTATATGAACCTTAAGGTATACGCTGCAGGCTGTGGGGTATGACAGAAAGGAATGTGGGTTTATTTGCAATAGTGTTGGAGGACTACACTGAGCAGGACCCACGGTGTGGAGGCTGGTCCGTGCTGTCTTTTGGGAAGAGCTGATAGTGAGCTATCCACAGAGCTGCCCTCATGCTTTGATGTGAACAGAGCTAGCTAATTCCCTTAAAAAAAAACCCCAAAAAACTCTAGAGTAAGAGGTTGTCAAAGAGCTAAGCACAGTGTGGATATGTCCACTGAGGTCCTGGTGGGATGTAGTTCATCTGCTGAAAGATATGATATATATGGGGTATTGCAGGATACAAACCAGAATACCCAGCTTCTACGGCAGTTTTCTGGAGTTGTTAGTGCTTCCAATGTAAATTACCAGGTTTTACCAGGTTTGGAAATTATGACCTTTGTTCTTTTCATGGCCTTGATCATGAGCCTACCCACAAGGAAAATAAGGCTTAGGGCAGCACAAGAAACTTAAAGAACATTTTCCTTAGCTTGATATAACTTTTTAATAATATTACTTTGCTTTATAATCATCACTTTGAGTCATTTCACACTTCTTCCAATTTTCCAGTTTTTAATATTGTACTGAACTGTCTTCATATTGATTTAAAAGAAAACTCAGTTCATGGTTCTCGTCATTGTTGAATGAAACTATTGTTTTAGGTGGTAAAAATAGGATGCATTTGGTATTTGGATGCTTCTGGATACAAAAAGGTTTTTGGTCATCTCCAAGCACAGGACTCATGACTAAGCATCATACCAAGGTCTGAGTCATAAAGGACTATAAATAATGTCTGAATTCATACACACTTCCTTGGAAGCATTTCCAAAATTTTGTCTTGAAGCTTTCTCAGCTGTAGGTGCATTAATCTGTCCTCACTGTGCGAGTAGTGAGAACTGGGTGATTTTCTAGGGCTTATTCTTTTACTTTGAGAAGAATACAGAAGGCATAGTTTATGAACTTAAGTTACCTTTCCTCTCCTTCACAGTGTGTGCCAATGTTGACATTTCAGTGAAAATAAGGATTGCACTTGATAACGACGCTCCCAATTGTCCCTACTGACTGTTCTTTGCATCCAGTTGTGGGATGGTTTTGGCACCATCAACATATGGATGTGCTAGATGCCTTTGGGTGAAACTAAATTGGAGTATAGACTCCCAGAGCTCATCTAATGGACTCCAGCCACAAAAATGCATTAATCCATGGGGCCAATCTAGAATTAATCTAGAAGTCTCTAAAACAACCTCCAAGATAAAAGCTAGAAAAAAATCCTTTAAATGTGAGTACTGTGGATTTCAAGTATTCCACACTGAGTATTCTGCCCTACCAATGCTGTCCTCTTGGTCTTCTGTGGATGTGAAAACCATGTCACACAATGCAGGTGTTACGTGCTTTTGAAGAAGAAAATGTCTTGGAGTTATGAGAAGAGCTTCCTGATTCTTACAGAATGTATGGGCCCTATACTATCTTGTATGGGCACTATACTATCTTGTGTTTAGTGTCTGGTTAACCACTAGAGCACTGAAACTTGTCTAGACATATAGCTGCATGTTGCCCTTCATAACTAATTAAAGTCCTCCTAATTTAAAGCCTCTTTGTGTTCAGGGAGGATGGGAAAAGCAGAGCAGTTTTCAGATGTATATTAGTTTGTTTTTACATTGATTTTGCCTTTGTTTAAGAGGAGTTATTCTAGAGTTGCACTGTTTTAACAATGGAAAAATTCGGGGCCATGACTTGCTGTGCCTATTTTATTTATGTGCCCAAAAATACCTTGGAGGTTATTCAAATAAATGCACTCCATTCCAGTTACTTGACTGTCTGATGGCTTAATCATGCAAATAAATGTGAGGATATTTATTTGACTGTCTGTCATGGTGTTTCTTTGACTGTACGGTAAAGCATACTTTCTTTTTCCCCAAAGAAAAAAAATAAAATTAAATGCGTAAAAACCCACCCCATGCTGTAATGCAACAGTTCAGATTTTAAACACACGTAAGTCAGGACATTCAGAGTTACAACTCCCTAGAGCTTGTAGCTCAGCCATGTTGTACATGTGGTGTAGATTAAAACAGTGATTTCCTCTCCTTTCTGTACTCCTTTCTCTTCTGAGTCTTTTCCTCTTTTAGCCCTTTTATGGTGTCTGTGCTGGAGCTCCTCCATGGGATGGGTGATCCAGCAAAGGCCTGGGATGACAGGCATGGGAGCAAATCCCTTGCCTGCAAAAGTGGTACTGCTTGCAGCAGTAGAGGAGCACAGCAAGGAAAAGAGGGAGCCCAAGGACCACTTCTGGGGAGGCCAGTACCTCCCTCCATGGGAATGGTCCTGCCTCCACTTCATACTCATCTCACACACGCTATTCTGCGTGTTGCATTTTCCAAATATTTTTCTCTTCTCCCAGGCAACTAGCAACAAGACAAGAGGAAACAGCCTCAAGCAGTGCCAGGGAAGATCCAGGTTGGACATCAGGAAGAATTTTTTCACAGAAAAAATGCTTCAAGCATCCAATGCTGCCAAGCATTGGAACAGGCTGCACAAGGACATAATGGAGTCACCATCCCTGGAGGTGTTCAAGAAACAACTGGTCATGGCACTGAGTGCTATGGTCTAGTTGACAAAGTGGTAACTGGTCAAAGATTGGAATCACAGAATCACAGAATAAGCTGAGTTGAAAGGGAGCCACAAGGATCATTAAGTCCAACTCCCTGCACAGCACCATCCTCAAGAGTCACACCTTGTGCCCAGGAGTATTGTCCAAACTTTCCTTGAACTTTGTCAGGTTGGTGCTGTGACCACTTCCCTAGGGAGCTGTTCCAGTGCCCAACCACTCTCTGGGTGAAGAACCTTTTTCTAATATCCAACCTAAACCTCTCCTGACACAGCTTCAGGCCATTCTGTTGGGTGCTGTCTTGGATCAGCACAGAGCAGGGACCAGTGTCTGCCCCTCCTCCTCACAAGGAAGTTGTAACTGCAGTGAGGTATCACCTCTCCTCCAGGCTGAACTGACCAAGTGACCTCAGCCTCTGCTCATAGAGCTTCCCCTCAAGGCCCTTCACCATCTTTGTTGCCCTCCTTTGGACACTCTCTAATACTTTTCTATTTGTCTTTTCTTGTGTGCCCAAAACTGCCCCCAGCACTTGAGGTGAGGCTGCCCCAGTGCAGAGCAGAGCAGGACAATCCCCTCCCTTGCCCAGCTGGCCATGCTGGGCCTGATGTCCCCCAGGACAGGGTTGGCCCTCCTGGCTGCCAGGGCACTGCTGACTCATGGTCAACTTGCCATCAGCCAGGACCCCCAGGGCCCTTTCCATGGCACTGCTTTTCAGTCTCATCCCTCAATCTGTACATACAGTCTTGAAGGTCTTTTTCAGCTTAAATGGTTCTATGAAATAACACATCTTTATTTTTTTTTCCAACAAATGTGCTTGTCTTAAATCTCTTCCTCAATGTGCTTTATTCATGCTGGTCTGTGTAATGGGGGGTGGCAGGGAAGGGGAGGTAGTAACTTAAGAACAAACCTGTAGGTCCTCATTCTGTGAATGTCACAGATATTCTGTGAATAAGAGAACTAGACAATGTGATAACATTTCTCCAGAGCCGTATGTAGTCTATCTTGACAGACAGTGAAGGATGCTTCTCAACATTCATATTGATAAAAATTATCTGAAAAGAGAATGTGAGTGCCTGCAATATTTATTTTCTGGATCTTACTCTTTTTCTGTGTTACTTTTTATATTCTGAATTTCTACATAACCTGAATAAAATATTATATACTCTTTTATGTGGTTACTGTTTCTCTGCTGGTCTCATAAATAACTTGCAGTATTTTCTGACTTGGCATAGTAAAACTCCCAAATTTCCTCAACAATATAGATTTCTGGAGACCGATAGGTGTAAATTGCCCTGAAGAGAATGCTGGTTTGTTTGCACTCCTCTAGGCCAAATCCTGTAATGGAAGAACTCATCTGTCCAACTGCTTTCTTTTTCACAAGTGTATGTCATTATACCAGTCTCTGGATTTTCCAAAGAAAAAATACAAGTATTTGAGACTGTCATTATTAGTAGTTCCTGCTTTTTCAATTCTATAAACATTGAGATAATTAAACTATTATTCTAAATCCTTTTGAAATAATAGTTTTGGTTTAGTTACTGTTTGTTAAGCACTTATTGTAGTAAAAATAAACACATTTCTATTTCAAATTATACAAGCAGGATATTATTTCCAAGGTCCTCAGGGCAGGGATTGTACTTTTCCTTGTATCTGCAAATTATTTATTGGAAGAGGGGCCCTATTCTCCTTACAGCTTCAGCATTAATACTAAGTGATGATCTTCATATGGAAAATATTGAATCTGAATACACAGAGTTTTGTAAATACCAGCAACCTGTTGTACAATCATGACAGCACTTTTCTTTTTCAGCTGCTCATATTTCTCTCCTTGTTTTTCTACATCTCTTTGTTTAACTGACTGGAGGAGAACAAAGCAGAAAAGCAAGAGCCTGAAGTTAATATCTGAAATGCAGTTGCTTGAAAAGATCTTTTACTGGTTGTCTATGAGGTGGCTAAAGGATTTATGTCTTGGTATGTTGAGCGTGATGAGTACATGCACTGCTGACTTAAGGAGGAATTCTGTCTCGTGTCTAAATCTTCCATCTGCTTCATGGACAAGTCTCCACAACATGCCAGCCGTGATCACCCATCTTCCCTTGGGAACACTGTTCCAGGGTTTTGGGACACCTGTGCTTGGAGCAGAGCTCTTTTTTGGCTGTCCCAGTTCAACCAGCTGAGTGCACACAGGCCAGTCATGGTTAGCTCTGGAGTTGGTACACCTTCTTCTTGTGGCTTCTGCTTACTGGGTCCAGTTTTACCTCCTTTCCAAAGATGGCTCTTCCCTCAGGCACATAAGAAAAGCTCATCCAGACACAAAGTCCATAACATGCTGTTTCTCACTCTGATCGTGATATTCCTGTGATCAGGAATAGACTGGCTACTAGTTAGGAATACCAGTCAGACAATAACTGTGGAGGTAAACTGATTCATGTGCTGTAGCTGTCTGTACAGCTGTCTGGGGCTTCATGTTGGTGCTGTGCTAGGAACTTTCTCGGTGAACTCTGCCTGTGGCTGCAGGTTGATAGATAGCTTCATCCTTCGCAAAATTCTTGCTTACTTGGTACATGGAGCTGAAATCTGAGGAAGGTTGAAGAAGTCCAAGAAATAAAAGCAGATGCAAAGGAATTGGTTTGGATATGTGGTTTTAGTCAGTGTTGCCAGTTCAGTTTTTATTTTACAACAAGCTTTAACGTTGGATAAATGTTGTATTTTTAGAAAAAGAAAATACGTGCTAGTACAAAAGAAAGTATTCCAAGATTCAGTAGGAATTATACTACCTTTTCTTCCTTGGTCTGAAGAAAGAAATAAACTAAACTGATTCAGGCCTGGTTTTGATAATATAAGAGAAGAAATTCAGGGCAATCACAAAATGGGAGAAAGTAACAGACATTATGAAAAAGTATTGGATGGAGCAGCTGTCATTGCCAGCACTATACTATAATTGAGTGTACTAGGTTATTTGGTTTCTTTTTAATGAAATGCTGTAAAACCCAGTACCTTTTGTCCCTGGTTAAATATTTACAGATTATATTTGGAAGCTGCTATCAAAGTTAAATTAAAAGATCCTACTATTTTGTATCTCGCATGTTTGCATAAACCATATCAGTTCACATTTAATAAGATTTGCTATCAAGAGAACCACAAACTGTTTAAATTCTTAACATCTGCAGCTTTGTCAGGTTTTCAGGGGTTACATGTCTGAGTAACTTGTTTAACTCAAATGAGGAATTATGGAAACAATTAAATTTCTTCCATATTTTCATTTCAGTGACAGGCTTCCAGTCCAGCTTTACAATATGATACTTCTTTGCATACAGCCAAAACAAGATATTCCACGGGAACAGAAAACTTGCCATTTTTCTTATCACCACAAGCATATGATACCTGCCATCAGCAGTTGGGAAAGTTTCCATTAAAATAAATATCAGAGAAATAAATATTTCGAAACACTTTTAAGCTGAGTCCCAGTACTGCATGAGCACACACCAGTGTAACTTGGGATTTTATTGATTTTCATTTTTTTCATTCACTTTGGTAAGCGTGCCTTACCAGAGACTGTTTGTTTAAATATGTTCACATATTTATATGAAACTGCTCCACTTATGCACAACATGCCTGCCATTAAAAGTTACATGTTGGATTTGTACTGGCTTATGAAAGATAAAATAAAAGCAACATGTTTCAACCTGCAAATTGTTGTCAATGATGCATTTCTAAAGGGTTCCCATGGACTGTTTCTTTATTGAAAGAAAATTATATTCTCTGAACTATTATAAAGTGTGAGGCTATTGTAAATGTGAGGCTGCTGTCCCACAGCAAGGATCTAGCTGGCAACCTAGGCTATTTTCAAAAGTAGTAAAAGACATGCATAATAAAAATTACTTAATAGTTCCCAGCTTCTAATGAAAAATTGTCCAATATGATGTATTTTCTGTTACTTTGCCCTGTCCACTTTTTAATAACCCATGGGATATGGTCCTCTATATTTTTCTGATGAATTCTACTCTTATGCACATCTAGTTACTACAGTCTTTTCTAAGTCTTGTGAGAGAATCCCTCTTTTCTGTGTTATGTGCTCTTGTAGTGCCCTTCACAACTTTTCCCAGTGGTGGAGATTCTGAGCGCCACTGTCATAAGAAGAATTTATACAGCTCTAATTTGCCTAAGAGGAGCTAGTCCTTTGTAGACTGCGTAGGACCCAGCTGGAAACAATTAAAATTTTAGAGCTTCATTTTTACATCCAGATCAGTTCAGCTAGGGAAAGGGGGACGTTTGTCCTCTTTTTTGTCTCATTAGCACAGGGCAGTATATTTGAAATGTATCAGAGAAAGCAAGAATGTTTTAACTCTTTTGTCTGTTATAGCTTTACCCTAATCATCATCCTTCTATCTGTCAGCCTCTATGGAAAAAAATGCACTATCCATTTTCTTGGTCCTCTTGACAGAACTACACTGCCTGAGCAGTGAAGAGAGAAAACCAGAAAAGAAAACTAGATTTGATTTGAGGCAAGTTGTCAATGTTTTTAATACTGGCATATTATTACTGTGTGTTGTAAAAATGCACATTTCCAGAGTCAGTCAGCTCTTGGATATGGTATTTACAGCAACGTGTGGAATGGCAGAAATGTATTCCTGTGCACACCTGTCTTGCACATTGAATGGCTGACTTGGATATCCATTATAAAATTAATTCCTTCCAGTACATTTCTCCAGGTGTCCTTGTCCTACAGAACTACTCTAAAAGATAGAATATTAAGACTATTTGTTATGAAGTAACACCTATGACTAATCTGTAAGATAATGTAATTCAGAGGTTGTAAGTAATTTCCAGACTACCAAAGGAGCCACCATGCCTGGTCAGACTACAAATCTGTCCAATATACTTATTCTTTAACTTCAACACCACTGTCTTAGAACTAACATGAATGTCCATCTCAGCATTTACAGAATCGTGGAATCACCTGGGTTCAAAAGGATCTTAAAGACCATCTAGTTCCAGCCCCTTCTGTGGGCAAGGACCCCTTTCACTAGACCAGGTTTCTCAGAGCTACAGTCAGCCGGGTCTTGAATGATTCCAGGGACAGGCCATCCACAGCTTCTCTGAGCAACCTGTTCCAGTGCCTCATCACTATCACAGTGGAGACTTTTTTCCTCATATCTAATCTAAACATACACTTTTTTACTTCGAAGTCATTCCCCTTTTCCTGTCACTACATGCACTTGTAAAAATTCCCTCTCCAACCTTCTTGTAGGCTCCCTTCAGGTACTGGAAGGCTGCAAGTAGGTCACCCTAAAGCCTTCTCTTTTCCAGGTTGAACAAGCCCAATACTCTCAGCCTTTCCTCATAGGAGAGATGCTCCATCCCTCTAATCAACTTAGTGGCCTCCTCTTGACTTGCTCTGACAGGTCTATATCTCTTTTATGTTGAGGTACCAGAACTGCAAGATGCAGTTCTACAGGTGGGTTCTCCATGTGAGAGGACAGAGTAGAGGAGCAGAATCCCCTCACTTGCCCTGCTGGCCACACTGCTTTTGAGGCAGCTCAGGACATGTTTGGTTTTCAGGGCTGTAAGTGCAGATGGCCGGGTCATGTCCAGCCTCTCATCCACCAGCACCCCCAGGCCCTTCTCAGCAGGGTTGCTCTCTGCCTGTCATCCCTCACCCTGGATTGACACCAGGGGTTGCCCCAACCCAGGTGCAGCACCAGCATTTGGTCTTGTTAAACCTCCTGAGATTCCCATGGGCCACTTCTCGAACTTATCCAGGTCTTTCTAGATGGATCCCATCCTTCAGGTGTGTCACCCACACCACTCAGCTTGGTGTCATCTGCAAATTTGCTGAGGGTGCACTCAATCCTTTATGTCGTTAATGAAGATATTTAATAATGCTTGTTCTAATACTGAACCCTGAAGGACACCATTTGTCACTTGAGTGGGACTCCAAGACATTGGCCACTGCCCTCCGGATGTGACTGCCCAACAACTTACTCATCTAACATTTCACTCATCAAATCCATCTCTCTCCAATTTAGAGAGAAGGATGTCAAGGGGGTCTGTGTCAAAGACTTTACAGAAATGCTGATAAATGCCTTGTGGGCGGCACAAAAATTTAAGAACAATCAAAATACAAGGGTAGCTGTCTATCCAGTTTTTCACTGGTTTGAAAACTACTGATAATCCTAAAATAATTTAAGGTCTGCTCAGTAACCTCAGACAGTAGGAAGTTATTATTCTGTATGCTTGAGAACATACCAGTTTGAGCATTTTTTTGGAGGTGGAGAAACTCAAAAGGTCTCGTCCCTTTGTCCCTGCTGTTGAACCTGACACACATGATCCAGCTCTAGGAAACAGAAGACTGTAGGGTTAGGTCACTCCTCTGCTTTGGCCTGGAAACATGCAAAGGCACATTCTCCTTCAGGCTGTCAAGTGAGAGTTTTGTTCCACAGGGAAACATTTCTGAATTAAAACATATTTTTTCCCACCTGTACAAAATAATTCCTTTTTCCTTTTTTTTTTTTCCTCAAGTTGAGCTTATTCTATCCCCCTGGGTAATTCTCTGTCAATCCTTCTTTGTGCCAAGTGGAAGGCAGAGATGAAATACAGTCTGCTAGCAGCAAAGCTGAAGTATTACCTGCATAGCTCAAACAAAGAATGATCTTAGCTGTGGAGACACTGGTTCAAAACTGGTATAATAACAACGACTATCACATATCCTTGATGTAAAGGACTTTGCCATCATCAAGAAAGGCTGCAGAGGAGCTGCTGCAGACAATTGGAGGCACCCTCTGTGCAGCCTCTGCAGCAGAAGGGCAACACACAATCAGGGTGTTAGGGCTTCTCCCAGTCCTCAGCAGCAGTGAGAATAGGCTAAAAGAGTTTTATATCCCATTTTTAGCCTAAAATATTTTTCTGCTTGTTTTTCTCAGTTTTCACTGAAATTCAGCAGTTTTGGGTGTCCCCACAGTGCCTCCTGTCAGCCACGAAGCTGCCTTGTGAGTGGAGCTGCACCCCAAGCTCCTTTGCTTCAGCAATTGAGAATTGTTGCTTTGCTTCAGCATGTTGGAGCAGGGTTTTGTCATGAAACTAGCCCAGGTGGGTCAGAGGAACATTTGGCACATATTCCCCATCTCTATGTTTTCCACTCCTTTTGTCCACAACTAAGTGGTGATCAAAATCAAAGCCAATTTAGTAATGTTTAAGATAAGTTGCTCCAAACCCAATTACAATTATGGGAGTTTTCTATTGATTTTGTTAATTTATATTTTTCTGAAGGAGTACGTTGCCTACAGCTCAGATCAAAGTAGCAGATAGGAGAATATATATCTGCTATTTTTTCTGAAACCATGGTGAAGGAGGAGGCCAGTATGTTTGCACAGAATATTTGAGCTTCTCACAGCACACAGTCCCTCCCTGTCCCTTCAAATTAAATTTGCTTCCTGCCAGTCTTGCCTTAGGTTTCCAGGTGTAGGTGGGCTTGGGACTCAAAGCAACCTTAACATGATTGCTATTTTCTCCAGTAACAAAAAGCAGATTTCCTAACCCTTTTTAAAAACCCTTTATCAGGCCAAAATTCAGAGGAGGCATTTATCAACATGCATAATGATTAATTAGGAGGAATAGAGCTCAACTGTGGTCCTTAATCAGATTATCTCTTATAGCAGTATGTTTCCCAGACTAATTACCAGATGTGGGAAGGAGCCATTCTCTTTCTACATGCAAATTTATCTCATGAAAACTTCATGGAGCTGAGAAGAAAGGTGCAGAAAAGCAGAGTTTCCATCATTCTGCAGTAACATTAAGAGTCAGAGAAATTTGTAGTAGTCATTAAACTATTTAACTTCAGGAGGAATTAAATTTCCAGGAAGTTGGGGTAGGACTGGGGCAGGGGTGGTGGACCAGAAATTTTAAATGAGGAATATATCATAAGTAGTTGGTTATATATCAAAAATTACTTTTATTATATAATAATGAGTACAATAATGAGCACAAAATTGATTTTTTTTAACAAACATAGTAGTATTTTAGATATATACTTGTAAGGCAAATTTCCTTTTTTTCAGCTGAAAAAGCTGCCTTTACTTGTTTGTGTTTCAGCCTTTCTTCTCCTTCACCTATGTTCCTGTCTGGCATGCCTTTTGCCTATAGAATTTCCAGTTCTCTTCAGGGTTCTGCAACTATCAGGAGTTGATATTAGAAACAAATTACTATTACATTGGCAACATTTATGTGGTTTTTTGGAAGACCTAAAGAAATTAGGGAGAGCTCCTAATAAAATTAAGGTTTTTGGTGGTGGTGTTGTTGTTGTTTTTTTCTCCAACAAATATGACCCAAAGAAACAAAAGTGATGTATTTCTGTAAATGAGGATTTTTTTTTTGTATATGATAGACATAGAAATGAGGTAAAGCTTTCAGCTTGCCAACTGCTTTGAGTTATTCCTGTCAATCCACCTACCTAATCCATTACAATCTTTTCCTTGAATTTAAAACACTGGAAATTGAATTTAAGTTTCTTTGGCCAGACGCTTCTCATTACAAAAGAAATGGTCTTGAAGCAAAACCCTACCTCTGTATACGACTCTCCAGGATCCAGATCAGGACAGCATGGTCCATCTTGGCTCAGGAGGGATCCAGAACTGTCATTTAGATTTTCCTTCTTAACAGTGAAGTGGGGACTAGAGTCGGAGATGAGCCTTTAGTGCAGCCCTGGATGCCAGCACACACACTATGGTCTTGTTTTGATGGTTTGTTCTCAAGGCTTAATTGAGAGATGGCAGCACAGAACATGTATTTCTCAGAAGAAAGCTTTAATTGCTCTACTATCAGGAACTGGGTGTTCTTTGAAATATCTCCCAACCCTGGAAAAGTTAAGTTTTTATTCCTTTGTCTGTTTTTTGGGGTTTTTTTCTTTTTTTTTTTTTCCTTTTTGAGGATATTTCCCCCCTGATATCTGAAGAAAAAGTGATGATTACAATAAGAGAAATTAAAGAGGTTTTCTCTATCTAGGGCCAGTGGTGACATCCCCATAAATCATGGGTAACCCAAACAGAATCTTAAAGAGGCTTAGTTGTCATACATAGGTAAAACTGTTCCCATCATGTTTATCTTTCACTCCACAGCTTATAGAAACCAAATATCTGTCATCAACAATTATTAATCATCCATTTACCCTGCTGAGATATATAATAAAGCATCAAACACAGAGTTTGAACACTAGAGAGAAGGAGAGAAAATGTAATCTAAATTTTCGACAGTAAAGGGAAGAAAAATCTCATGTAACATCTGTGCACCACATGTTCATAAATTACAGTGGGCCTGTGAACACTTCTTCTCTCATATATATGTCACACAGATTTAATAGTTCATCATTTCACGAAAACAACATTATTATGCACCATGTTTAAAAGAAGGTGTGATCAGCTCTCCAGCAGCATTGCTGCAAGCTGCTCTCCACTGAGGATCAGCTGCTGTGCTTCAGCACCTCATGATGCCTCAGTCTTTGCATGCAAAGCCCTGGCAAGACTGAGGGGAAGCATCCCAGCTGCACCTCAGGAGGCTGAGTCCAAGAGTGATAACCTGTGACTCTCCAGGGAAGCTAATATTTTGTGCTTAGGCCACCAAAACATGCTGTTGGAATGTAGGACCTTGCTCAGAAACACATCTCACCCAGAACACACCTTTCCTCCAGCAGCGCATTGTAGAAGAGGGCTTTTTCAGCTTGAATGAAAAAAAATGAAGAAAATGTTACACACTCAAGGAATTCTACAAGTTTTTTACCCAGTGCTATCTTGCAAGTGTTAATCTAAATATGTGTGCTTCCATCTACTGAACTCAGACAAGCCAATCATGTACAAAGGAATATGCAGATAATGAGGTTTGCTCCTGCCTTTTATTTCTGGTGAAAATTATCCATCTCTGCATTAAATCTATGTGCATCATTAAATCCCAGCTCTTGGGCTAACTCTGCACATCCACAAAAAATATTCCAAGTATTGTGTCTTGTAAACATTTATTCCAAGATGCAGAGGTATATATATAGATGCAGAGCTAGAGACATAAGAGTGAGAGAGAGAAACAAGTCTGATGAAAGGAAATTGTGCTTTTATATTGTTTTCCATCCTTAAAATAACTTTCTTCCCCACAAAAAATCTTAAAGAAGAGGTTAAAATATGCAAGGGTTTTCCCTACATAGATATGGTCAAGTAGCAATAAAGAATTTGGAGACCACAAGCATTCTAGGAGTAGTGTGCTAAGCTCACTGGTAAGTTTGACTCTGTACAGCCTAAAATATCTAAACCTAATTTAATTGCAGTATACAACTTTAGAATCATGTTCAAGAAAAATCCAGTTTTGAAACACTTTTCAGCTTGAGAAATTTCCATAGTTTCTCTTTTTCTGCAGATGATTGTTCTGATTTAGGAAATGATATAAAAGATGTAAGAGGCTGCAAACCCAATTTAAAGCATTTCAGATTGTTATCCCAAAGAGAGCACAAAGGCACTGTCTTCCTCTGCTTAAGTCTTCATTTAACAAAGTGCTTAAGCACAAGCTTATAGGATGATTTAAGTAGAAGTTGTGTCAAATTTGGTAGGCATTTTTGTTGCAGTTATCAAATCCTAGCAGGGGACTGATTTCTATGTAATCAAATTACTTCATTAAACCACAGCCTCACATTTCTCTTCTGAACTCTTGAGACAGCCACTGAATTTAACAAAAGGCCATTAACTGCAGCTCAGGGCAGGCAGTGCCTTGCTGGCACAAAGATGACTTTCCCAGCTGACTTCTCCAAAGGTTCTGAACTTGCCAGGGAATTTAACTGGATATTGCATGTGATGAATTTTCAAAGCAAGAAAAACCTGTGATCTGCACAGGGGCCACCAGCCAATGGACTGACTGCCTCAAACCAGGTTAAAACAGGAGGCAGATGTTGGAACCAACTTGTTGGAAATTGAGTTTATCTGCAGCTGCACAGTGGAATAGTTCCAAATGCTCCAATGCACGTGCAGAAAGCATTTTTCGCATAGAAATTTAAAAAAAGCTATGAGGCCAGAAATCCTTAGTAGGCCAAACTTCAGGTTCAAAGGTCATTGTAATTGTCAGAACAAATAATAATATTTTTGATTTGTCTTTCTGTTTTTCAAAGATGGAAAAGACAGTGGCCATGTTTCCATAACGAGCAAAATGAGATTGTAGCATTTCTGTTTTCCCAGCAGGAGCCATTTTCCTGTCTCTCTTTCCTGTTGACAGGTGAGCTGGGATACTACTGTCTCCTCACCCTCCAAACAGTCGATTGTGAATCTGCAAAAATAAACCAATTGGGTTTTTATCTGGGGAAAATGCAGAGTAGAAATCAGCTCTATGGTGAGCATGAAGAACTTCTGACTTATGCCTAATTTGATCTTACCAAAAGCTTTCTGAGTTTAAGAGAACCCTAAGCATATGGTGCCAGGAGATCTATAGGATAGGAACTGTGTGTTCAGGGAACTGATTTCAGATAGGAAACAGAAGCACATTGATACAACTGCAATGGAGATAAAACAGGTGGGAAAATATACACGTTCCTGGATGTGGCTTTGTGCCGAGTTTAATTCCAGGTGCAAGAGAAGATTTTGTAGTTGGTGACTGACCACAGCCCAGACAATTTCTGCTGTTGCTGGACAGCCCAGCCCTCTTGTCAGTGTCATGAGAAGGATGTGGCCAGAATGGATTTGCCATAGAGGAGATGAGTATGAGTAAAACCCACAGCAATTCAGCTGCTCTGATTTTGTTGGTGGAGGACTGCGACAATGCATTTTGCATGGATAAGGTACTTTACATGGAAAATCATGAGCAGAGCTTGTGTGGAGCACAGACTCACTGAAATGGTGAGAGCTGCCTGTCCAAAGGAGCTCTGAATGCCCTTTCAAGTATTGCCCACAGTGTAACTCCTGAGAAGTTCACACCTCTTTCTGCTTGCATCACAAGCTGGCATTGACTCAAAACCAGTTTGAAGTGCTTTGTGTCCTGCAGCTGCAAGTCCAGCCAGGAGAACATGCTGGCTCCTGGGATGTGCTCTGCTGGAAGGTTCTGTGTGAGCCTGAAAGATTGCAGCAGATGAAATCACAAGTGGTCAGATCAAAAAGTAAGGTGAGAGAAGCATTTAGTCCACTCCTTAAAAAGATAAAATGTTTCTCTGCAGCCATGGAAAAGAAAAGAGTATCAGATTAACACCTGAACACTTGTATACTAAGCTGAAATGCACAAAATATCAATGTTTCATCAACTCTCTGTAAGATGAGACACGAGATGAGTGAACGGCACTGAGGTCTCTGTAGCTCAGTGGGGTGGAATCCAAAGTTTCATCAGATGAAAGTTAGAGCTTAATTTTCCAGCAGTGCAAAATGTTCCAGCATTTTGGAATTTCAGAATGAAATTTTGAGCTGTCATTATACTCCACATAGGTTAAAAGATTTTCCTGAGGAAAAAAAAAATTAAAAAAAATCATCTGTGTTTCTGTATGTCTCAAAAAGCCCAGAAATTCTAGACTTCATAATTTAGGAAAAAAGTTTTATGAAGTTGAAATATCTCCTTCAGTTTTATGCTACAATGTTTTTAAATTTTATGTATTCTATAATTTTATACAATTTTGCAGGAAGGAAAGTGAATAATGTCAATTTACGGGAATTCACATTTCCAGATAAATAATAAAGGAGAAGGAGATGTTTCTGTCTCCTAATTATGGGACTAATAGCTAAGCTTACTTCATGGTTACTACCTATGCAAGCAAGTAGAAATTTTTCACAAAAATATTTTTTATTAAAATGTTGCTTTGGATTATATCAAAATACTTCCTTTAAATTTAATTGTGATAAAAAGGATATTGAAGGTATTGTAACAGTTAATGTAAATTATGAACATAATTCTTGTATTGCATTATATTAATTTTAATTTTTCTAAAATTTTTACTTTTGCTTTATTCACATATAGTAATCATAATATGCATTATGCAAATGCAAGATCCATATGTCTCACTGTTTCATTATCAAATACAAGGTCTTTTGGCTTAAGAAACAAGTAAAAGATGTTTCAGTGAAAACTTTGTGAACTTGATCTTGATATCTTTAAGGATTCTTAAAATGTAAAGTAGCTCTTCTGCTTTCAATAAGGCTCAATAAAATAATGTAAAATAAAATGCCCAATAAAAATCACAAAATACTATCTCAAAATCCTCTAAAGGACAGATTTCTTGCATGAAAGTTACTGATTTGTAAATACAGTTTTGTGGATTTTTGTCCAATTGAATTTTCCCAGATATGCTGGTGTCAGCAAAACAGCATTTATTTTTGTGTGGATGTTAATAGAAAAATTCAGTTTTCAAATTCTAAATAGAAATCGGGGAAAAAAAAAGTGCCTTTTCCTCAGTCTTGTTAGGCAGTTTAGAAAAGGTTAACTTACTCTGTCTCTTGTGAATTAACTTCTTCATCTTCCCATCAAAGCAACTGCAGCACTACCAAACTTGACATTGCTGCATGTTGAGTGATGATTTGGGGTTTAGGACAATCACTAGAAGGGGCTGTGGTGCTGGGAGAAAAGTGTTGCTCCAGAAAACAAGACTTTTACATGAGAAAGCTAAAACACCTGATAAAAAATAAAACTCAAGAACTTGAAGACATCTGGAACTCCACCTGAATTTACTGTTCATCCTGCTTTTTTTTTTTTTTTTTTTTTTTTTTTAGATATCCATGGGGACTCACATCAGAGGAGTGGAAGGAATCCCATCAAGAAGGCAGGATGGCAAGATGTTCAGCAGGTAAATTCCCAAACAGGCCAGGATTTCACCAGGAGAATATTTTCTTCCATTAATTTTTGCAGCAAATGAGGGAGTTGAAGAACATGACAATACTTGGTAGAACACACATGGCTATGGTGCCAGGTACAGAAAGCAATCTGTAACTTTGTTATGACTTTTTCCTTATTTTTTAGGCTTGTCCAGAGAATTAATTAACAAAGGAACAGCAAATAGGTGTGAGAGAAAGTAAAGCAGGAAGAGGCCACATCTAACCTCACAGAGTAAGATTTTTTCTTACTGATATTTCAAATTGGATCCTCAAATCCTTGTTCCAGACATTCATTCTGTGGCAAATAACCCTATCAGGGAAGAAAGATATATGTGATTATAATGTGCAGGCAAAACTGTGCATAGCTGAGGCATAAAAGCATTCTGGATTTTGAGGTCTTCCAAATCAGTTGAGTTTTATTGCAAAATGTTTTTTTGGCTTATTTGTTCAAGAGGAGAACATATATTAAATATGAAGATCATATAGATAGAGAAATAGATAGATATAGATAGAGATATAGATACAGATATATAGGAAAATAACGGTGTTTTTTAGTTAAAAAAGCAAGAATAATACATAATGCCTTAGTATTCCTTTAATCTGCTTATCCAGCTAGTGTAATATATCTTCTTTCTTTAACCAGGCTTCTAAATGGATGAAAGCTCTAGTAAGTTAGTGAGGCCCTTCCACCCACTTTATAAAGGTTATGTCATGGAACAAAGATTAAAAATAATATGTAGTTCAGGTGGACAATGAAATTCTAAATTTAAAGTAATTAAATTACTAGCCTCACTCGTGCAAACTGTACCATAAAATTATTTATTACTCCTAAGACAAAAATTAATTCAAAAGAATTTTATAGCACTTTCTCTGTAGAAAATTGCTGTCAGGGAAAAAGGCTGTGTTAACTGAATAAATACCCATAATCCTTAAAATAAAATACATTAATTAAAGATATCTTCAAATTGATCTGCTGCCAGTCATGTTGACTTACTTATTTTTGTCTAAAGTATAGGTTTTAAAGCCATCACCTGACGTTATTTTTCTATATTGTAGGGTTGGGTTGGATTGTGCTCATTCACTATATGTGAACACTAAATACTGAGTTTGAATGCAACAAAAAGAGTTGTAAAAGCCTTCCAGATTACCCGGCTTTCCAAAATTCACATTTTTTATTACGGATGTGGCAAAGCACTGTTTTAATTTATAGCTGTGAGTAATTTTTTTGGCATGTCATGATTTTAATAGAAAAATGAATTAGTAGACACTTTGAATATACCTTTCAGTAATTTAATCTTTTACATTTAATGTTTAATACAAATTTGATGTTGAGCAACAGTTCTGTCCCACACTGCCTCTGTGCCTGTTTCCCATTGCTGCAGCTTAGTTACCAGTCACCAAACTGTGGAGCTAGCAGATGCTGTCTAACCTGCTCAGGAGAGGTGAGCTGATTCCTGTGGTTTCACAAGCCCCTCAAAAAGATATTTGAAAAGCTTTCCGTCTCTGGCACAAACAGAGGCAGGTGTCCCATGGCTTGAGAAATGATCCATACATTTTCCCTTGCAGGAATTCATGGTGGGGGTAGAGATTTGAGAATTGTGTGGTAAGAACTTGCCAGCCTGGCTCCTGAGCTTGGGTCTCCTGCAAGTGGCAGGTGAGGCACAGACTCTCCCTTCCAGCAGTGCCGTGTGCGGCACATCCGTGTGCCTGGGTGGAGGAAGGCTGTGGGAGGAAACACCTGCTCACCCCTCTGAGCCCTGCTTCATGCCAAGCCACATGGAGCTGTCAGGGGCTTTGCAATGCATTTGGTTGATGCTGTGTACTCACAAATATTGCTGCTGTCTGGGCTGGATTTAATTTTGGGGGGATTGAAAGAAAGTACCTTGGGAAGGATTGTACGAGGAGAAGACACATAAACCTTTCTTCCTGACTCAACTTTGTTATTTTCACAAATGTGGAACACATTTGGGCTGGCATCCCATTGATTTGTTTACTGCTTTTGTGTCCCACATTTGCTGAGACTTTCCAAACATAGATATTTCCCTCATCTGGCCTGGCTCTGACTACTGCATTGAGAACCCAGCATAGGAGGTGGAGTACATGTCCAGGGCATTTGGGTGGGCATGAAAATGAACACAGGGAGCTTTTGAAACAACCTGGGCTCTACTTTCAGGCTTTTCCATGGCTCAGGTGTAGAAATTATTGTGTTTGTTTGGGAAATTATTAAGAGTATCAGCTATAAGCCCTTACCTTGGGTGCACGCAGCTCTGTCTTTATGTGATCTGTCCCTGGATGTGGAATGTTACAGCACTGTTACGAATTATTCCATCTTTGTGCTTTGGAAACTATGCAGCATGGCTTGCTTTCAAACATTACTTTTGTTATAAAAATCAGTGGCTCCTACAGTGACCTGAAACTAGTCAGGTAGGATTTAAAGGAGCAAAGAATTTCACAGATGGCTGACTTGTTACTTTGTTGTGGCACATGAACATAGTTCTGTGTTTCAAAATCTATTTCCCCCTTTTGTTTTGGATAGGCCTATTAGTAATTTTTCATACAACTGTGATCCCTAGTTTAGGTAGGATGTATTTCAGTCAAATAAAGCTAAAAGAAGGAAAAAGACCATCTTCTCACCTCAGCCGTTTTGCAGAGAGAGCCCGTCCCCTGATTCTTCCTTCTAACCACCCTCTGAGCTGTACTAAAGAGGGCAAGAGATCCTCTTCAAACATGCTGAGGAGTTAAGTGTATGTTAGCTTCACTGCCCTGGCACCTGACATAATCGGCCAGAATGGCTGGGGGATCTAATAATGGTATTTTTTTTCTGCATATACTTTGAGGCCTAGTGTGTAGACCCTGTTATACTGCAGGATTTCAGAAATGCATTTCTTTGACATGCTTCTGAAATGGCCCAGAAGAAGACACTTTCCCCAGAAGCAGTTGCCTAGCATGCATCATTCTTGGCAGTATCTGCAAATAAACTTCTTGTAATTGATTTAATAATTTTCAAATAAAAAAATTATGATAGCTGTGGACAGCTATAAATAACAGAAATGAAACACATTATTTGCACTGTGCCTTCACATGCACTTGTTTAGCTCTTTTTGCTGTTAAGTTAAAACATCTGTTTCTATGGAAGTGGAGCATTCCATGCAACAAACACAGCACTGGAAGTGACCCACATATTAAATGACAACATTTGACAAATTCTAGCAGTTGATTACTGGGGAGGAGTAGACTGTGGTTATAATCAGAGTAAACCAAAAAAATGTGTACCTTTATAAACCTAGAGTTTAAATGAAACATCTGTACTAAATCATGTTTGTAGAACAGCACTGTAGCCAACTACCAGACCATATGATAATGGGGTGTTTTTAACGATCCCTATTTCCATTGCCGCCCTCCAAATCAGATCCAGACTGTGCCCACTGGCATGAATTCTGCTGGAAACCAATTGGGATAGTGTCAGGCTACAGTGAATGTTGCAAGTTTAGATACAGACACCCATAAAATGTGGTGGTTCCCATGCCTTATGGAGATTGTAAGCACAGGTAGACACTCGGGTGAATATTAGCTGTAGCTTTGTAGGCTACAGACTTTTCCAGTCATGTCTTAACCCCTGGAAAAGAGGGATATGTTGAAATGACTGCAGAATGTTATTCATAAGGAAATATGAGTGTAGAGCAAGAAAGTGGGTATTAGCATTGCAGCAGCAGGTCAGCTGGTGATAAACTGGGAGTGCTCAGGCTGGCACCAAACTCACTTAAACATAATTCTTTGGGTCTGTGAAACTGGTGTACAACCGTCAAGTAAACACAATTGTCTTTATTTCCTGTTGCTGTTAAGAGGAGACAAAGCAAAAGAAAAGTAGTTTAGTCCATCTCTTTATGTAGATACTTAAACTGGTATTCATTAGTAATATCTGAACATACATGTTCTCTTATTACTGCAGAATATTCACTGAATTAATTAAAAAACACAAATGCTCAAACTTTGTATTAGCTCCACATAGTCACCACAACCTTTCAAAAACAGAAAAAAAGGCATACCTAGCCGGCAACTACATTGTTAGTTTTAGGTGACCTACAATAAAAAGGTGGTTGTTTTGTTAGGAAGACCTATTCATAATTCCTTGACCAACATGAGTAATGCTCAATAAAAATTGAAATATTGAAAGAGTGAAATGTTACTGAAGTGAAGGCAAGAAATAGTAGTAAATTGAGACACCTAAGATTCTCATTTGGATCAAGTAGATGAGTGTTATTTGGCAGGAATAAAAGTAAAGACTACATTAACATGGAACAAATAATATAATGAGTGGTAGTGTCTAAATTTATTGTTAGTAGGACACTCCTAAAATACTGCAACAATCAAATTATCTCATTGCTTAGAGATAAGCTGGTAGGGCATTATACCCATCAGGAGTTAATTGGGATTTTATTTCATAGAAACATAGAATTGTAGGATGGTTTGTGTTGGAAGGGATATTAAAGATCATCTAGTTCCATCCCCTTTCCATAGGCATGGACAGCTTTGACCTGGTTGCTCAGAGCCCCATCCAGCCTGACCTTGAGTGATTCCAGGGATGGGACAACCAAAACTTCTCTGGGTGACCTGTTCCTGTGCCTCACCACCCTCACGGTAAGGAATTTCTTCTTACTACATAATCAAAATCTACTTTCAGATTCAAATCTAAATCTCTCTTTCAGCTTAAAGCCATTTCCTCTTGTCTTGTCACTACATGTCCTTGTAAAAAGTTCCTCTCTAGCTGTCTCCTATGCTCCCATCAGGTACTGGAAGGTGCTACAAGAATATGGGACAAGTTTTTAAGATAACATGGATGTTCTACAATGAGGGGGTAGAGAAAAATCTATACAATATTAATTTGAGATATAAACTTGAGGACTTTGATTGTCTGATACTTTATTTTAGACATTCTATTTAATTTTGCAAAGAGTGTATGAGAGGTGTAAATACTTAGACCATAGCCATGGTAGACAACCATGCCACCAGTGCCACCGGTATGCTTAAATATACAAGAAGATCTGAAATAAAAACCTTGATTGCTTTGAGACAAACACAAAAATGGTGTGTGAGGAGGGATGTTAAAGCTTGAAGACTTAGAAATACCACACCATCTTTGGGTTTATATTTTATTTTAAAATTTTCCAAGATTTATGTTATATAAAATGTTATAGTCACAATGGATTATTAGATCATCTTGCTAACTTGATCTTATATAAAAGTAATGTCTACAGAGTCCTCTGAGAGGGCTCTTCTTCATTTAATACTCTAGAAATAATAATACACAGTGCCTTTATACAAAAGGAAATGCTTTGCCATGTAGATATTCAATTAAATAATTCTCACAATTTATTTCTTGCATACCCATTTTTATGATGATGTTTATTTCAAAATCCAATGCAGAAGTATTTACCTGATTTCAGTTCAATAGGTTTGCTTCTGGTGACACAGCATTCAGGAAATAAAACTGCTTGATCAGGATCATCTAAATTTTCCTTATTCTTTGGCCTCTTTCAGTGTCCGGCCATCAGTATGTATTTCAGTGTATTACTTTCTCAGTCATTTATAATGGCACAGATGAACTGTTGTATGAAGTTGAAAAACTGTCTTTGAATCTGCCAACACCAGTGTCTTGTTTCTTAAGCCTAACCTTCTGGTTTAGAAGATGTTTACAATGGTTGTATGTCTGACTAATAAAAGTTGTCAGCTTGATCTGCCTTGTCAAATACACTACTAACCAAAATCTACTTATACTGAGGAAGAGTGCTAGTAATTGATGAAATCAGTCCAAATTCTATATAAAAGCAGTTTCAGAGGGTTTTTCTACATGACAACGTGGAGGTTGAAAGTTACACACTTTATTTCATCACTCCTAAACAGAAGAGCTTTATGTGCACAGTAAATAAAAGCTAAATTAAATGGAAGGGGTTATTTTGTCCAGATAAATTTTGGGACACCTTTCTTAAAAATACTTTTAGCAGGTAGAGTTACTCCTCTCAACCAATGCAGCTGCATCTTGACCTCATGATTTTTAGAACTGTCTGGTACTAAATTCACTCCAGCAGAGAAATTTTGAATTTTGCAAAGCCAGTGAGCATGACCACTACCATTTTGTAACTTGCATTTTTCTTCTCGTGTTATGTACCATTATTTAATTCTATTTTGCCATTTGTATGTCGTGTGGGATCCTGGTTGTATGGCACGAGAGCTGAAAGTCTGGCACACACTCTTGACAGCTGTTTTGAAGTGAAGGCTGTGATGCGTGCTACATCTGGAGGTGCTGAGGTTTGACTGCAGACAGTGAAAAAGTCCAATTTCTCTTTAGGGATGACTGGGATAGATTTACAATATCTAAGCTTTCATTCAGGAAGGGGACTCCATAAGGATCTACTCAGGCAGTTGCTGCTGCAAAATCAAAGCCAAAGATTCTATGGCATATTTTGTGATCCTACAAAATAAGTTAAATAAAAACAAATTAAATATTGAGTCAGGGGACTCATGGCATTGCCTATACTATCCTGAAATGGCAGACAAAAGGTATACGTTTTCTGTCTTGTTTTCTTCTAGTTTTTTAAGATATGCTTTTGTTTACTTTTACTTGTAAAGTTGAATCTGGACTTCATAGGAAGCTTTACGGATGACTGGAGAATTGTTAAAATAGTAATACTATCAATTTCAAGAAATTCAAGTCTAATTAATTAACATGCAGTGTGTCTTAAAGAAGTGGAGTGGGAGGTAAGGGGCTTGGCAAGCTGTTTTTCTAAACTTGATCTGTTGCCATTTTTGTTCTGGGAAAAGGATGATCCTTTATGAAAGATTTCATGTCCGGTCCAATCAAAACCTCTTAATTCACACATTTGTGTCACATAAAACCAGTATATTCTTATGCTTACAGAAAATATTCAATTTTTAATGCCATTATAAAACCACAATCAATATTGCTTAATTCCAGAGCAAAGCAGGAATTCACTTTGTACACTTGCATATTTAAAAACTAAAGGGACTCAAGTTCTTCTACACATGTAGCATTCAAGGAATGATGCATTTTGGTAAATGCAGGCCTTCCACCTGCAACACTTAATCCTGGGAGCAGTACTTTCCAAATATTTCTGCTTTCTATTTATTAATCCAGAATGTTCCTCCTAAAATGAAAGTATCCTGGCTATTTTATAATGCATAAGGATTGGCTGGGTAGGGGACTGCTCTGGTTATTGACATTCCCTTGTTTTTTTCCAAAATGCTTTCATCCTTCTGGCTTTTGGAGACACAATGCTTCCAATTAACTGAGTGCCAGCCTTGAACACTGGATATGTCCCTGGAGCAGAAGTGAGGTCAGTGGGGAGCAGAGGATCATTCATGTCCACACTATGTCCTTCTGCAAGGCTGGATTGTGTCACACAACAACAGTTTGGCCTCACTTTACTACATTACTCAAGGCCCAGACGGAGTGTTCCCTACTCTTCCCAGTTCCACAAATCCTCTTTTCACAGAGGAGCTGGCAAAGCATCGAGATGGCCCTTTCTTGTCCAGCATTGGGGCATCAGTGCCCAGGAGAATGAAGCTTCACCAGATCTGGAAGGAAGAACAAAACAATTGATAAAGGCAGTTAAGCAATAGGGATGTGCTTAGAACCTTTGTTGATGGTTTTTACAGAAAATCCTGACTTGTCTTCATGACTGTAATTAAAGTGGTGATTCCTACTGAATGCTTCATTCCGTGGCTGCACCACAGCATATTCTTGTTCAAGCACAGCATCGTGCTCATGCTTTACTTCCAGTTTCAAGGCTGTATTTTCATTTGAAGCCAGTGGGATTGTATCCTAGAAATGCAGAAATCCTTGCCAGAATCAGCCAACTAAGAACAAGTGGTCATCAAAATAAGCTTCCACTCATGTCATATTTTAAAAAATTCAGTAGAACCTAGGACAGCCTGAGAGCACCACAACTCACATCAAGAGTCCTGTAGCACATAGTAGTACAAAATGTAAATGTTCATGTCATGGGGGTGAAATCCTACCCAAATCAATGCAGTACACAAATGTGCAACCTTGATAGAAAAACTTTCTCCCTCTGAAATAAAATATTAGTGTTGCTGTTGATATGCTCATTTTCCCCAAGCAAGCTCCATCATGAGCTGGTCTTAACTGAGCTCTACACTCAGTCTAATCAACCTGTATTAAGGAAATAACAAAGTAACTTGACTTTAGTTTTGGGAAAAATACCTATTCAAAGGATTTGAATACCAGCCACAAAGTGATTTTACATAAAGTGAAAGCCACTGTTAGAAAAAGAAAATTGAGAAAATATTGAAGCTACTTAGTCAACTCCACTTCTCTTGGAAGAAGACAATTGGTAGCATCTAAAACATTAAAATGACACCAGCAAATCCCTTGATTATTCATTTCACCTTCCAGGAGGCCAGCTGCTACCTCTGCCACTGAGTCATAGGTATGAGACTTCATTACTCCTGAGTACACATGATGCCTTGCTTGGCATAGTCATAGCCATGTCATGAAAATTAATAAAAAAATATTTTTAGATAATTTATTGATTCACTAATATAACTTACTCATTTAAGCATCTCTCATCTTTCATGTTCTGTGCCAATTTTCCTGGTTAGAATGAACAAACCAGCTTTGCAGAAATATTCAAATGAACCTTTGGTTCTGATTATAAAAGATTATCTCTGTGGGATTATCTCTTCCCCTTCTGTGGGAAGGTCATTAAAGAGTTGCTTTACTGAATAAAGGATTTAGGTATTGTAAACCCTTCCCAGCAGCTCTAAAAGAGGACTTGAGCTTTTCCATGGTATTTTTCCATTCCAACCTCACCAGATGTAGCATACATCATAACTGTAGTTTCAAAACAGCTGTCAACAGTGTGTGCCAATATCTCAGCTGCCCTGGCATTCAAATGGTATTTCACAAGACATACAAGTGGCAATACCAAATTAAAGGAACAAACAGTACTGCAGAAACATCTAATGGATTGGTGGAAGAGTAAACCAGATCAATGGCACTCTTTTCTGTTTACCAATTCAACTAAAGTATTCACATCAAGGACTGTCTTTCCCAAAAATATCTTCCTCCTCTTCTTATAATTTTGGCATTGTTGAATACTCCTTTTCTCTTGGTTCCGATATCAGATTATGTTTATTTCTTCAATTTCTATTTCAAAAATTATATCCTAGGTAGGATTATTTCTTCAGTCATCTACTAAATTCAGCTTCTTCCTGCCTTCCCAGAAACTTACCACATTGATCAAAACATGAACATTGTGATAGCCTAGCTTTTTTGTTGCGTATCTGAAGAAAAACATTTATCATTAACCATGTGAAGTTGTGAAACAGCCTCTCAGCAGAAGTGGAAGCAAACAAAGGGATCTATTCTAATGTAGCTTTTGCTACTGAGCAGAAGTTACTTCCAAGACAAAGAGTGAAGAGGCTTCTTTGAAGGGTGTTTATTATATTTCAGTGTTATTCCTACATGTATAGGAGCAAAAATCAATCTCCATAGAAGAGTTTATTTCTATTTGGCATCTGGGCATGGCCTAGCTCCTCCAATGCAGAGCTGATTAGCCAAACTTATCAGCAAGGATAAGTCATCTTTAGACAGATTCTGTAGGATGAATCCTGCAGAATACTCTGCAAATCTTGTATTATGTAAATTAAAAATTGCTTGTTAGCTTGAGGTCATGGAAACATGAATCAAAAATCTGATGGTGATCATACCAGTATTTAAAGTCCTCCAGAGAGCAGGCAGTCACACAGCTCTCTCTCATCCTCCTGCTTCATCTTTTTTATGTGCTGTGTGTAGTCTGCGTTCAGTCTGTTGTCCCTCTCCCCCTCCTTGCTCTTCTGGTGTCAACCAGAATCCAGCTGGCTGGTCCACCCTTCCTGAACTCAAAGTTACTTTGGTGAGTATCAGAATAACACAGAACTCCCTCCAAGAGGCCCAGTGGCTGCCTTTCTCCAGTCAGGCATGTAGGACCTGCCAAAGAATCCAAACCATATCTTGTTTTACAACCACAGAATGAAACACAAATGCCAGAGTTGATCTGTTGATAGTTTCTATGTACAAAGTCTGTAAGACATGGAATAGCCATCTCCTCTTTTCCTTCCCCTGCTGACTCTTTGCTGTGTGCATACCATGCAGGTGAGAAGATTGCACAACACATCTTAATGTACTTGAGCTCATCCAAATGCTCCATAAGGCAGAAATTGAGGACAGGAATGAAGATTTGGCAAAGGAAGCTCTGGAATCACCATCTGTGGAGCCAGACCTTAAGATGGAGGTGCACTAGCTGCCCATGGACCGAAGCAGCTCACCATGGCTCTAGTGGACAGCAATGTGTCGAGTGAAGCTTTCCTAGTGAAACTCATAGGTACAGGGAAAATGTCACTCTCAACAGAAAGAGCAACCATTGGCTTACCAGGAAGTTCATATTAAGTCTAGAGGAGGAATGAAAATGTCTTATGCCACAGGTTGCAGCTCTTCTGCTAGATGTTCTTTTCCCCAGCAATATTCTAGTGACTGCCACAGCAGTAGGTTCAGAATAACTCACTGACCAGTTTCCAGTATTGCTTGATATGACCTTTGGAGTGGGCAGGCTGGTTTATGGCTCAGTACAGCCTAATACGGCTGCAGTGCTGAGGAATGTCTGGTCCTTTCCCACCAAATACTTGGTTCCAGATCCAATGTTCAGTAATAGCTGCAAATGGGAGTTGTTACCTTATGATTGCTGGTTGTATTTATTTGAAAAAAGTGTTTTAAGAAGACAAGTGTCTAAGATAATTGTGCTGCAGTTGATGGTCTTATGATGCCATTTGTGAGAAGAGAGAGAAAGAGAGAGAAGGCTGTTCTCAGCCAAGATCCATGGCCAGAAAACTCCTTATCCTAAAAATTGAGCAAAGGGATGAACAACAGCAGCACAAGAAATTAGTATACACTCAGAAAAGTGCTTTAAAACATCTTCTTGCAATGAATTGTTTTCTCAGGTCTACTGTGAAAAATGTAGACTTCTTTCACTTTTTTCTCCCTGGAAAAAAGCTTTACCTGGGTTTTAGCAGTGATAAATACTACTGTTGCCATAATCCCTTAGTCTTGACTGATTACTATGTGTGTTGTGTGGGGTACATTATATGCTGACTTTCTGACACTGGTTTCCTGTCATTAGTCAAACATCATTTCATCTGGAGGAATGGCTGAACTTCCAGATGAAAGGTAGGGACTGATAAAAAGGGCAGGCCAATCATGTTCTCACACTGGTGAAAATCAGGAGGAAATTCAATTCAGTGTAATTGCTCTACATTTACATCAGTGCCACTTAAAGCAGAATGTAAAGCTAAATACAAATGCACTGTTTCACAGTGGCAATTTTGCACACTAAAAAACATAAGTGAAATAATAAAAAGGTTCTGTGTTACATGGGGATGCTCCTCAATCAATATTTCTGGTTTTGTATCAGCTAGTTTTTCAAATTCTTAGAAAATAAATTCTCTTTCATCTCCTACATGGTTTAGCAGAGAAAATGGAAAAAGATGACACCCTGGAATCTCTCCTACTTTCTTGATGTTAAGAATTTGGAAAAACCTTTGGACAGGAGGTCATGAAAGATACTATCGGAAAAGTTCAGAATTATGGAAAAAAATGCAGAGTAGAATATTTGTCTGAGCACATTCATAAATCTAATACCTTTAGCCCTTTAATATAATGGTAAGAGTCAAAGGTCTAGTTAGAAATATTTGCTTAAATACATTTCTTCTTGCCAGATATAGTGATCATCAATTACACAGAAATGTGAGTGCTTTCTGAGAGGACACTAGGGTGATCTAAAAGACTCGTTTTACTTTCCCATCTGGCACAGGGCTCAAGGGGGTTAAATGCATAGCCCTGCTGAGCCCAGATCTACCCTGTCCGTGACAGAAACAGCTTCGGCCCGATCAGACTGTCAGTGGTTGTGGTGTCACAGTCACATTCCAACACTGTCATCCTGCACTGAAGAGCAAACTGTTGACAGAAGTCATAGGAGAAAAGGAGTATGAGAGGATTACATCTGATTTGACTTCAGGGATATTATATTTTGTTGATTTTTATACCACTTTAAAACTTTGTGTGTTGGAGAAAAGATGTTGAAAGGCAAATGAGTAAATCAGATTCTGTGCATGAGCTATTTAGTGGAGAGACTGAAATCACTCCTGCTGGGGTTCCCTGTTACAACAGATACTGACACTGATACTGCAATAAGCCCTTCCAAACATTTCCCTAGCATAGGCTTCCCAGGGAGCATGGCAGTATCTGTGCTTAGGAAGGGTTAACACAGCCTGGCACAGCTAGGAGGGTAACTGAAAAAGGAGACATTGCAGGCTATGGCTCCTGGTGAGAAAGTTCTTTCCTGGAGTGTGCTGGAAGTCATGAGGCCAAAGGCCAAGTGACTTCATTCTTCTCAGAAGTGGCCATGACACACATCCTGGAATGGTGTATGGAAATATTCAAAAACATCTTACATGGGCAGAGGGCCACAACACCACAACACGCGGGTGAGCCCCAGAACATTTTTCACTTATGATTGTCAATTTAATAACCTGACACATCTCTATGAACAATCAGGGGTTAAACATTCAGCTAATACTTGTAGGTTGCCCCAATACAACCACATATTTTCCATGCCTCTTTCTACAACCTATTTAGATCATCCAAACAAGCTTTTTTACCCATTTAGTGAATTTTAATGTCAACCTGTAGAATCTCAAATCTGCTTCTTGATAACCTTGATAAACATTCACATCTCTTACACAAAGGAGGATCCTTTCTTAGAACCAATGTTTTAAGGACTAAATTACAAAGAAACTGCACTCCATATGGAAAAACAAAATAAAACCAAACACAGCCCAAAGTTCAATAATGTCAGAAGAGAAATAATTTGAATGAGGTGGCTTGTTACAAACTGCAGTCTATTTGGAACAGAAGTCCAGTCCAACTTCTTTCTCCTAAGTCCTGGAAGGTTTAAAGGCTCAATTAGTTATGCTCTGCACAATGCTGTGAGATCCTCACGTAGTGCTCTGTAAAACAGCAACTCTTTCATCCTCTACCACAAAATCATGTATTTATTCTTGTCTGGAGCACAGAAATGAGGAGCCACTGGAAAAGGTGAGAGGGACATCTAGGATCTTGGGTATTGGTTAAGGTCAACAAGTAATGATTACATTATACAGTTATTTCTTTCATAACATACCTCTACTTTTAATGAAAACAGGGTAATGTAGCAAATCACTTCCTTCAATGGAGTTATGCCATTTTATGCTAATAGACATTGATGGACATTGTACCTTCTTAACAAAAAGGCATACTTTTTTATTAATTCATAATCTGATGATTTCTAGGAACTATAAAAGTATTTGTTTTTTCAAAGTCTGTCAGTATGACAATTACAGTAAACCAAAGCAATTAACTAAACATTATGCTGTTAGAATGTAATTCATAAACATCTACATAAGCATTTAAAAATAAAGAAAAAGGAGGAGATAATTGATTAGCTTTGGAAAGCATGCATGCAAAGAAAAAGGTCTGTTGGCTAAATTCCTGGATTTTTTTACAAAACTTTACAATAAAGATATGACCTAATTTTTTCTCTCTTTAATAGTCATCTAATGACTAGTCCATATAAATCCATTTTCTATTCTGTCAGTGCTAAGTGTGTTCATTTGCTGGTGAGAGCCCTGAAGCTGTGGTCCACAGCTTTTGTTTGAGGAGGCTGTGTTTTTGGAATACAAGCAGGTGGAAGACAGTTCTGTAAGGTTCACTGCAAATTCCAAAGCCCCTCTGAGTCTTTTACCTGGGAACAGTTTTGTCTGGAAATGGTATCTGGGTGTACCACAGCAGAGAGCCTGGCACCAGCCATGTGGGAGTGGGGACTCATTTTTCTCACTCAAAGGCATGAGGAAATCAAACTCTCACTAGGAAAGTATTTCTTAGCTCTCGAGAGCCTAGGGTTTTTTTGGTTGCTTTTTTTGTTGTTGTTGTTGCTGTTGTTTGGTTGGTTTTGGTTTTTAAATTTATCTGTATATTATGTTACATTTTTCAGAAATACAATCACATCTAAGCAGAATGTGTACAGTGTCTTCTTGTGTTATACAGATTTTGAAGCCATGGAAGATTTGTAATATGTTGGAAAACTGTGAGAAAATTACCTGCAAGTATTTGCTTGTCTAGAAGAAAAATACTGTCAAGTCTGGCATGAAGCAATGTTGCAATGTTCCCAGAAATACAAAAAGCATTTGTTTAACCTTGCTAGTGGAGCAGGAGCCCAGGAGTGAAGAAGCTAAGGGGAACCCTCAACTACTGGCAGCTGTTAGACTTCGATGACTTCAGTAACAAAATAGGGCAGCTGAGGGTTTCCCACATGGATCCTTGCTCCCTACTCTGCTACTGACTTTCTGTGTTGACAGTCTCAATTTACTAATTTGTGAAGAAATGGCTGCAGTAGTGTTTTTTCATGATTAATCAGCAGTCCCCAAAATATTTGAATATCACAGTGGAATAAAGCTAATAGTTTAGATCAGTTTTTGATGTGGTATGAAAATCAGGATGTTAATACTTCTGTTTCAGATCAGTCTTAGAGTTAAAAGCAAAAGAATGTGCACTACCATCCTTCCTCTTAAGACAGTCAAATGTATTCACCTCTACGTAGAGAAAAAACCCATGAAATAGCCATAAATTGCTTCAGCAAATTACAGTCTAGACTTGCTGATTTGTTTTAACAACACAAGATATCAAACCCATATGCAAGCATTATTGTAAACTGCTGTTCCTAAATGCCTGTAAACGCATTGTCCTGTGGACAAAATATCACTGCAGCCAAATAATTACTTAGATTTAATGTGGAATTTGTAACAGGAAAGGAGTATTCACTGTGTCATTTGTAGTAGTCTGGTTTTTCTCTTCCCCTGACATCTTTAGACAGTGTGGCTGGGTCATCACTATCGTTTGACAGCAATGCAGCTTGCAGAAGATGAGAAGGCAATTTGTGGTTCCATAACACTGACACAGACAGTGAGCTGTGTACCTTCAAAAGGGAAAATGAAACAGGAGTCAGGCTGCCTTTCATTATTAATGCTTTTTTGTGGTTGTCCAAGTTTATCTTTATAATTCGTAGTACCCACGAGATGTACTCATTTCCTGCAGAACAACAGCTGTGGAACGCATGGAGGATTTACCTTTGTGGTTTCCCAGCAATTGAGCTTTGCCTCCATCCAGAAGACGGTGAATGCTGCTCTGACTACAGTGGTCTTTTTTCCTTTGAAAGGTTGCTGTGTTCAGCTAAGCACATATGCATCAAGCACAGGGCAGTCACAAGTTCACAGTAATTTCCAATGAAAATAGCATAAAATAACAGTGAAAATAACCTTTGCTTTTCATGGGCCAAAGGTTTTTACAAACTTGTCATAATAAAATAGATTGGTATAGCTCTTCAAGATTTTCAAAGCTCTGGGTAAAGTCTTCCAATTGTATTGTATCTGTGACAGTGTCTTCTTTGGCTGGGACCGACTGGTTTTGTCACTGGCTGGTTAATTTTGGGAACTGGAACTATTAAATGCACAGAGTAATTGTGATACTGAATTTCTGTGGTAAGTTAGTGGCCTGTAGAGTTCAAAATGAAATGAAAAAAATGTCAACACACACACAAAATCAAGTAAATTTGTTTCCTACGAGCGAAATATTGCAAAAATGCGTTGCAAATATGGAGCAACTGCACCTGCAACCAAGGCATGCCCATTCCCCGCCCTCTGCAGTGTAGATTTTGTGGGATGTGTTTGTTTCCTTGTGTCCTGTGTACACCGCTTTCCCAGAGTGCACAGGCAGAATGAAGCCAAGGCCTCATTCTAACTAGACTGCTACTTCTGCAGACCTTTAAAATGCACACTGACTAGTCTAACATCTGACTAACTGCACTTAGCTCATACAGAAGTTTCCCCTCACGCCCTCGGGATAAGGCAACAGTTTTGGGGAGAACTTTGTTCTGAACATAGCAACAAGGCACTTGCAGTCTTCTTTATACAATCACTTTTTCAAACTCACTTGCTTTATCAAACTTGGCAGATAAATAATGTATGTCCTTCCCATTTCCTATGTGAGATCATGAGTGAGGAGCTGCCTCTTGACAGATGTCCAGTGAGTATTTTCAGAAGTGTTTCTTCAGTCAAATATAACCATTATAGCCGTCTAGTCAATTTAGCAGTGGCATCTCAGTTTTCAAACTTCAGCCAAGTTTTCTCATAGCTGTGACTAAAGAGGTTCAGTTAGAACTTCCTAACAGAACAAAAAAGCTCTTTTCCTCTGCTTAAAATTACTTCAACACAATATTTTTTTTCACCTACAGAAAACTAAAATGTGATGCCTCTCAACCAGGGAAGAAAAAAAAAAAGGACATTTTGATCATCTGAAGAGAGGAAAGTAAAATGAAAGTATGTATGGCACAAATCCGAAAAACTTTGCTTAGAATTCTTACAGACACTGAGGTACGACTTCTTTTGGAATCCATGGGACATCAGGATTTGGGGCTGATCCTTTTCTGCAGAAACAAAAGGCTTTTGTGTTATTGAATAAAGATGGAAAATGAGAACAGTAAGAAGGCACTTGTAATATATCTATGTATATTAGGTTTGACCTAGATTATAAATTTCACTTATGTTTGCTAAGAAGTCATATCATTAACTATGTGTAAAACTATAGTTTTACATAAAAGTAGGAAACCCATACAAATTACAAACCAAGAATTACAAACCACCTCAAGTACCCGAAGCTGCAATTTCTAAGGAACTCAGACATTCCTCCATTTTTACAATTTTGAAAATGTAATTGCCTTGCTTAGTAGCAGGAAGAATCGAGACACCAAAGCACACATTCTATCTAAACATTGCCCACTTTAATATAGGTTTAACCACTTCACTTGAACTTCCTGCAAATGCCTAAATATAACATTCCATCATTTTATCAGTATATAAACTGTGCTCTATGCATAAGAATCACAGCAGAACACAGTGTGACCCATATGATCACCTAGGAAACTGTTTGTGTTGGTAATAGACCATGTTCTCTCTTCATAACAAAAGTATGCAATACAAATTGCCTGAGACATAAAATGTGCACACTCTATAGACCCACATGACTTAATATAACACTTGTGCAGTATTAGCATATTGGATTTTGCTTCTGATTTACAGAAAAAATATACTGCAGTGTGTTGCAAACTCTTGCAATTTACAGAAATACAAATTAAATTGTATTGAGTAGGAGCAAGTCAAGCAATTACAGGACCAAATAAATCCCTGTCCTGGGATGCTTGTATCCCCAATTGTCTGTCCTGTTTATGCTGGATATTAAGTTTTGCATCTTTGAGACTGATTCTGAGAGTAAAGGGGGAGAAGAAGCATGCAGTTTATTTTCAGAAACTGCTCTTACTCCTCCATATTCTGCTCCTGGACTGTGTTGTCTGCAGCATGGACAGTGAGAGAACTCTCCTTTGCTTTTAGTTAGTGTTTTTTTAGCTAGCTGAGGCAGAGAAGTTCCCTGGATGATCGCTTTTATTTTTCTTGGAGCTGTGTAAACCTGCTCTGGACTAAAAACCCAGAAAAACACTGGGAGCTCGCACCTGTGGCCCACTGGGGCCAGGATGAGGCATTTGCCAGGGCTGGAGGGACTGATAAGAAACTGAGCAAGCCGAGTTACACCCCATGAAAAGGACTTTCTGAATTTGCCACCTCTTCAGAACAGAGAGAGGTTTTATTGTTTAATATTGTTCATTTTATATGCTTGTGCATTTTTATGCTTTGCTTTATAAATAAACAGTTTTTTTCCACTTTTCTCCAAGGAAATCTTTTCTTGAACCAGTAGGTGAAGGGTTGAATTTGCTTTCTAAAGGGACCCCATTGGAGGTTTCTTCCCAAATTTTCCCTAAACCAGGACAATCCCATGCATATACCTTTGGATCTCTTCAATACAGTGGTGAACATCAGCTACTTTGTGAGATCTTACTTACCAGTTTGTCATGAGATCGCAAAGCATTTTACTGAAACTGTCAGTAAACATAAACCTAGGTAAATACTGAGTAAAATGGAAGATGATACTGAATATAATGATAAAATTCCCTTTAATTAGGACTTTCTATCTCACTCTGATTTTCAAAAGTAAAATATATTTTGAGCAATAACCTGAACTACTTGTCTCAGAAGTGATCCAGTGACAGGATTTAATATATGGTGAGATACACAGCAGCTATTTATTTGTCAAAATTTGTACATTTTCAGTTCAGAAATAGCTTGTAGTTCATGTAGGGGAATAAGTTTTTGCTCCTTTCCACTTAACGTCCCTGGGATCTCAAGTAGTGATACCTTTGAGAAGAATGTTGTGGCCAAAACTTTTGATTGGTCTACTAATGCATCTCTGGCACTCACTGTAGAACTACTGTGCAGTTGAGGGGAAGACAGTAACAACTATTATTTTTAGCAGCCATCTATTTGACAAGAAAAGTGCTGATGACTAAATAATTTGTTACACATGCAGTGGTCCAGATTCTGTTTGTCTTTTGCAATAAAAGCTCTCCTTGATGCGTCTAGGAAAATTGAGAGTGCAAGCATAGCCAATTCACTCCCCTAAACATTTAAGGACACATTTTTCTACTTTTCTTCCCATTGAGCATGAACATACCCTGGAAATAATACTTGTAGGATCAGTCATGTAGTGAAAAAATATTTAATGAAAGTGAAAAAAATTTCCTTTAGATTTATAATAGGCTCATGCAGGCAGAAAAAAATAATGAAAACTCAAAAAAACAATGCAAGGAAAATCCACATTATAATCTAAAAGCAAGGAAGCCATAAATCCTCTGCCATTCACAGGTCACTATCTGAGTTCCATTTCTTTGATCTCTGCCAAATCCCTCAATTCACATTTGCTAGTAGTCTCATTCACTCTTCTAAAGGATATTCAGTGACTACATCTAGGTTAGTAAATCAAGTATTTCCCAGGAAATTAACTGCCTCCATTGTTAAATTGCCAGGAGAGTCGCTGTGATGGCTGTGCCAAGGCTAGCTAGCAACCTCCCAAGTAGTTCCTGGATGTAATTCAAGGAGAGGCCAGAGACCATTGCTCATTAGATGTGGCCACCATGTCTGACCCCACCAGACCACAGCCTCTGAGACCTGACCCAGGGTAAATGCAGTTCTTTCACTCACTAAGAATTTCAGGATGAAGCATGTGACAGTCTAAATAGAATCACCCACAGCCATGGGATTTTTTGTATTACTGAAGAAGTACATGAAGTTTCAATAATTCACTTAATTTTCACTACAAGGGGTCTTTCACCAGACAGCTCTCACACTCTGTCATTTGGGTCCTGAGATTCATTCACTAGAGGCAGTTCCACTGTAGGAGTATCATGGAGATGTATAACATCCAGATGGCTGTTATTATAGTCAAAGGTGATCTAGCCATTAGTTCTCACTTTCATTTCTATGATGCTAGTTCTTCAAGAGCTGTTATCAGTGTAAATGACACAGTATGACTTCTTACATAAGAGAGGGGCTGTTAAAATGAATATATTCACCATTTTTCCACTCTTGTCTGCAGAACTAGCCTAAAAACACATGCACAGTTTGGGTTTCCACAGAAAGCAATTTCAGCATGTAAGCTGTTTTCCATACCTGTAACTTGCTTTCAGAAGTTCTAAGACAAGAAAGTTCCTGCAAGAAAGGGCTGCTGACTTCAAGCTGCGTTTGAGGGAGGTCTGGAATGCATCTTGAGATTATAACTTCCCTTATTCTTTGGTCCTTTTTAGAAAAGCTACCATTAGACAAAAGGCAGTTGATTATTTTAGAGAAGTTTTTGGATTCCCTGACAAGCCTGGATGCATAGTCACTCACAATCATCTGAAGACATTAAAATTTAAGACCTAGAAATGACTGAAGCAGAAATTTTAAAAATTACCATATCAATTTCTTTTTGTGGCCTTCAAAGGTGTTAATTTTTACAGACCCTACACCAATGTTTTACTTACTGACCTTGAAGGGCACATTATGCATTTTTATATTCACTGCTCCCTTTTCGAAAAATAGGGGTTCCATGGAATTGCAAATGACTAATAAAAAAAGAAATGCAGAGGAAATATTCAGTTAAAAATAGATAATGGAATTAGTCCTTGGCTTTAAAGGAAAAATAATGCATCTTAAACTCATACTTCCAGCACAATTCCATTAAAACCTAGTTCTTGGTCATGTATTTGCTTGATCTTCTTACAAGGATATTAATGTAATTAATTTTTATTATGTAGGACACAAAACAAAAGTAGTGGGTGTGTGAAAATATCTGGTTAGACTATGCCCTTGAATTTCCAAGGAAGTTGGATGTATGCTTACGTGGTTTTGGAAAGGTGTAATATTCACTTTAACAGTGTGCTACTGGCCTTTACCAAAAACTAGTGAGATGTGAAAAAAGACCAAAGAAGTGCTTGCAGACATATTTCAGCATAGAAAATAGCTTGTTACAGAATTTAGGAAAAACTTTCTCATGCTTACCAACGTCTATAGAAAATGTACTAATATGCATAATTTTAAAAATAGCTTCCAAAGAAGTATGTATTAAAATGAATTATATCAGCACCTCATACAATTAACTATTATTGAAACTTGGCTGTTATAAAGTGGGGCTACTTAAAGTGTAGTGTGAAGCATAAAGAAGGCAGATTTGATTTCTGGCTGTACAAACATGGTAAGCAATGAAGAAGCTAATCAGGCCACATTTGGGATGCTTACAGGATCACCTCCATAGGGGCACAGGGGATTCACTAACTGTCCTCAGGTTTAATGCAGGAAAACCCTCTGTTAGAAACTTCAGTGGACCTAGATAGATGCAAGTCTTTTCCTTTTAATAACAGGGTCTCATCATAGAACAGGCATGAAATTCAGGTTACCAGTGGTCCAATTTCATCCTCAACCACTATGGTTATCACTGTTAATGTTTGTGTGGAAGCAAAGCTCTGCAACTTTTAGATTTGCATTGTCAAATATTTTATTTACATAGCGTAACATTTATTTTGAAGCAAGGAAACTTTGTCAATTGTCAGAATTGTCAATACTTGAGTCCTTTAATTAAGGACAACAGCAGGCAGACAAAAGAAAGAGGGAAAGGCTGCAGTGGGTCTGGTTTTTGTGGTTGCTGTGGTGGACTTTTACTGGTAGGACAGAGAAGACAGTAGCTCCAAGAGAAGTGAAAGAGTTCTAGAAAATTGCAGAGAAAAAGGATTATCTGCACAATGCAGTTGTGGGTAGAATGCGACCACTGAGCATACAACAGAAGTTTGTGCCATATCTAGTCATCTGATAGGCCCCGAGGAAGAGAATATCCAGAAATATGTCTGGAGTCCATAATGAAGTCAAGAGAGGCATGCAGTGGAAGAGAGGAAAAATCAGGTTTGCAGACATGAGCTGACGAGAAGACCCAAAAGACTGATCTGTGACTGGTAGAAGTAAGCCATCACATGACCAAATGAAACAAAAGGTGGAAGAAAAAGGAGATTGTGTATCAAGAAGTAGAGAAGAAATACAGTAGGCATAGTCAGTGGTCACATCTGGAGTAGAAATCATCAGGATATTTAGGAGATCATCAAAGAGAACAAAAGGCACTGTGATACACAGAGAGCTGGGAGAAAAGGATAAAGTAGAACTTCAGATCCAGGTTTAGAGAAGGCAGATCTGCCCTACAGAGGAGTCCTTGTTTAAGATGAAGAGATGTGCAATGGCAGATGGCAGAAGGATAGAACTGAAAGAGGAGTACAGCGTTAGCTTCAAGCCTCAGAAGAGTAGGCCAGCAGGCAAAAGGATCCTTGTGGTACCACAAAATGTCCCCAACCCATTAATCACTTTAGGAGTGCCATGACAATGTTCCTGTTACAATAGATGTGAAATGATTGTATAAACTAAAAAAAAAAAATTACAGAAATGCTATAAATAAAATAACATTTAAAAAAATACTAGTCACGTGGCATGAAGCAACCACCACAGATCCATCAGAATACTTTCTTAGAATGTGGAACCAAATTTTTGTTAGGCAGACAGATGATCACTGCCTAATGGATGACTTTGGTGAATTTTCCAAAATGTTCAGGCCAGAAGATCTGCAGCACAGTGACAAAATGGGAGACATTTGGAAAACCCATTGTCCAAGATGACCTCCTATTCCTTAGTCAACCTGAAAAGTCCACCCATCACTGTTATTGAAGCACACAAATTAGAGAGCTTATGCCAATAAAAAATCACAATCTAAAAGCCAATCAAGACTATCATATGTTCTTGAAAACTCCTTGCATGTTTTAGTACAGATTTGTGATGCTTGTTTAAAAGTTTTCAATGTCTGCGTGGTAAGGACTAGAGTCCGGCTTTCATAGAATGGGGCTTACAGACTGCAGTAAGACAATAGATGGCACAAATGTACTCATTATTTGTCCTTTCACCAAAGAAGTCAATGTGTAAGTGAGCCATAAGAGGTTCCTTAAGAGCCTTGAGGACCATGGAAAAAGCTTATGAGCATCAGCCTGGGAGGCATTGGCAAGATATGCAACATCTGTGTTTGGAGCAGATAAGACACACAGACTCTTGGACAAGCTGAGATCTTTATTCTCTCCCACTAATAACATTCTCAATGGGGTGCAGGTGCCTCCTGTTATTTTGAGGAATTCCATCTAGCTTCTACTGCCAGGACTTAAGAAGCCAAATATGCACAAAGTCCATCCACCCACTGCACACTACTACATCTTGTAACAGTTGCAGAATGGTGGTGGATAATTCACTAGGAAAGCTGAGGGCAAGAAGGCATGGTTTCCAGAGTCACTCAAATGCCAATATTATAAATACTATACATATGATGATGATCATGATCTGCTTTACCTATTTACAACACATGAGAAACTGCAGGTAATTTTGTATATTATCAGAATAATATCTGAATACTGATGAACTCATTAGCTGATGTGAAAATCTGAAAAGGACTCACAAAGCCAGTGGAGGTCACAGTTCAAGAGACTGGGGAAATTAGAAAAGTCACACTGGAACTGTAGTGTAAAATAATTACAATTTCTTTTACCACTTTATGATCAACAGCATTTTTATAGCACCTTTTGTTATTGAAATTCTTCACATTTTTTGTCCTTACTTTTTTTTGCTTACTTTTTCTGCCTTCACAGAAAAGCAGGAGAAGGACAAAAAGTATTTTACAAAATGCAACACCACCTGTTTTATTATATGAAATGTAACACATATACTTCTTTCTCCTCTGCATATATACACCAAATAAATACAGCCCATATGGCACTCTGAGTATGTATGTGCTCACATTCATGCCACACATAGTTATCCTTTCAAGAAATCACCTGCTAACTTGTGCTATTCTGCAAACTGGAAGTGCTCCTACTACTACAATACTGCACTGAAGAAGATGCTGATCTGTAGGACAGATGTTATCCCTGAAAAAAATTCTAAATCTGGTAGTGTATAAAACATTGATTTTTCTGCTGAATTAAGTATTGATTTAATTGGAGCTTTTTCTGCCTCCAATTTTGAGATCATGGAACACTATTTCTAAGGCTTGTACATATTGCTTGGTGGTTTGCAATATTTCAGTAATGCCTTGAGGCTTTCTGTTTCATTGCAATAGCATTTACAGCAATAAGCTGTTCAACAAACACTGAGTTTTATTAAACTGGCAAAATATGTGATAAAGAAAGCTAAACAAGCCCACAGTCAGCTGTGCCAAAAATAAACAAATGCTTTCTTTTAAATGTTAAAATAATGTACAAATGAGGTTCAACAAAACTAAAATGCAGAATAATTCCAAAACTGAAGTGTGTATAAAATTAAAGTTCAAGAGAATAGTCACACTATCCAGCTGCAGTTCCACTACAGCAGGGATTCATCATTCCATGTGTAAGGAAATCCTTAGCCATTTTCTCCTATCCATGGCCACAGTGTATTACTCCTTCAACTTAACTGAGAGACTGGAGTGCCATACCTGAGCTGGAGCAAATGACCCTCCTTTGTTAAACCTTCTTTAGGGTTAATTTTCACCTGTCTGTATTGACTGGTTGAGAACCAGAGAACAGTTGTACCAGAACAACTGAGGACATGTTGAGCTCTCAGGATGACAGCTGGACAAGACAGGCAACTCTTCATACCAGCCTTGCTGCCCAATCTTACATGTGGCATAAGCATGGTCCCTCTAGAAATTATGTCCTCTGCAATCTTTTCCCTTTGCTTTCTACTTTCCCTTCCCATCTACTCTCCCATGAACAAGTGTGTAAGAAGAAGAGGAAGCCATGGCCTTGCAGGTGCTGAGCTTCTTCAGCACCCACAGAATAACCCTCAGGGTTCATCCTCCAGCCATCTGGAGCAGCACTGCCATATTCATATTGAGCAGCAGGCAGCTCACCCCACAAGTCCCCGTGTGTTTTCAGTGTGAAATAAAAATAGTTCATTCAGTGCTTTGTTTTCAATTGACTACATATAGTATCTCCTCATTTCCTCTTGTATCCTGTCTTGAGTATTGTAAAGCTATAGTTTTCATTTTATGGTTTGATCGAGACTACAAATATCCAAGAAGGGTAACACAGAGGTGAACAGTGAAAGGCAAAGCAACTGTTGTCATATTAGAAGGTAAGTTAAGTGTCTTTTCAACCAAGTAATACAGGCGATCATAGAAACATCAAATCCATCCATCGATACAATCACTCCTATTTTGTCTGTTCTTAATACCCTTCACTGACAAAGACTCCATAATTTGCCCAAGCAGTCTCTTACAACACTTAATTACCTTCACCATCTTTTTTTTAACTTGGCGAGTTGCAATTTTTCTGCAAATGGAAAATGGTTATGACTGATAGAAAAGATCTCTTTCACTAGTCAGGTCTCTGTAGCTTTATTTTAAGCTGATCATCTTGTTCAGGACATATATATTTCAGAGGTTCCTGACAGGAAAAGCGTGGTGTCTCTTCATGCTAGTGAAAAACTTTCTTGAAGGACACTTTTACAAGTCTGGTGACTGCAGAAGACTAAGGGGCATGATGATTTCTTTAACTCACCAATTAATAAAAACTGGCAAATATCCCTTCCGTACAATAGCTGGAGAAAAGAAGAACATCACCAGAGTGAAGAAAGAAGATGCTCAGGAGCTTTGTGTTGAGAACTTTAATAGTCAATTTCCTAAGAGAGAGAGATTTCCTAAAAGCTTCTGTCTCATTTTCAGTGGCTGTAGCAAGGGTTAAGAAAGGACAGTATATACCTCTCTAGAGATAGTTCATCTAACTTAACACAGACATTGTCAATGAAGACATCTGCAGATTAGTCTTCTCAATTCCCTTTACAGTTAATGGAAAGAAAGAGCTGCATTTGATTGTGATTCTCCTCCTGCCTTGGACACCTTCTATAGGATGAGACGTACCCCACAAATTTGCATAATTTGCTCCACTGAGTATAAACTGAACTTGACATAAATAGCTTGTATATAGACATCTAGACCGGATGGATTTAAAGCAAAGTGAGAGGAACCCTTCTGCTGCTGACTTTTAACAGGAACAGTTTCCAGTCCTTTTATTTGCAGGCAAAATCACAGCCTTGTTTTGATTAACTTTTTTTCTGGAGCTGCAGTCCATTAACACTCACTCATGCAGATTGTAATGATGTATTGTATATTCTTTTTAAATCTTATATAACAGCTCTAGTGTGTAATAATGTCACAGTAATTAGAATCACAGTTTTGACTATTATGAAGCATTTTCTGCTTGGCTTGTGTTTCTAAAATGTAATTTCTGTCATTTGGCAGCTACATTGCCAAGAATGTAGCAAGGTGGGAGAGATGTGTAAACAATTTACTAAAGTTTCTATCCCAAATCAAAGCTAATAACACTCCAGAAGAGTCAAAATCCTGTTTTCATTTCATTCCATGAGAAAACTTCCTCCCCTCCGAAATTCTCCTTTCAAGATCAAGCAAAGAGGGCAAATTTGAGACTTCCTGGTAGCAGAGGGTGCAACTTAGGCCTCACTATAAAAAGCACCAGTGGAGAAACTTCCTAGGCCATCTCATAGAGCAGGCTTGGAGCACAGAGGTTTGCACTTGCTGAGGGATATCTGCTATTGCAGTGTCCATATTCTACCACTGCTCTCCTAGTCTGCTTCTGCCTCCACAAAGAAGTTCCAAGCTGAAGAACTAAATGAAACAAAGAGTAGATGAGCATTGAGAGAACCAGCAAGTGTCTAAATTCAGGATTTTGTAGCAAGGTAAATAGTGAAGACTTTCTTGGCCCTTTAATGAATTTCATTTGATTCCCAGCTGAGCTGTTTCATATATGTATTGTGCTTGTGGCTCTGGTAAAATAAAAACACAGCTGAGGTGACTGCTATTGATACTGACGTGCTTTACTACTGCAATGATTGTGTTCACTGTAGCTCCTCCAGACACGCCCTACTCTTTGGACACAGACCACTTTTCTAACCTGTGACTTGAGTATGAGAGCAACGGGTTGGACACGTAAAACAGCAGCTAGCTGGCAGTGTGGAAGCTCATAAAGGTTGGCCAAGCAGTCTCGAACAGTTTGTAAGGAAAATGAGGGATTAAATGACAAATAATGAGGTATATATTGCCACTAAGTTTCTAAGAAGTCAAGGCAGCAGAAAGGCTGGAATTCCTAGGGGAAAAAAACAAACAAACAAACAAAAAAAACCAGTGTTGAAATTTGACACCTCACAAACTTAGCCAAACTGCAGCAGGACCTGGCAGTGCACAATGAGAGCAGCATGTAAAAGAAATGTGTGTGAATACTAAATAAGGAATATGCTTGAAACCAGGAGTAAGGATTTTCAATTTGGACAGTTAGATTATGCATAAATGGGGAATAAGTCCTTTGTTTTGCTTTAGGAGTTTAGACAAATTACATGAGCTCCCCATATTTTAATTTTCTCATCTCTAATACTGAGATGAGAAACACGTATACAGAATCTGGTTATTTTCCTCAATATGAGGCGATGCCTTGCTCAAGGAACAGCATGGAAGTAATTTCTGCCTCTGCTGAAGCAAGAATGGATTATCTAACAATGACAAACTGTCACCATCATTTTGCCTTGGCAGGTAGAATAACTGATTCCTCTTTCATTTTAAGGCTAAAAACACAAATCGCTTCATCCATTAATAAAACATGCTGCTCTGCAAAGAGATCACTTCCTCTCCAAAACCAGTGGTTGCCCAGACAAAATCATCTCAGAAACACCACAAAAATAATGAGATGTAGCTGAACACAAGGAGAGAGCTCGAGAAACAGAACAAAGTTAATAAATAAGGATGGAGAAGAGCACAGGAGAATTCTTTGTGAGACAGATATGCGGTTCAGAAATGAGAAGATTTTTAAATGGTCAGGATGTCAGGAGGGCGTTAAAGAAATTCCAAGAGCAGACTTTAGCCCAGAGGGAGTACTGTAATTCTCTTAACTTCAGTACAATTTATTTCAAGTCAGTCAAAAAAGATCCCAAATGTATATGACACACTACTGCAGTTATGAGGAGATGTGTGACTGGGCTGGGAGCTGTAGAGGTGAATGCAAGACGGAACATCTGACCCTCCTTGACAGCTGCCTGCTGTGTCCCCGCCATCCCTGAAGGAAATCCATGGGACGTGCTGAGCTGCAGACCCCCAGCTCCGAGGCCCTCCTCTGTCTCTTCCCAGCCGGCGGCTCGGGAGCTGGCACGTCTGCTGACCCGGGAGGGGGGCTTCCCCAGGTCCCACCGCTGCTCGTCCTCTTTTCTTGTGCAGGAGAGAAGCACTCGTCCGCGCCGCCACACAGGCACATTTCTTTCTTCTGCTCTGCCCTCTCTCAGAGGGGCACTGGCGCTTGCCGGCACGGACTGCCGAGCCCTTCCAAGGAGCGCGGGGCAGGGCCCGGGCGGTGGGAAGCGGCGGGCGGAGGGCGGCAGCAGCGGGGCCGAGCAGCGTGCCCGGACTGCTCCGGCCGCACCCGGCACGGCTGAGGCAGCGCTCCGTGCCGGGCCGGTAGACTTGCGGCCAT
>JANPWX010000012.1:449773-558099 GCA_024734555.1 Trochalopteron elliotii | reverse complement strand
GTGTCGCTGCTGCCCGGCCTTCGCCCCCTGGATACAGCGCTTACCAGCAAAAATGGTCTCCTGGCAGGGTCAGCGGTTTGTGTCATAGTTCATCTTTTGGTGAACTGAAAATTAGCTGATACTCTCGTAAAGCTCGATCATAAGCGTTTGTGGGAAAACTCCGAGAAGGTCTGAAGTGACAAAAGTTTTTGAGAATCCTGCCCTCCGGTGTTTATAGCTTTCACGTCTCTTTGATCATAATGGTCATTTATTTTTCATATAGCAATACTGTCTGAGCTTTACTCAACGTTCTCAGTGGTTCTTTTTTCATAACCGGTATTCACACGTGAGCTCAAGACAGTGCTCAAGCCATTTGAAGGGCTCCTATCAAGAATCAGTGAATGGTTTATAACAATAATTTTGGCCATGAAGGGAACCTTCAGCTATGTGCCATGTATTGCAGACATTATAGTGTAGAGAAGATAATGCAGAGGGAAGCTGTGTGATCTTGGGGTTTCATTTATTTACTGCCAATCTGTGAAGAAATAATTGAGCAGTAGAATAATTCCCCAATCATGAATTAATGCTTAGTCTGGTTTTGTAGCTAACAGGGGGAACATTGCATGGGATGTATTTTGGCAGATGCTAGTAACTTGCCCATTGAAATAGTGCCCATGCTGTCTTTCCTGCACTTTTTTCTGTAGGATTGAAAGAAACAAACCAGAATTTTAACCATTCAGGCTTTGGCTCAATTTCCATTAATCTCAGAAAAAGTTTTAGCTGGTATTGAAGAAAATAGTGCTGTAACTGAATTTTGAAGAAAATAGTGCTGTAACTGAATTAAAAAGGATGAAGAAGTGAGCTAGCTTGTCAGCCTGTCTTGAGATCAGTATAGAGTTAATTTTACTTCAGTATTTGGTTGTATCACTGTGATGTTGTTAGATTAATTGGGAAAATCTCGATTGACCATTCTTTTATATCTCATGAATGAAGGTATAGTACTTGTGAATCTCAGCTTGGATGGAGATCATATGGATCAATAACTAGTGTTATTGGTAGATTTCCACAGAAGTTGCCCTAAACCACCTTGCATTGAAAAAATTTCCAGTTTTTATTTTTCCTGAGCAGATGTTGTTACAAAATGCAGGGATTTAATTGTTTGTTTTGTTTTTCCTGTCGTTCTTGGGTATTGGTGATTGAAATGAGAAATGAGCTTTTTCACAGGATGGGTAACATGCACTGTGGATGTGTCTCTGTACATTTAGCCCTAGATTGTTTTGGCCCAGGGTATTGCAGGGTGTGTGTTTATGCTCTAATGTAGTGGCCGGGTGTAGGATATTCAAGCTTACTGCTTCTTGGTTAATTCATACTGAGGTGAACTTCCTATTCTTAGAAATAGCCTCCACATTTTGTTTCCAAGAGTTCTGATTGACATTTGTGGCACTGTGCTAGGTGTAGAGTTTTGCATATGGGTAGGGTTGAATGAGACATTTCAGAGGAGCAGCTGATGACTTTTATCATATCAACTTCTCAGTCTCTTCAGGTGTACATCCAAATGAAAGGCTGGTGTTTGTTGGTACAAAGGGGTTGGCTCCATTTTGGAAGCACACATTTGAAAAATTCTGTATTTTTTTTCTCTATTGGAAGAGATGAAAAATAAAGTGGAAAAGAAGTCCTGCAACAGACCATGCAAGGAGGACTTCTCTTAAAAGACAACTTTGCTCTTTTCTGTGTGTGAACTTTAACACATCCTGGTGCAACAAAATTTTTCATGGGTGAGGTGATCCCAGCAGTGTTGTGACCAAGTTCCTAGTAAACAACTTGAACACAGTTTTAGGAATCTTACGTAGCTCATTTTTAATCTCTCTAAAATGCCATATTTATGTGCAGCCAGGTGTATGGTTGATGTGTCCTTTATACACCCAGGCCTTTCTAAACAAGACATTTTATACTTACATATTGCTTAAAGATGAATGTGTAATTAAAGGTTAGGAAAGAGGGATAGCAAGTAACAAATGAAATAGTTTGTACCTTGCTTTGCCTTTCGCTCAGGTTCTTTGAGACAGAGGTAGGAGTTTAACCATGGTTAAACTTTTTTAGGTATATGTGTGGTACAGGTGGTTAGGAAAGATAACTGAAAGCAACGGTATTTTTCGGTGTGGGAGCTGTTGTTTTTATTTTTTCTTTCTTTCCTTTGTTGCTGTATCTCAGGCTTTAAAGTGTATTTGGAAATCTGTGTAGCAGGAAAACATCTTGTTTAACTTCGTGGTCTTGATCAATGGACTTAGATGATCCAATACCACAGAGTGCTGTGATATTGAAAGAGAAGCTTATATGTTGTTACGTAACGTGTTTTACAATAAAACTTACTTGAGACAGAGGTGATATATTGCTCCCCTTTTTTATTTTTTTTTTTTAACTGGTGCTAATTATCCTAGGGAAAATGGTGTATTTCTTGCTTCCTTCATAAATAAAAGAATGAGAAACTATATGGAGTGACAGGAAGCCAAAAACAAGCTGCATGATGTAGTAGGCTTGCACATCACTTGGTACCTGGTGATGTGCAGCCTCTTACTAGGACTTTCTTAAGCTGTGTAGAACTTCACAGAATAAATATTTATCATATTTTCAGTGATACTTTAAAGATGAATTTGTCCCATGGGTGGAAATATTAAAAAAAGCAAACACCTGTGTAACATCATTTTAGGAGCATGCTTTGGAGTACCCATGTGTAAAATTAGCATGATCTGCAAACGGGCAACAGTTCGAGAACTACTAAAATAACAATTGATTTTCACAGAAAGTGCATCTGACATATTGTCAGAATTGGACAGAATAAGCCAGGTTTTCTTTTCTTAACCTTGCACAGCACTGTAATGCTGTCAAACACATCACACCCTGCTAAAGGGAAGCAGTGACTTTTGGCTGTCACAGCTGAGCTTTTTGGGGGTCTTTGAGTGCTGTCATAGCAACTCTTGTTTGAGTCAATAATTCTCTTCAGTGGATATCAAAATGAAAAAGAGAAAGGAATGGTATATTCTTTAAATTAGCTTTCTTTTGATATAAATTGAAAAAGTGAAAGAAGTATTTTTTAAGGTTTTTATTAGCTCTGAATGCCTCTTGCTTAAGTTCTCTGTAACATTAAATTAAATTAGTATTGCTATTTTCTGTATTAAAAATTGCACTGCTTCTATAGTGGCAGTTCAAAAGTTTTCATTACCATGTTCATGTGTGACTTCTTTCAAGGAACCCTTTGCAATTTGTGAAAATATCATAAAATGCTTTATAAGATGAAGTTTAACGCTGTGTATATTTCTCGCAAATGTGTGTATCTGGGAACATGTTACATACAAAAAGAGAAAATTCCAAATGAATTTAAAAACTGGGCACTTCTATCTTTAATGTTTCTAGTCATTAGAGTCCACTTTAGGTGACAAACTCTGTTTCTGTGACGTAGAAACTGAATTTGTATTTAGTTTGTCTGGAAGGTCTCTAGGAAATAGGAAACAGTCTAACTTGTTATCTTTGTAATAATCTATGTGCCATTAAGTGTTTTTGATGTGGTTTTGTTGTGTTCTGTGCTGTCTTTGCTTTCTTTTGGCTATTCTTAATTTTCAGTTGTAATCAAAGGGTCAGATTAGTTTACTCTGGGTTTTTTATATGGATTTATGGGATTACAGCAGGCAAAGGTGAAATGCTGGATTGTTTTATTTTTTTTTTTTTAATTGAAGCCCTTCTGACAGCAGAGTTGCCAGGGTTGGAGGCAGCATCTGCTGCACCCAGCTGTGACACCTGTGTCTCTGCCTGCTCCTGCCAGATGAGAGTGCACAGGGGTGGGCTGTGAGTGAAGATTTGGTGTCTGTAACAGAGAATCAATATACAAATGAGCTGTGGAAATAAAATGTCTGTAGGGTCCCTCAGTGACTGCCCTGGTAGCAGCTCTATGCCAAGGTGACATTTTGGAGTTTGCCATTTCTGTCTGCCCCGAAGTGCTGATTTCCTTCACTTCATCAGGTGCTTTTAGATATCAAGGACTTGAAAATTATGTACCAATTAATCAGTGGAAGTGTAGGTAATTATAGGAGGATTATTTCATATCTGGTTGCTCAAGCCAAATGAACTGACACAAAAATGAAACACAGGTTGTGTCTCTTGGCTTGTGGTAGACTTCTTGCATGGTTTTAGGCAAAAGCAAACATTGTCCCCAGTACCTCTGTTCCTTAGAACTTGTAACGTTTTGATTTGCACGTGCCATGCGTGCCAATTCAGCAAAATCCAAACAAATGTATCAATTGCTCAGTACCAGCCTATAGGTGACAAGAGAGCTTGAAATTAACCTTAAGACATTTCTTTACCTTACTTATTTTTTTTCTTCTAAAATCCGTGATTGCTTCTCCCCAGCTTCGTATTATGTCTCCAAGACTTAAATTATTACTGTCTGACTTTTTCCACAGATTTCTTAGTAAAAAACTCATTGTTTGACAACATTGCGAAAAGCCTTGTTTAATTTTACTGCAGTTCTTTGTGTTTTCTTTCTTCCACCTTTTACATAAAATTCAGTATTTCTAAAATTAATGAATGTTTCATTCATCAAAGCTGATGTTCTATTCTCTGTCCTACAGTTTTTTTTCCATTGCTGTAAATGTTGTACTTGTGTGATGAATGGTAGATGTACCTTCTGTTAATACATAATTCAGACACTATGCCATTTGGAATCAGACTGGAATGAAGGCATTGATAATTTCCAAGTAAATGAGTGGGTGGAAATCAGACAGCTTATTTATTTTTAGGCGTTTAGCTTGTCAGCTTTTGTGAATGTTTGTGTTCACTCACATTCTTGCCGTCTAACGTTGAATTTCCAGGGACCATCATATGTCTAGAACCATTTAACTTTGCCCATGCATATGAAATGTAACCCTGTGATGGTTTTGGTTGAATTTCAAAACACAAAATGTAGCACAATAACAGTCTTATGAGCGATCTGAGATCACTTCAGGTAGATGAAACAACTTTCAGTGCTTTATTTTTAACTGTCGTGTATGTTAACTCTGTGTTTTGAAGTGTAAGAAAAACTGACAGTGTTTAGATCTATCGCTGTATTTGTTTTTACAGCTGTTGTGAAGTTTTAAAAACATATTAGCAACAGTTATCCTGGTACCTTCTTATTAGTAAAGCCAGTTATTTTCCTTAACTGCTCTCAAAATTTGTTCTTGTGTATCGAACAGCTTATACATATATAAAAGTGTATGTGTATGTCAAATCACATTCCTAGCAATTTCCTGATCTCAAAGATAAATAAAGCTCAGGCAAGGTAGCATTCTCTAGCTGACTCTAGCTGCTGTCCTGGAGATCTTAAATGTACTCTTGAAACAAAAATCTTAATAATAAAATAAACTGTTGTTTCTATCTTGCCTGGGTAAACGGTGATACTTTTTATACTTCCCTGGTGCAGAAAGCCTTCACATCCATGTCTGCCTTTACTGAAGCTCCTTTTCTCTAGGAGCGTGTAGATTCCTTTCAGAGTGGAAGTTCTAATTGTTTTTCTAAAATTTCAAGTGAAAGTTTATCCACCTGTAACAGAAATGCAATTTTAGTGTTGTTTGTAAATGTGTGAAACTACTCAGGAGGAATCTCTTGTAGGCTGTTGTGCATAACAATGGATAAATTTTATTATTTATTGGATAACTAGGCATACCTTTTTTTTACTGCATAACTTTTTTTGTTATTGCCCTGAGAGACTGCAAACTTAGAAGTTGAATTGATTATGTTAGAGCATGAGTGCAGTTTGGGTAATAAGGTTTCAGAGATCTGTTCTCCAGTAGTTTTTTAATATTAATAGAAAGCACTTTCTAAGCTCTGTTGCTCTTTAATCCCGTTTTTCAGATGTGTATCTTAGCTATCATATGCACATTCAAATTCCATTACTGTCTGAAAATCTCATTTTTTTTCTCCTCTTTGCCCACAGATATGCGTGATAAAATGAGGAAATGGAGGGAAGAAAACTACCGAAACAGTGAACAGATAGTGGATGTTGGAGAAGAGTTAATTAATGAATATGCATCCAAACTTGGAGATGACAGTAAGTAAACAATCATTATTTTAAAAGTTTCCTTGCCTCATTCGCTTTTCTTTTTTTCATTCTCTGTTTTATTTAACAGCCTTTACATTGTCTTTCAGTACGTGCTGATGTTGATGAAATGTATATTCCTTTCTTAGTCTAATAAACTTCCAGAATTCCAAGAGCTTATTTCTTTCCCAAATGTGGGCTGCAGTGAAAATAGCTGTAAAAATTACCTGATAGAACTGTTAGCTTGCTGTAATAGTATTTAGACTGCAATGTGAAAACTTCTTTTGAAACTGTTACTTAGATATTATTTGCCTGATTTTCGTGTTCTTCAACACTGACAGAAACTGAAGCAAGTCCTCAGGGGGATCTGTCTAGAGCATCACAGTTATGATGTTGGAAAAAATAAAAAAATAGAGCTTTTTTGCCTCTCAAGATGTCAGAAAGTACTTTGGCATTAAAAGTGCTAAATTGCTTAAATAAGTTTTTGATTAATTCCAGCAGTTTCTTAATTTGTTTGTGTTTCAACAGTGATTCATGGGAGTAGAAGGGGAAAAATGTACAGACAGAATTAATTAATCCTGTTTACATGATAGGTGCTTCCTACTATCTTAGACAAACCCCAAACCAATTATCTGCATTTATTGTCTCTTTGTGTCCAGTTTGGATAATTTACGAGCAGGTGATGATTGCTGCCCTGGACTGCAGTCGAGATGATTTGGCACTGGTAAGTTTTCAAGCTGGTTCTTCTTTCACACTGTATGTATTCCTCCTGGGTGTCTCTTCCAGGTAGTATTTTGGAAGTTACAGGATATTCTGAACTTCGTACCTTGGACTGGTAGAAAGAATATCTATCAAGAAATTCACAGCTGTGAAGAAACTGCCACCACCTACATCCTCTAAGGCATAACTTTTGTTTAGACAGATCACATCTCTTCCAATATAGCCATGAAAATACTTACAGCTATTCTGGTATGGGCTAAAGGTCAAGAATAATATTGAAGTTGCCATATTGTACAGAGAATGTTTGTTTATTGAAAACCTCTCAAATTATGTTGGTTTTCTGCATGTTAGGTAGAATGGCCCATCTTACGTATCATATTACGTGTCATGTTGGCTACCATCAAAGAAAGTCACTGACATATTGGAGCAGGTCTTCAAGATGAATAAGGAGCTGGACTGCCTAATGTCTAAGGAAAGGCTGGGAAATCTGTGTTAAGTCTTAGGAAAGGCAAGAAGGTATTTTTGAATACATACTGATGGGGGAAGGAAGGTGTAAAGAAGGTGGGCACATATTTTCATAGGTGTACAACAAAAGACAAGTGTGGGACATAAGCTGCAACAAAGGAAATTCCACTTACATATTGCGACAAACTTAGTGAATGCTTTATGACAAATGGCACATCGAAGCTGTGGAATCTCCTTTGGAAATGCTTAAAAATAGATTGAGTTATGACTCTGCACTCCCTTGGAAACTGGTTCTCTTGTGAGTGGGGATGTGGAGCAGGTGACCTCCAAAAGTCCCTTGCAATCCAAGTTATTTGGTGATTGTTGATATGGTATAAATAACAATTGAGATAGAATTCGCTTATTTGGAACTGTAGCCTGTGTGTTAGATTAAAAACAAAAAAAGCCATTCAAACAAACAAACAAAACAACCCAGTCAGCTTAGCTAATCCTTTGAAGGCAAAACCAGGAAAAGGCAAAAGTTTGTCTTACAGGAAAATTTTATTAGTCTTTTCACCCCTCCTTCACAAAACAGTCAGAAGAAAACAGAGGCTTACCTTGTGCCCTGAAAGCCATCAAGCTTGAGCTTATTCTAAGTAAAAAGCCTTTTTTAGGGCTCCAGATCTTTCATGGCAATTACTCCTCCAGTGCCTTGTTCTCTGTCAGATGACAAAACAGAATCTTTGAGGTTCGTGTGATGTCATTTGAGTAAAACTTAATGCAAGGGGTCAGACTGGAGGAGGAAGTTGGGAGAAGGGCAGTTTGCAAGTCAGCTGAACTAGGGTTATCTGGCATCCCATATATGTATATATGGTGAAATGGAATATGCTGGAAAATACAGTACAAGACTTTGAACTTTTGAACCCACTGAACTTCCCTCTCTTCTCTCGTCCCTCAGCAGAAAGTACTGTTGTAGTATAGCTGTTCGTTTAAACAAAAACAAATAGACTTATTGTTTAAATAAATACATTTCTGTGTTCCGATTTATACGTAAAACAGATTTGATCTTTATTTTCAGGGTCTTTTAAAGAAGACTTTCACAAAATTGTTGATGGAGCCAGTGTTGAAAGATCAGTTGTGAAACACTCTTTGTTTTTACTAGCCCTGGCAGGGAGTTTAAATTTCAGTGTCTGTGCACTTTAAGGAATATTGCTTGAGATGAGGGAATGCAGCATTTTATATGTAGCTCAGAAATGAGACTAAAAACATACGTGGAAACTTACAGGTTTTTTTATTTTTTAATTTGATTGATTTGTAATAAGTAAGTAGTTAATTGAAACAAGTCAACATTATCTGTGGCATTTTACTGCAGCTGTAGCTCCAAAGTAGACAAACAGCTTTGACACTTCTGTTTTTTTAGCAGTGAGCTTTTGACAGCTGGGATGCATTTTGCTTAGGAGGTTAGGTATCATCTACTCCAAATGAGAAGCTGAGGTAGATTTCAGAGCAATTTCTCTGATTTTTGTGGTTTTTTTTTTTTCTTTCCTCTATTTATTACTTTGTCCTTTATGCCCTACACAAAAACCCATGTGTAATGGTGTCCCTGCTGCAGCCAGTTGGTTCATGCAGGTGGTTTAGTGCAATCACCTGCTGTTGGCAGCACTTGGATTACCAGTGTTCTACCTGCTGAAGTCCAGGTTTATATTTCTCTGCCTTTGTCTGATGTTTAAAAAGCCAGAAACCATATTAAGTGCAAGTTGAAATTGCACATGCAAATTATGTGTGCCTTTGTAACTGAGGGAATTCTGAAAGAATCTCCTCACAAGTAGATTATTGACGTGGTGCAAAACCAGTCCTCAATAAAATAAATTATTACGGGGATTACAAGTTCCATTTGAAAAGAGGACATTCAGTGCTGCTGAGTCCAGAGCATTTTGAAGATACAGCTGATGTAGTTTATTCATGTGCTTTTGGTTTTATCAGTGCTACAGTGAGTTGTTCATGACTTTCCTACAACTTTCCTTGTCACTTTATTGTGTCTGATAGGTTAATCTACAGGAGTTTATTTTGGCCCTGGTCTGCTGTGTTTGGTTGAGTAATGGTTGTGTAGTTAGATCTAATGTGAGCAATTCTGGTCTTGCATTACTCCTGCACTTGAGCACTACGTTCATGCTGTCAGTGAGAATCTTTTAGGTGTAAAAGTCCATCTGCAGGTTTTGGACTTCAGTACTGTAGATGTTACAAATTTTGTTATTTGTACATTTTTTTGAGAGAAATAGTTCACGTGTTTGTAAAAATTACTATCCTTCAGGGTTCACTGATCACTGGACCACAGGATGGGTTTCTTGTATGCAAAAGTTCTTTTTAAAGTCTGCAAGGTTGTCTGGGTTTTAAAAGCTGGAGTGAATCTACTTTTCTGGAGTGTTATGTAAATTTTCCTGCCTCTTAAGAATGGTCAGAAATCAGTTCAGACATCATGTGACACACTGCTAAGTACATGTAGTTTTTTTGACTAGAGCAATAGCAGTTGACCTAGACATCACTCAAAGTGCCACTAAACAATTTCTGTGCTAAACCTGAGCCTTTCTATGCGAATTGTGTTGTAAAGATATTGGTTCATTGCAAAATAAATTGATTGTGATAAAAATTGTGTGGTTTTGCTTGAGGCTGAGCATCACAACTTTGGTCACCGTTTCTTTTCTCGCTTCTATTTCTCAGCATCTGGGAGAGATGTGAATATTCCTCTTGGATGTGCTTTAGCAACCTGTTTATCTACAGAAACAAAGAGGGATCCTTCTAATTGTTACTGATTTGTACTTTTTTTCTTTGACAAGTGGTTTGATGAGATGGAACAGATTATGTAGATAGGTCTCTGCTAGAACCTTAGGTCTGAAGAACAGGTTTCTAAGTTGAATTGCATAAACAAGTGCCTGGAAGAGGAGGATTCAGTGTGAAGCTTTTAACATGATGCACACCACTGGTCTGTTTTGAGAGCCTGTGGACTGTCCTGCCTCCCACTGTCATGAGTCAGCTACAAACTTTACAATGCTATTTAGCCACATTCATAATATGGTTATGAGTTAGTTTGCTGTGGGGAAGTTGTGACTCAGTCCCTATACCAACATCCTCTGCTAATCCAGAAAAGCCTGTGGTGAATTCTTTTTATTCAGCCCAGGCATCTCATTGCTTTCAGGAGTTAAGAATTACGCCTCTTCTGCCAGCAGGCTGTACCCAAGCAAACATTTACTTTGGATTTCAAAGTTTTATTTTAAAAATAAACATAGAGCATTGTATTAGCATAGTTTGTTCTATTGTGAAATATCCATTTATTAAAGAAGTATCACTTAAGCTCTTACTGTCTTTGTTTTTTTTTTTACTGTCTTGTGTCACTGTGGGGCAACTAAATAGAATTCAAGTTCTACTAGTGTCAGAGCTGTTTTAGTAGGTGAGTGTAATTTTCTGGGCAAATAACTGTTTCCAAGGGGGCCTGACAATTAATGCCCTATATGGAAGATACTTCCTAAAATTAGTCATCTGACAGACAGAATTTCAGTTTCCAACCTTCTCTTTATCAATGCATTTTATTGCTTGTTTCAAAATTTGGTATTTACTTTTACTTAGAACTGGCATAGCAGGTAGTTGAATTATGAGCCAAGGCCTTTTTTTTTCTTCTATTTTTTTCTTCTTCTAGCTTCTGTGAAGATAATTATAATTCACAATGGTATTTTTGGTTCTTTGTATAGTTTTGTCTTCAGGAACTGAGGCGGCAGTTTCCTGGGAGCCACAGAGTTAAACGATTAACTGGAATGCGATTTGAAGCTATGGAAAGGTAAAACCTGAATTTTAAAAAATGTACTTTCTGTCTGAAAAAAAATGTTTGCTCCTTCTTAAAAAAGCATTCAGCCATTACAAAATGGCAAACTAATGCTGGGCAGTTAATTTATAGGAAATAACAGTGTGCATGATCATAGTAAGATTTTTAGCTATCTATACTGCATTTTGGCAGGTACTGTGCATTTTTCATTTTTGCAATCTTCCCATCAGAGATCATAGATCAGAAGGATCTCTTACTTCATGGCATAAGTCATTATGCAGTAGAACACTGCACAGTTTTTTGGCAAATTCTGTGAGGTGTAAGTTTCATCTAAGAGAGCTAGGGCAGCATATGAAAATCAGTGCCAGCAGTTTTTTTGCCTTACTATTCTTCTATACTTCTGATTACTGCAGGGTGCAGCTCTATACCTTTGTTTCCTGAGTGGGTAAATGAACCTAAAAAGGGTTAGATCTATAGGGTTTGTTATAGAAACAAATCAAAAAATGTATGGAATAGAATGGCAGAGCATAAAAATCCGACTGACCTTTTTGAAATATCCTGTAGAAGGGTTATAACGTACTAAGTTCAACAGGAGTTACTAAAATAATGAACATATTAAAATTTGGCAGCTTTCCAAATGAATGACCTCAGGACTTGAGGATGGGCTTTATTGTACACATTTCTGCTTGGATACATCTTTGTTGTCAACATTCTGTTCTATAGCACTTGTCTTGGGTGCTAAGAATGACTTCCAGTGCCTTTGAATGGTAGGAAATCTGTTCCATGCCACATTTTGCATACAGAGTTGGTGAGTTTGGAGCCTTTGGGCCATCTTGATAAAAAGGCATTGGAAATACACCCTAAATGCTTTTTAAAATGATACTTACTTAGCATATGTTTCTCATCCATTACATTCTTGCAAAATTAGCTTTGAAAATGGTATTTGATATGAAACACTGATAAATGTCCATTGCTTGGATCAACAAGAATGAATAAATGGACTCCATTCACAGGAGCTGTCTCAGGGCAACCAGATGCTCTATGTTTCACACTCGCTATATAAAGCGCATGTTTTTGAAGAATTTCCATTAAACTTAGCTCTCTTTTCTTCATTTTATATAGCGTAGGAAGAGAGAATTACAGCAGTTTTTCTCCCTTTCTGAAACTTGTTCAGAAGTACAATAGATCATAATTCAGTTCAGGCTTATGTGACTACATTAGAGATGTTATTACATGGGAACTGATCTTTGTGGGAGATGACTACTGCACAAACGTCATGTGTGGTTTCAGCAGTGAAGCACTATTGAGCCATAGTTTTCTGAAAGTGCTCAGCAAAGTTCTTAACAAAATGTCTCTGTCACATCAGATCCTTGAGATTAGAGAATCAGGGAGCAGAGAAATTAACAAAACCTGAGGTTTCATGTCCATACGTTTTCTCTAGAAGTCAGAGCAGAAAGAGGCTTCAGCTTGGGGTTGTTTTGAACGGGAACCCATCTGCAGGTGCTCTAAGCCTTGCTCAGGAGGAGCTTGTCTGTCTCCCCTGACTATAAAAGGAGTATAGAAAGATTTAGGCTGCAGGCATCATGTTTCACTTCAATTGAAGTGAACTTCATATTAAATTCTAAGTGAATTGTGGGATCTAGGGAGGATCCTGCTTTCCCCAGCAGAAAGAAGAAACAGTGAAGAACGTCCTATAGACTGAGACATCCTTGTAGACACTTGCTAATAAAAAGAATAATATTGTGGAACTTCGCCGTGTAAAGCTGGGGTTATGGCCAAAAGATTCAGTCTTCTAAAATGCATTTGACAAAGCAGCAACTAACAGAGAGCACTAAAGCACTAATACAGATTTTACAGCACACCTGCTCAAGTCTCTGGCAGTCACCTACTACTCATTTCTGCTTTAGTGCTTCCTTTCACACCAGTTCCTATACCTTAGGGTAGCTGTAGTGGACAACTGAGCTATGGTAATGTCAGCAGTGCTTAGGGAGCAGTGCAAGTATGTAAATGAGTGTCTAAGATGATGTCTAAGGAATGTGGAGCATCAGAAATCAATCAGCAGTATCTCTGACAGACTACTTGTCAAACTACACATGAAGACACAATGTATGCCAAAATTCTGTGGCAATAGCACAACAGCTATTGGTGAAACGGTGTAGTGAAATGTGGTTTGAATTGGATTATTTCATTTGTTTGGGCCGTGTACACAGCTGGCTGAACATACAGAGCTGTTTCCCAGAAGGTTTGAAGTGCTCATAGCACCATGAGTAACCTGTTTCAAGCACACTTCCAATAGCAGAATTAATTGGTAAACAAATTAGAAAAGCAGGAAGTGGTGAAAAACATTTTCTGTAAAGATTTATGTTATAATCTCTGGTAGACTCCTCTATGGGATCTCTCCAATTTGCTGTATGCAGCTGTTTATACTTTTTTAAGTCACAACAGAAGGAACTTTACGTGAAGTTTTAAGTTACAGCAATGAGGTGGACTGTCATTATTTTGGATGGCTTTTCAAAATTTGAAGTTTGCGTTTCTTGGGAGATGTGAAAGGGGGAGTAGGAATGTGATGGTTGAACCTATTGGGTGGAGATAAAGAGAGAACAGGCAGGAGAGTGAGATGTTTGGTATAAAATATCTAAGTTGCTGCTGAAATGGTATTCCATGAAGCGATTCCCATGTGTTTTTCTTAATTCATAACAAAAAATACTGCTGTCGATACTCAGCACTCTCTCAAAAGAATTCCGTATAAATATAGTTTGCTTAGTATATATATATTATATTTCAGTATAAAAAAATGCAGGAGGATTATTAACTACTGTAAGAAGAGTCAAAAAGTCAGAAATTCTTAGCAGAAATAAATGTAATGATTTCTTTGTACAGGTATGACGATGCTATCCAGTTATATGACAGAATTTTACAAGAAGATTCAACTAATACAGTAAGTTTAAAACATAATTCTAATCTGCAGTGATGTGTTATTTGATATTGTGACTATATTTTCTGTTTCAGCGTGGAAAAATGTGTCCTTATTAATGTATTTGTTTCCTTTAGTCTTCTGCTATAATAACCAGTGTTATTACAGCAATGTTATTCATTTCATGGTGGGAAGGTGTGATATCTTACTTAAACACTGATTTCAGGAGAGAGATTATAACTAGTGATCTTTCCAGAAGTCTTAGTAGTGTTTGGAGATGGACCTTTCAACTCTTTTATTTCCCAGAATATTCAGTATTTAAAAGACTAATAGACTCAGCCACATGTCTTCTGTGTTCCTAATGTGTAATCTTACTTAAGGATTAACTATTAATACATTAAGGTAGTACTTGAATAGCAGTTATTTTGATTTATGTCTGGGACGCTTTACTAGCTCCTGAATCAAAATGCCTGAAATGTGCCAATTGTATAAAACAAAGTCTGAGACAGACTGTACTGTTCTTCTAAGCATTTTTTGAATACTGTTTGTAAAAGCCACTGTGAGCTATTAGCTGCCAAAATAAAAGCCTAGAGAAACTTGTAGCAATGTATTTTTATGGATATTTTTTCCCCACAAGGATAAAATTTGAAAAATGAAGAAACTGTTGAGTTTCAGATTTTTGTATGGCATAGATATTTATTGGAAAGTCAAAAAATTATTATTAATCATTGAGGGTATAACTGTTACTTGGTTTTGAGGAGCTGTCTATTGTGTAAACTTCTGTATAAATGTAATACTTGGGCTATTGCAGATGTTTTGGCAATCTCACATAAATCTTCCTAGGTGTGTGTTGAGCCTCTGCCTTTCCTTGGTCAGCTTATTTGATGTGGTCTGCTATTCAGGAGGGGAAAACACACAGAAACACAGATAACTGGGATTAACTAGGCTATGCCAGAGCGGGATATACATCATATGCCATCCCTTAAACTAAGTAAACCATTAAAAAAACCCCACAAAACAAATAAAAAAGCAAGCAGCAACAGTACAAAACACCCCAAACCACCAGAAAGTTATTTTCAAGGCAGCACATCTGGAAACAATACTAAGTTAAGCACTTGGACAACAGTGGTAGGTTAAAGTCTGTCTGTTAGCAGTGATAGAACTCACAGATTTTGTGCAAGGGTAAAAGGAACTATTTCAGTTCTTCACTCTTCTTTTTCACTCGCCCTGAAGTAGTAGATGCTTGAACTCAAGAAGTTTTGAACACAAGATACATAGATGTCCACAGTAAATTGTGGATTTTATCAGTGCATGGCTCAAAGAGTTCCAGAGACACTAAGTCTTCAGAGTCATGTTGAACCAGTATGGAAGCCATTTGCAGTGAAATCACAGAATGGGTCATCTTGGTGCATGTTTTATGACCTTCTGCTGACAGCAGTAGAAAATGGAGCACCATATTACAGTGACTTTTATGGACCACAGATCTTTGAAGAATGCATTTTTTGGCAGTTTTACTTTTCAGCTATCTCAACATAGCTAACATCATCTGAGTGCTTTGTTGGATGGCTTTGCAAAACAAAATTATATATTTAAATAAGTAAAATACATGATTGTTTCTTTATTCTGATTTCCTCTGTAATGAAGTAATAAAGATCCATAAACTTATTATATTTAGAAGCATAAGTTTTAAATATTAGAATGGTTGTGTGGTTGGATTTCATAAGTTCTGATAATAGAATTGGAGAATGTTAAATGCAAAGGAAAGTTCCTTGCTATGCAACTAGAATTGGTTGGGTAAGGCTCTCATGTCAAGAGTGAAAGTTAAGTAGAAAGCTTTGATAAATTGTCATGTGTAGATTTCTTTGTGTCATTTACCTGTTAATTATTTCCATGCACACATGTGGCTGGTGTAGAAAATAAATATTTGAAGATTCTAGAAAAGCAACTGTTGCTGACTTTGTCTTGGCATTCACCTAACTTTATAGAATTTTTTTCTGGTCTGCTGACACATGGAGTTGCTTATATACATTAAATGTTTTGACAAGTGCTTTAAGTGAAATGTAGACATTTGTTCACACAAATCATGTAAAAATCATACCTTGTATTGACTGATCAAAAAGTAGCATGGAAAAAGATTTTTGCAAAAAATTACTTCTTTTAGACACACAGCAGAATTCTCGATTATAGAAACTAAAGTTTGAACTCAAATTATGTAATTGACATTTACACTTTTGTATGATATTTTGTTGCTGAAATTAAGATAACAGTAATTACTTAATTTCTTAGGATAGAATTCAAAATAGTCTTTATTTTTAAAATATGTTCATCTCTAAGTTTTATCTCACTCTGCACCTACTTGCTGAAAAAGATGACTCATTTGACAATGGAAAAGTGTTAATGTCACCTCAGAGATTTTGGTTCATTTTTCAAAGCATGTAGATGTTGAGTCTCTTTTCTAAAGACTGTAATGAATGAAATGTGACTCTTGTGAAATGCATAACTTGCATACATTTCAATTGGGTAAAAATTAGGCTCTTTTCTGCTGTTGTCTATTTTGGTTGTAATGATGGTGTGTTAGAAGTCAAGCTGACATTCCTCTTATTAAGGCTGCATAGTATTTGCTATGACAGGTCTCTTTCTATTAATTAAAATTTCATATAGTGTCCAATTGAAAATGTTTATAGTGGTGCTGAACTGTGATTGATTTGTTTGTAGATCTTCAGATAAAATGCTTATTCTGATTCTCAGAACAAAATAAAAGAGAGTCACTGTTTTTTTAGTAGTGTTGGTAGAAAGGACTTCTTTTGTCTGTTTTTGCTCTTCATGTATTTCATTGACAAATCCTTATCCTGCTCTGGTTTGGAGGAAAACCTTTTAGTTAGACAGCTAAATATTTTTCCTCAGTCGGGCTAATGAACAGGGTAGTCTGTTCAGCAGAGCAGAGAAGCTTGTTGATGGGAAAGGAAATTGAATCATGTATTCAAGATTCCAGTGTCATCCTAGTGCACCTGCAGTTTGTCCTGATTATTCAGCACAACCATCGACAAGATTGCAGAGCACTTGATCAACACCAGGGGAAAGTGAGATAAGGCACAAAGTTCTGCCTTAATTCTAATCCATAGAAAATCTAGAGTCTTTATTAGGAAAATTCTTCAGCTGTTTTTCTTGCCACTTTTTCAACCAAACTTTTCATGCAAGACACTCTGTGTTCTTCCTTAGCTTAGGACGTGTGGATAGTTTCATTACCATCATGGGTTTAGTAATACAATTGTGTGAATGAAGAACTTAAAATTTTTGTAGTAAGACAGTGTTCCCATCAACTCCATTGTTTATAGGAGTGGGCAGGAACAAGTGTATGCATATGGTCACATGAAGTTACTCTTTCTCTTACTATTTTGAGATTCTTTTCTTAGATGAGCTAGACATATTTCAGAACAGGCACAGGAGGTGGTTGAAAGAACTCTGGGAATCCTGAATGCTAGAAGGATTCAGAGCAAAATCTTAGTACTTAGTATCTTGTAAATAGGCAGCAGTTATATACCATGAATATCTTTCATCTCTCTCTGCTATACTACCATCTTGACTGTACAGATAACCTTTCTTTCCCTACCTCCTTGTCTCCACTAAATAATTTGAGGATAATGAGCACTGAATTTGAGCACTGGAGATCTGTGTATCATCTGAACTGTGATAATTCTTTAAAACTGCTGCAGTAGCTGTGAATTCATTGTTAACTGAGACCTCCTATGAAGATCTTGCAGCTTTGTAACTTTATCTACAGGATGCTTTGAGTTGCAAAAGGGAAAACTGCTCACCAAATGAAGCATCTACTAATGGGGAGAATTTTCTGAGGTGGCATGTATGTTTCCTTAAATGTATTGGCCATGCTGTCAGGAAAGACAGAACTAGACCTAAACATAGGTGTGTACAGTGGTAGTTTTAGTTGGGCAAATCTCCCGTTTGTGTTTTTTTTTTCTTTTTCCACACCTTCAATCTAACAGTTTTATTTAGTGCCTCTGAATTTGTCTGTTACTGTCAGCAGTTGTTTTCACTTTATTAATACTCATGACTTTAGAGATCTTTTTTCTTCCCTCTAAGCTAAGAAGTCCTAATGTGCAGCTGTTCTTGTTGCCATTCCTTGCCTTAAAACTCTGCTGCTGTTCTCCATGTCATTTCTGTGCTTTTTCCTATATTTGTAAATATTTCCTGTGTTTTCCTGTTTTGGTAAGAAATGAGAGAACTGAACAGCAGTCAGTTTTGAAAATGAAAGAGCATTTCAGACTTACAGAGTGATGCATGAATGTGTCTCTTCTGTATTCTTGTCTGGTAACTCCAGTATCACAGTATTTTCAGTTTGGGGTTTTGGGATTTTTTAAAGATGGTTTCTGAACACAATTGATGTTTTGTAGACCTGTTTATTGTAAGTCCAGTATCTCCCTCTTAACCAGACAAATTCAGACAAGTTTTTTGTGTACATTAAATTAGTATTGTTTCACCCTATATGTAACCATTTATGTAGATTAAATTTCACGGGTTGTTTTATTGTGCTGGTAGAAGTATTCATTGTGATTCATTATTGTGAATGCTATTCTTTGCTGTATTCTTTTGTTCGTTATACTCAAATAAGGCCTTAACAACATTTGAATTTACATCATTATTAATTCCCTGTTAGATCTCTTATCAAGAGTGCTGAGCAGTAGTTTTTAATACTGGTGATTGTGGGATTCTCAGTGGAGAGAACTCTTTTCTCTATTTTATATCTTTTGACATATTTATTTATCCATGTGAAGACCTTCCCCTATTAGACTGTGGTAACTTCAGTTTCCTTCAGAGCTTTCAGCTTCATGGTGAGGCATCTTGTTGAAAATATTTTTTAAGTCAAAGGTGACTTTTACATGGATCTTTCAGAAACTCCTTGAAGAACTCTGCTAGATAAGGGAGGCCTTACTTTCCTCTGTGTAAACTGTTCTTACTTTTTGTTGGTATATAACATTTTTCATGTTTGCTGATTGCAGGCTTTAGCTTTTCAGCCTGTATAGCTCCTACCAATTTGCTCCATGCTGGTGTTAGACTTTAGGTTGTTTATAGGTTGTTTATTGGATACAAAAAGTAATGTTTTGCTTTGACGTTATCCTTGAAATAGCAGCTTCAACCCAGTACCTCTGTGCCTGCATAGGTTTGCAAAATTTAACTGTCTTGCATGACTGACTCTGAAAAAAGTGTGAATTCTGGTAAGAATAAATTCAGTATTGTGGTTGTTTTTGATTATGTGCTATTTTTGACATCTGTGTATTTTTTTCCTTGTGTCTTAGTTGTAGCTGTTTACACTTCTGTTTTGATTTGCATATTGCAGTTTGAAGGAAAATATTTCAATGTATCAAACTGTTAGACCAAATACACATTTTCTAAAATGTTAGAAAGAAAAATTTCTTTTTAAGATTAAAAGAAAGTCTTCCTTTCCTAGGGGTCTAGGAATCCCTGAAAGTTCTCCTACTAGTACTTTCCTTACAGCCATGAAATTTAGAACAACGTTAGACTCTCTCTTGGTATGTTTTACTAATGAAATGCAGAAGTTGATAAATGTTCAAGTCCTCACTTCATTTTGAGTCTACCTAATGCTAATTAAAAAGAATCATGACAAATGGAGGATTAGTTCTTAAACCAGATTGGGAATTACTAATCTTTAAAAGAAATACCTTAAAAAGGTTCACTCCTTTATGAATTTGTACATACCGAATGAAGTACCTTAGTCCATGTGATACTGATTCTTTAAGTATTTCTTTAAGATGCATGTATCTTTCCATTAAGAATTATGGATTTACAGAATTAGCCAATAACCATTCTAGTGTTTTGCTTTAAACTCTGGAAAATTGAGGGGGAAATCTGTGTCATAGTATCTGCATGGTCAGATTCTACAGATCTTGTTACAGCACTGGAGGTTTTGCCTTTTCCTTTTTACTTAAGGTGGAAGGAGAAAGAAGGTTGTGTTAATTTTTGTATGAGGCTTGTCTAGAAAGTCTTAATGTTGTGATGTGAAGAACTGAAATGTACCCCTTGAATGTTATTTTTTAAATCTTTATCAATGTAATTGTTTGTGACTGTTTTTGTAGGCTTCTTAGACAAAATAATTTCAGGTCCCTGTATTTAAAAAATAAGTTCTCAAGAATATTCTTGGTGGACTTGAAATTAATAATTGAACAGATTTGTACTCTGCATTTTGCAGTTTTTTAATATCTTCCAATAGGTCCCCTAAACATTTGTATTTTGAGATGTGAGGTTTTTGGTAAAGAGGGCCTTTAACATAATAAAACATGAAATTGCTTGGTTTTCTTTTATCAGCTGGTTGTAAGGCGGGTAATAAATTGGAAATACGATATAAATGCGAGGTAAAGCTTCTGTAGAATTGGTGTGAGTCTGGCTTTACTTAACAAGTAACTTTTTTTTGTACGCTAAAGTGGCTGTTAGTGTTGGCAGTGGTTCTGTGCAGTAATGCATTTTGTTTAATTTGTGTGGAAATAAAAAATGATGTTATGAATGTAAGTGGTTGTTAGTTATTCTGCTGTTCTCAGGATGCTCAGGAAGCTTTGTGAGCCCAGCTCACACAGCAGCGCTTAAGCTGACTCACATAGTGAGCTCAGGGGCAATATAAATGAGAACAAGAATTAGAAGTTTACAGCACACAAACTGGCCCATGTTTTGGTTGTAATGCAGGCCTTTTTGTATATATTTTTTCTTAACATACAGATTACTGGAATTATTGAATTTTATTTTTATTTAAAAACTGAAAGATTTTGTGATTCAAAGAAAAACTAAGAATAGGAAGTCAGATAGGAGAGTAGTCTGAATACCATTAAAATTAATTGTAGTTTGTTTTCATGTCTTTATTTTTCTATCTGTCATATCATTCCTATGAATCACAGATCTACTGAACACCTCTGTGCATATTTCTTGGCTTTATGATTTTATTCATGTGATGGAAAAAGTTAGAATCTGATGTTAAAAAAACTGCGTCCTCACTGAATTCTTTCCAGTGCTTTTAAAAAGACTTCCAGATATTCTGTACTGCTAGACAACATTTTGTTCTTCCTCAGGATGTCAGCACTGTTTTGAGTGGCTGAGCCTCTCCTTTGTAAACTTGGAGTTCTCTGTAAATAAACTTGTCTCCCAGCATTTTTGAGGGTGAAGAGAGTGCAGAATCAAAGCCCAGATGCTGCTATATTTTTGGTGATGAGGAAGGTGAATAAAAAAGGGAAGTTTTACAACTTTTAAAAGTGTAATTTTGAAGAAATTTCATGGGTTTAATGCAGCAGGGAGATTCTGTCAAATGTATATGAATGTATATGTAACTTATGTAATTCCTAAGTCCTACCATCAGAATATGTTAATTATGTCTATTGCTTTTGTCCTTGTTATTTGATTGCATTAGATTACATGCTTGCTGTAGGTAAACATCAGCTTCTGTTTGTGACTAGACATAGTTGTAGCTTTTCATTTATTAATGTCTTGAGGCACCAGTGATTTATGTTACTTGGGAGTGTGTGGTTAAGAAATGAAGCAGCCACGGAAAAATTCTGTTTCCAGACTCTTGGAGGACTGACTTGGATGCAGTTGAAGGAGTTGCATTAGAAGCAGAGAGGAGAGCAACTTACATAGACTGTTCTTGTTTGCCATTGCAAATTAAGTTGTCATATGCATTGATTGATTTTATGTATTCAATAGATTATTTTAGTTCTCAAGGGTGTACTTTAATCAGGCTCTTGATTTCTTTAAATTTTGAAAATTACCCAGTTGCCCAGTTGTTAATCCAAGAGCTACATTTGAAAAGCTACATATATAAAGTCGATAGTCTGTTACCTGCAAAACCCCTTCTGTCTTCCTGGGCTGTAATTGCTTGATGCATTCCTGTGGCTGTGCACACTGTTATCCCCACTTTCTCTCTTTTCATGTTTCAGGCTCAGTGGGCAGGTCACTGGGCTGTGGATAATGTCAGCTTTGGGCAGTGGGTTAACACTGCCCTGGTGTTCCCACCATAGAAGGGGGTGAGCTGTTTTACAAACGCCTTGAGAACCACATAAAATCTGACAGCAAACATTGGTTTTGGTTGAGGTTTTTTTGATTGTTTTTTCGTGGTTTTGTTTATTATAGCAGCACGATAAGCATGTGGGATTATTCTTTTTGAATTAAAGAAAATAAGTTTAATTATGCTGTTATCTTTATTTTTAAAACAGCAAAAATAAAATAGGGAGCGTGTTATTGTTATAGAGATAAATGTGTCAGCAGTTAAAATTTCTAGTTATGGCTTTTAGCCAGACGTCTCCCAGTAAAAACAGAATGATGTATGTAACTTCGCAGGTTGCAGTTTGACAAAGCAGCAGTGGAAACCGCACTGCTTGTGTTCTAATTTGGCCCCTGATGACGCTTCTCTCTGCCTGTGTCCTATGTTTAATCAGAAGGGTGAAATATTCTTTTCCTCACTTGAGTTGTTTTCACTGAATTTTCATTTGTGAGGGAGATAACAGGGATGAATTAGAAAGAATTAACTTAGTGTCAAAAACATTTCTAGCATTTCTGTTTTGGTGCTTGAAACTGATCTATCACTCTCTTGTTTTGGAAGCAATTGATTTGTTCAAATGGATTAAAGGATAAAAAATTATTTAGGGAGAGTAGTTATGTTTAAAATGCTGTAACTATACAAGAACTCTTGTAGGGTATATGTGACTGTGAACTTAGGGTACATCATGAAAAAATTGATTTCAGAGCTTGTGAAATTCAAAGATTAAAATTGTTAAGGAGTTTGTTAAAGAGTTGTCCTGTCAAGGCTTCTGAAAGGTGATACCCAGCTGTATAAACTCTTCATAAGATAGGAAATAGGATGAGAGGTATGAAGGAGATAAACTGTGGGACTTAATTACCAGAGAAGTGTATTTTATATTTTCTGTCATTAATATTATCTTGTGGAGGAATGGCATACAGGAGAGTGTGTGTACATGTAGACGTCACAGGCACCAGACCCTCTGTTGTCTCACATCTCACCGCAGTGGCTGTGGTCACCCAAGAGCACAGGGATTAGAGGCAAGGAAGGAGGCTGATGGCATTCTTTTTTTGAGTTATGTTATGCTGGAATTGTATTTTCCTTCCATCCTGTCAGATTTCTGCTCTGATGACTTTCAGGCTGGCTGACATTGCTGTTTGCTCCCATCTGGGAAGGTTCCTTTGTTTTGAATCACACCTCAAGTGTATGTTGATACTCAGTTGGTTTGAGCGTGTTGCTGGATAACACCAAGGACACAAGTTCAGTCTCTGTATGGACCGTTCTTTTAAAGGTTGGATTTGATGAGATCCTTGTGGGTCCCGTCCAGCTCAGAATAATCTGTAAGACTGACAACACCTACAGGCCTGAAAACTGTAACCAGCATCATTCAGCAGCTAGAATATAGGATTAAAGTACAGAATAATCAGCTATTACAATCCTCTATATCTTTCCTTCTGGTCTCTGACACCTTTTATGAACTACAAAATTTAAATACACTATAATTCTCATAACTCATTTCTATATTGTTTAAGTTGAAATACATTTGCTACCCACATACCCAAGTACTACTCAGTTTTTGCCATTGAAATGGCTGTTTTGTATTCCCTTTACATTGCAGAGTCTACTTTGTGCTCCAAGAATGATGAGACTTGTTTAGGAAAATTGGTGTGTATTCAGCACTAGTTAAAGGTGCTGTTCAGCACTCCAACAAGAATATTTTATAATGGCTGGAAGCCATGCTTATACAGAGACAACCAAGATGCATCTGTGGGGTTCTCTAGGACTCAGTCACCATTTCTTCTCTACAGTCATGGATCTTGTGAATGACAAGGTGGGGGTCGTTGGAATGGCTGAAGATTAGCATCCCCTGCTGGTTTGTAATTATCAGAATCTGGACAGTCATTTATTTGAATGAAATAATGCATACAGTTTGTGCCTCCAAAGAAAAGCATACATAATGTGATTGTAAGAAGAGGTTTTCAGTCTCTCAGTGGGATGTCATAGGGTATGTTTATAAACTTCAACCTAGCAGTGTCTCTGCAGTGGAATTCCACTGGTATTGAGATAATAATTTGCACAGTCAAATTGCTTTCCTTACAAAAACCCAGGGAATTATGAAGCCTAATCCTTTATTAATGTCAACCCATAGGCAGCAAGAAAGCGTAAGATTGCCATTCGAAAAGCCCAGGGGAAAAATCTCGAGGCCATCCGAGAGCTGAATGAGTATCTGGAACAGTGAGTGTCTTACAAGAATACGGATTGTGTTTTGCTATTCTGATAAATCTTTTTAATTAAAGTGGAATTTGCATTTAATTTACGCTTTTGCTTCAGTGCTCATCATTTACAGAATCCCTTGCACATTCTTTCTTTTTTCCTTTTTCCCTCTCTTGTATTCTCTATACAGATTTGTTGGTGACCAAGAAGCTTGGCATGAACTTGCAGAACTTTACATCAATGAACATGAGTAAGTTGTTTGCTAAGTCCACATAAAAACTGTTAATTTGAAACCCACTCTGTGTAAGTCAAAAACCTCAGTCATTTTTTTTAAGCACTAGTGTTACAAAGTATGCTGTCTCATTTTCAATATACTAGGTCTCAACAGGAAATAATTACCAAGCTTATTTGGCTACCAAATACTTTAAGAAGGCATTTGTTTTTCAAACAAGAAAAGTTTACTTACTTAGCTCTATGTTTCAGTAATTTTTAAAAACCTAATGTTTAAAAGAAGTGGTTTGAGTGCAGCAGAGAACAGCACTTTTTTCCCCATCATTTTTTGTTCAAGTAATGTATTTTACTTACTAGAAATGTTTAATTCTTTACTTGTAAAATCAATTCATCACATCAACTGATATTCCAATTTTCTTTTAGCTTACCTCTCCCAGAACTTGTAGTAACCTTTAAAAAAAAAACCACACAAAGCAAAACATGGATTCAGAGTTGGAGGCATCTGGTCGCCTGGGTACAAACCCCCAAAGCGATCAAGAATGCTGAATGTTGTAGTAACTTGCTTATTGGATATTTAATGTTTTTGTTAGCTTTTTATATTGCTGTAGTGACAGGAGGAAATCCCAGTGTGAGAGGATTAGCTCAAAGCCTTGGTTCAGGTTTTCTAATATCACAGCATTAATTCAAACCTCCACCCAAAGGCGTATCTTTTTTTTTCCCTCTTTCTTTGGTTGTTCAGCCCAGACTGAATTATATCACATTGTTTCCTTCTTTCCTTTTCAGAGGGTGGTAAAAGAATCAAATTGTTAAGGAAGAAATAGCTATTCTCACTGTGAGGAAAAAATTGTTCCCCAGTCACCTCTCCTTGCACACCATTCTCAAAGAAAATAGTTATTAAACTCTCTTAAATGATGACTTCAGGAATAAACTAGAATTTTGATACCCAGATTCCCATTTCTTTGGGGAAATCTACCAGCCACTTGACCAAGAAAATAGCTACTAAAAAAAAAATTGGCTAGAAAGATATTTAAGCTTGTCAAATCTGTCAGTACGAAAGTGAATGATAGAGTGGTGCAAACATACGTATTCCATTGTTGGGTTGGGTTTTTTTGCTATAATCTTTATTATGAAATTGTGCAATAAAACTCAAGAAAGAAATTGCTTTTGCTTGTATTTGTTTTGGTCTTTTAATTCCAATGAAAAGCAGTATGTCGAATTTCAGTTCATTGAAAGAATTCACTGTCCTTACTATACTTCCATGAGCATCATTATTATTATTTTGATAATAGGGAAAAATTGGCCATAAGCAACTAAAAGTTAAGTTTTGAAAACGAAGGCAATTCATGAGCTTATATGTTTTATCAGGGTCACAAGTCACAGGGCTTGTGAAATCATCACACTCTCACTGTTGTTCATAAATGCATGTAGATGTACAAGGTTTACAGAGTCCTCAGTTCTACCCTGTTCTGCAATGGCTCTGGCTTCTGCTTTTGGAGAATGAGGTGGCTGCCCTTTTATCTCCAGATCAATAAATGATGCAGATACATGACTATCATAACATGCACTGGAGAAAACCACAACATTATTTATTTTAGGATACAAGATTTTACAGATAATGTGGTTTAATATGGTCTCATAATTGCTAAATTGCTTTTACTGTGATATTAAATATCTACTCACACTGTCATTATAAGCCTTGTATTTCTGAATTTCGGAATCCTATCACATAAACTGTGCAATAGTGCTATCAGATATCTCTAAACATTGCAAATTCTGCAGACAGTTCTGTTATTTGAAAGATTAGAAAGCTAAGATTCTTCTTAATAAACCTGCATTTTGAGCTTGACGTCTTACTTCTTTCTGAAAGCTTTCACTAAAAAACTTAAGGACTAGCCTTTTCAAATGATGAGGATTTGCTTATTTGGAGAGATCTGATGCTATTTTCATACATAGATTTGAACTGTCTGAATTTTAAAACTGTTCTTAGTATGTTTTGGTTTTTTTTTAATCTCAGTACTGTGGTTGACTGTTGGTAGGTAAAGTTAATTGACAGTGTAAATGCTGTGATCAGTAGCTGCATTTATTCAGGTAGCTGAATTTTCTTAGGATAAAAAGAATTATTTTGTAGTCTCAGTACCTAATACCTGTTTCTACTCATCACTCTTGCTGATAAGAAATGGCACTTAGTATTAAAAAAGTAGTTTATTAAATGTTTTTTGTGAGCTGTTCCATTTATAGCTAGACCATTAGATTTTGTGTATTTTTCCCCTGTCTATGATGTAAAAATAGTGACTTGGTTCTAAACATCATTTTAAAATTAAACATTTTATTAATTGTGAATCATGTGATTTTGTGGGGGAAAAGTAAGACTTTTATTGTGCTGTAAAAAATCTGAAGCAAAGAGCTATGTACTCGTGTTTCATTTTATCACTGTTTTTTGTATTCCTCAGCTATGCAAAAGCAGCCTTCTGCTTAGAGGAGCTTATGATGACTAATCCACACAACCACTTATATTGTCAACAATATGCTGAAGTAGGTATTTCAGAAAAATCAATTGTTTGATTGCATTTTCTGGTTTTTTGTTACAGAAGTGGTGAAAATGGTTTCTTTAATTTTTCCCTAGGAGATTTAAAAGAGTTCACAGAGAATGGTAACATCTCATAGAAGTGAACATGTTCTGAAAACTGTGGTTTCTTCTCAGTGACTCAGTCACAGTGTGACTAAGCTAAATATGAGAGGGCAGGAATTGTTGAAGATAAAAGCTTATTTTAAGTGAACTCTTCTTGTTGAAGTTTTTATGCACTTTTCAAATTAAGTGCATAAGAAGTTAAACTTTCTACAGCAATGCTGCCCAGGAGGTTATATAGCCTGTTACTGTGGACTCACATCTTGTAATCCACATACCAATTCTGCCTGAAGGAGCACTAGTGGAAGAGGAATAAAAACTAGAGGTAAAGTTGGAAGTTTTAGCTCAAGATTTTAGCCATTTGAATTCATCCTTTCTTCCAGGTTATATTTTTTTCCTAAATTTTACTGTTAAGTGCTTAGAATGGGTTTGTTTAGTTAACATGGATAAAATTGACATTGAAACTTGAAAGCCTAAGTAGCTTTCTCAGAGAAAGACTGCAAAGCATATCTTCTAGTATTTATCCCTCTTTTTGTTGATCTGATATCTGGAAAAATGAGTAGAAAAACAATGGAGTAATCCTCTAAACTTTGTGTGCTATTTTGAATACATAATGAAAGGCGTTGTGTAGTTTTGTGTACTGTTTTCATGCATGCTGTGGGAACATAGTGTCAGTGTGGATTTCTGGTACTCAGAATTTAGATTTAAAGTTTGTGCTACTTTTCATAAAGAACAGTCCCAAAGTTTCAAGTATTTATAGGTGAAAAATAATCACTTTTTAATTTTGTAGCAGTGCATTAATTAAATTAATGCTGGGGTTTTTCTCCTATAGTTAAGTATTTTTAAATGTATATATTGTGAAGAACTTGGATTTCTCCCAGGCCAGTATTTAGCCTTTGATAGACATCATCTGATTTGAAATGTCATGTGAAACAAACCTGGAGTGAATTTTTGTAATATCATTGCTTCAGAGTGAATGCCTGAGGTATGAATGACATGCAAGTTTCAGGAGCTTACCATTTTTACAGGTTAAATACACTCAGGGGGGGCTTGAAAACCTCGAGCTGTCAAGAAAGTATTTTGCACAAGCACTGAAGCTTAACAACAGAAATATGAGAGCTCTTTTTGGACTTTATATGGTAAGCATGATTATAGATTTTCCATGTTATCATTCTGAATATGTTTATGCATGTATACTATCCTTTGCCATTTGCTGTTTTGTTTTTTTTCCCCTGATTTTTAACTTAATAGGTCAGATTATTTACACTGTTTTAAAATACGGAGTATGTTATATACATTTGGAGTATGGATAATTTTGTGCTGGTAACTAGTCCTTACTGAAGTGCTCTTAACCTTTCAGTCTTGTCTGTATTTTCAAAAGAATTATAGTTACTGACACAGGAAGGTAAAAGGATTTGAAGACATGCTCATTTCTAGAGGACGATGAACTGCTGAAAAGCACCAGCACAGTAACAGTGATTTCTTGCGTAGTGGATTTATTTATATTAGTAAAAAACTCTCTTTGATTCTTAAGTAATACTTTTCTCCTTTCAGGTGAGGGTGGGCATATTTTATGTAGAGTCTTACCTGCTTTTAAAATGTGTTTTCTGATGCTACAGGGAAAAATACCATGTTTTTAATGGCAGTTTGGACATACAAATGATGTGTTTTATGTTGTCTATGGGGACAAATTGAATGTGGAAAACTAATTCATAAGTCTCACTTTAGGAAAAGCAAATTGGATTAGCTGATCATGTCCAGGTTTGGTTCTTAACTCAGTACAGAACTGAACTGAAGTCTAATGTAGCTTTAAATAGAAAAAACAATAGTTTAGCTAATTCTTATCTGGATGCTGTTTGCCAGTATTTTTTAAAATTTTTTTTGTCTTTTTCCACTATCACTGCACATGGGGCTTGGACTGTAAGGATGCTGAAAGTTCTCAGCTCATTTCATGCACATAAATTTTATAATTGCTCTGGGTTTTGTTTTTATTTTATTGTGTTCCTAGTCTGCCAGTCATATTGCTTCCAATCCAAAAGCAAGTGCAAAAATGAAAAAAGATAATATGAAATATGCCAGCTGGGCAGCAAACCAAATAAACAGAGCATACCAGGTTAGTACTTCATTGTTATATGATATTCTTAACATGTTTTGTTGTTCTTTTCTGCACTTTTATCCACTGCTGTTCAAAAGGTTAAATATGACATGTAAATCAACATAATCTGCTAGGACTTTTTACATTCTGCTTCTGTTTGATTTCTTGGAAACCTTAATTAATATAAGGTTGCTCTATTACTGTTATTAGTTGCTATAATTTACTTAATAGCTTTGAACAGATTTTTCCCACTAACATTAACTGAATGTACATTACTGTAATATTGACCTTCAAGACTTGGTTCTACAGCTATTTTGGTTAAACTTGGTATGTCTTAATTCGTAGAGTGACTTTGTTATCTACTATTTTACCAGAAAAGAAATGAAAATTCCAGAATTTTCGTTTTCCTTGAGTTTACTCTAGCCTTTCAAAATCATGTTTAATTGCCTGAGTATTTGTGACTAAAGTTGGTTTTGTGTAGTTTTGTAGAAAAAGGCTCACTGAGTTGTGAAAATTTAGACTTTGTAGGCCATAATCAAAGCTTGCTGAAGTCATTGGGGGTCTTTCCAACTTCTTGAAAAAAATGTGTAAACTTTTATGTTTCCTATTGTATTATAAGCCTCTATTTCTTTCTATAACTATGAATGAAAATGTTTTAGCTCATAGGCTCTGCTGTCTGTGTATCCCAAATATATTATGTCTGCTTGACTCCCTTACAGCTATTCTTAATGATCTGCTATTCAAGGTTTATATGTAAGTAATCCTGGACATCAACATCATACTGTCCAGTTGTCCCCACAACTTTTTTTTTTGAGCGAAAGTATTGATCTTAAATACAAAGACTTTGTATACATGTAGCAGTTCTTTCTCTCTGCAGTGTTTCAGTATTGGAACCCAGTATTTAATTTTTTTCTTGTTACTACTATTTCGCAGTTAATAGTACCAAATGGCCTTTTTACAAGCACCATCTATTATGGAATTAAATTAGATTTTCCTTTTACAGCCAGTGCAGTTTTTTTAATACATACTGCATTTCTGTTCCTTGCCAAGCTTGCAGCTTCTTGTGGCTGATGTGTTTTTGATATATTCCAACTTAGAGGTATTTTCCATTTCTGCTAATTGGCCCTGTAGCTTCTGACTGTACAGGGAAGAGCATTGGATCCCTGGGAACATAATGAAGCATTTGATACTTACCTAAAGTTTATTTCTCTTCTGCTCTTTAAATCGCTCTGCTTTTCATTAATAAACCATTTACCTGCTCATGATTGTAAGGTGTGTGGGAATTAACTACTTTGTCTGGTGTTTTGTAAATAACCAGGGCTTCTTTTAACTTGAAGTATGCCTGACATTCCTGTAAGCGCAGTGCAGATGGAAAACTCAAGTATTGCAGGATTAAAACAAAAAAAAAAAAACAACAAACAAAAACCAAAAGAAACCAACCAACCAAACAAAAAACCCCAACAAAACAAAACAGAAAAACCCCAAGAAACAACAACCCCACACACAAAAACAACAACAAAGAAAAAAAATCAACACAAACCCCTAACAGAAATCCAACCTAAACAACCAGACAGTTAGAAAAAACAGTCAAAGAATGGAATACACCGTGGATTCATAATTGACAGAACGTAACAGGTTTTAAAAGATGTGTGAAATTTTAGTGAAAACCAGTATTCCATGTTTTACATCTTAGTAAAATGAATCGCTTAGAATAGATTGGATTTGCACATGTTTTAAGTAAATATTGTGACTGGAGTTCAACATACTGGTAGAGACTTGTTAGCACTTCTGGGAAGCAGCTCCTTTCAGGGTGCATCAGGGTGGAAATTTAAAACCGATGCTGGCCGTGGAATGGCCTAGAAGACCTGGAAATAGGTGTCTTTGGTTCTAAACATAATGGATGTTTAATTATGGCAGTTTCTAGTTAACTGATTCACATCCAGATAAGCACACCTGTTTGTTTTGTTGGTTTTTTTTCTGTTCCTTCTTTTTTCTCCACATGGCTTTCTGTTGACATAATAATGTCTCTAATAAAACATGAATTTTATTGGGAGTGGTGTGATGCTGGGAGCATTTTTAAGTGCAGGGGGTTTAGGGGTTTTAGGGTTTTGTGGGTTTTTTTTCTTTTAGTTTGAAATTTTTATTACTGTTTCTGTGGAGTTCTTTTGGGTCCTACATTAGGCATTTTTGGTTGATGCTTACCAGAATAGGCCATGTTAACACCACTGACATACGTGCGTACATGTATAGATATATATGTACATATACATGTATGTGTATATGTATATATATAGCCTACTTTAGCTGCTCTTGTTAGCTGTTTGGGATATAAAGTGAAGAACTGTGTGTGATTAGAATCTTAGGGGAGATTCAGCTCTTGAGAAAATGAAAGTGCTGAAGCTCAAGCCAGGATCTGGCAAGTTAATTGGGTGAATACCCCTATTCCTCTTCGCAGAAGAACCACAAGAAGCTCTAGTGAGCACAGCTGGGCAGGACATCCCCAGCCCAACCCTCCTGACCTGGTTACAGGGTTCCAGAAGCATTTGGCTCCTCCAGTCTCTGTGTCAGAGACTCAGAACATCCAGCCAGTGGTGTTGGTGATGCAGTAGGTGGCAGTTGCCCCTATGAGTCAGCGTTGATTTATTGCTGAGCAGTTGGAAATTGTCACCATTTGGTCCTGAGAATGAAACCTTGGTCACTTGTGCCAGGGAAAGCCCTTACAGTGTTCCTGCCTTAGTGGGAGGGTATGTCTAGACAAGTTTTAAGCTGGATATTTATATGGTCTCTATAAATCCTCCCTACTCTGCATCCATTATCCACCTGTAAAGTGCAGTAAGAGCCTTGAAAGCTTTTTGGGTTTGACATTGACTTGTTTTATTGGTTGGACATTCTCATACTGCTAAATGAAATTTTTCTGGTGGTCATGTTCTAGAGAGCAAGATAATTCAGAATCCTGATTTGGATGTCTATACAAATTATAGGAATTTGTGACTTTAAATTCTAAGTTATTAATGCAAAAACTTGCTTTTTGAGCAATTGCCTTGCAGTGAGATCTTTCCCCATTTCCAGTTTGAATTTGAACTTGAATTACCAGCAGTTTGTTTAGTAATTTTGGAAAACTGCCTTTATTTTTTCAAATGACTGCCTATAGTTGCTTTTAAATTATTTAATTATTTTTTAAAATTTATTTTATATGCAGTTTACTTGAAATATTTTTACTGGTCCCCCTCTTTCACTTTATTCTGTCATTCAAGCAGTGTGCTTTGGTGCTTGATTTTTGCTTTTCCTGTGCATTCTTCTATGAAATCAGAAGAACAACTTAGTTTATTGTCATCTATGGAAAGCATTGTTTGAGTATAGTAAGAAAACCTTATTTCACCAGTGGTAGTTAAGACTGTGCAGCTCTGTCTTTACAGGAAAACATGGTGATAAAGAATAGTTTAAAAAAATTCTGAATTGCAGATATGTGACACTCCAGCTAATTAATATACTTATTTTGATGTTACATATGTAACCATCTGTGCTGATTAGTAGTACTTCTCATCTGTGTCTAATCTAGGAGAAATGTAAACTTCTTCAGGAAGACAGAAAGGTTTTGTAGCTAGGGCTGCTGTAGGGAGCTGGAATTCCTGCCTGCTAACACATCCTCTGAAAAAAAAAAAAAAAGTCATTATGCTCCAGGCTTCTTAAATTTAATTGACTGAAAAAGGACCCAAATAAAATTTAATTTTAATCTTTTATTTCAGAAGTTAGTGAAGTACTCCTTAGTCAAAGAATGAGTTTTATTATTATTATAAGCTTACTTTTGCCCTGTGACTGGGAAACTGGATCATTCCATATGTGCAGAGCCTGAGAAGAACTTCTGTCTGTTCTAACTGAGGACATGAGTCACAGTTACTTTAACACCAAAACAAAATAAGGCTACCTGGAGCTCTTCAATTAGGTAATTGGTTTAGCATGTCCTCTGGTAGAAGCATTTCAGCAGAGGCAGGCGAGTTTGATTAATGCTCACAAAAATCTTTAATGTGATCCTACTCATAGTAACTTTCCAGATACATGCTTCTTGGGTACATTGCTAAACTCTTCTATGTTAGCAATCTACAAGTTATTTATGGCTGGAGAGAGGTGATTTTGTTACTAACCATTTGGGAAACAGAAAATTAAATCATGATTTAAGAAATGGATTCCAGCTCAATCAGTCAAATTGCAGCGTAATGGCTGAAGAGACAAAATAATTGTTCGTCAGGGCAAATTTGAAGTGATTACATTTCCAAGTGTGCTTCTGGTTATGACGCAGAGTTTGGTTTTATTTGTTCAGCTTAAACTACATGTCAGTATCATGAAGGCAGCCACTCTTGAAATTAGCAAGTAGCATTTTTTAAAACTAATGTCATATGTCAATTTTGCTTCCAGTGTCCATGATGAGAATAAATAAAATTTTTCTTATTTTGAAGTTTTTCTCTGAGTGCTTCCTGTGTGTCTTGCCAAGAGTGCTCTCTGACCACAGTATATTTAGGCTTTTCTGTGCTTTTTATTTAAATTTCTGGATTCTTTGAGTTTGAAACAGTTTTTTCACTTGAAACTTTTGACTTGTGTTTTTTAAACTTGCTTGTTTTTGTGAAAGGATTTGGAATTTCCAAGTGCCTGTTTAATGTGAACAAAAAGAGGCTATTTTATTCAATCAGATATAAGCAAAAGTTGCTGCTTTCACCTTGGAACGTGTTAGGGAATCTTGTGTTTTCCTCTGACGTTAACTATTGCCTGTCACTATGGAAACTGCACAACCTGAAGAATTGATTTATATGTACTATTAGAATCAAAACCTGGTACACCAGTTAATCACGTGGAAATATACAACATGAAAATATGGTGTTTTCAGTACATCTCTAAGCTGCAGAGTGTTGTCACAGTAACAAAATTTCTTCTAACTGTTTGATTTGAAATAGCTTATCATTTACTGTGCCAAAACTGTTTTTTAAGAAACTCAGTGCTGATTGGGAATCACAATGTTAGATTGTAGCCTGGGGGTCAAAAGCAGGTTAACAGGTCCTGCAGCTTGTTGCTGGTGTGATACTACCTGAGTTTGACGACTTAATCTTTCTTAACAGGTCATGAAGAGTTTGCTAAATTAAGTTAATTACAAGAGAGAAGGGACACGTTATAAATCAAGGACTAACTATGCGAGACACCAGTAGTATTTGAAATAAAAAACTTCAAATTGAAAATTTATTGAGTGTTTAGATGTTAACATTTAAGTAGAGAATAGGCTGTTTAACTAGAAGCAAGTTTTAGTTACTGTTTCTGTAATTTCTTTACCACCCCTCCCAACCTGAAATGCAAAACTTTTTAGTGCAGGTGTGTTAAAAATGGTTAGGAGTTTCATTTGACTAAAGACCAACCTGCTCAATGAATCTCCTCTGTTAAATGTGGCTGATGGGTAATGGGGATTGTCAGTATCATTAGAAAAACCCTTTCAAGTTCAACATGGGGTGGTCAGCATTTCCTATCCTTCTACCCCTTCCTTTCTAAAGCCATTAGTAGTATTTATTAAGCTGTAGCTTTCTTATCAAGACAGACTTTATTTCAAATGTTCTCCGAAACTCCTGTTTTAATAGTAGGCTACAATCAAGTACAACGTCATCCCTCATAGTTACTTTGAACCATAAAATATAATTATATGTTGTCTGGATTATTTTATAGTAAATTTTGATCAGTAGAATTTTTTCTGTCTTTCTTTAACAGAAAGTATTTTTTCTTTGCTTTGTAGAAGGCGGCGATACACCTTGTATTCTGATAAAAATTTTGAGGTTTAGTTTTGTGCTTTTAAGTTTGTAGTAAATAAGGTTAATTATTGGTATTTATCTTATATCTTTATAAATAACAATCCTTTCTTTCCTGTTTAGTTTGCAGGTCGCAGTAAGAAAGAAACTAAATACTCTTTGAAGGCAGTGGAAGACATGTTGGAGACCCTGCAAATCACTCAGTCTTAGCTTGGCACAGAGATATAATACAAAACTTTTCAATACCACACTCAACCTGTAATGACCTGTGGGTTATGTTACTCTAGTGCTGTTAAAATTTAATTTTATATTGATTACGTGCTATATAAAATAACATTTTATGAAAAGTAAAATGCCTATTTATTGCTGCTATAAGAAATGTGATGAATACCCCTGAAATTAATAACTTATCCACATAAACAACGTAAAGAAATGACATCAGTCTCCTCAGATTTTTGTATGTACAGTACCTGCTTCTAAGCCATAATTTGTAGAAATAAACTTGTTAAATGGTTAAAAAAATACGGTGACTTATTAAACTTGCAAATGAAAATCACAAATTTATACATGTAGATTAATAACATGCTAAATATTTTTCCTATTTTCATATTTAAGAGTAAAAACATGCTACAGAGGTACCCTTTCTGGAGAATACATCAAGGAGTGATTATGAGTACACTTCATTAGAGAAGAAAGTTTTTTAAGGGTTTTTTTGATGAGTTGGTATCTAGTACTGTAGGAATGGAGAAAACTTACTCGTGGACTTTGCTTCAGAGGTGCTGTTGTTCTGGCTTAAGGCCAAAGACATTCTTTTCTGTGGCTTTGTGGGCAAATGTTTCCATGTCCACGTAATTCTCTGATCAGTGTATGTATATTCCTTTATTATTTTTTTCTTCCTTCTCTCTGTCCTTTCTTGTACGTGTGTTCCACATGATGAATTTCACCTGGGACACTGTGCTGGTCTCCACTGTTCTGTGTGCCTGGTATGGGCATCCCTTTGCTGTGGAGCTTTGGCTTCTCCACATGGAGCAGGGGGTACTGCCCTGAGAGGGTGACAGGAGAGCTCGTTCAGCTGCCTTGCACACTGGGGGATAGTGTTTGTCACACCATCTGCATGAAGCACCAGCACAATGTAAAACTGTGTTCTGTTTGTCTTTAGGCACTTGTTCATTTACTCAGATAATGAGTCAGACACCCTAATTCAAGCATTTTGCACTTCTGATTGTTCTGGATGTTGTTCACACGTGTTCTCTAGCAGTTCAGTTGCACAGCTATCATTTAATTTACTACAGCTTCAGTAAAGTTGCATAACAGCAGCAGCATACCCTTGGCAAATTCTACCATGAGTATTGCAATGTTTTCATGGCTGTTACAACCATCCAAGACTATGAGACTTTCAGATTTTATACTGCCTAATGCATATAGATGAGTAGGTTAAAGGCTGTATATTAAACTGTCTTTATTATGATCCTGGACTGGATATAATAAAACACAGCTGAGTTCCTTCTTAAAAACAAACAAGCAACAAAAACGTCATTCAAAGCTTGAAAATTTGTATAATAAGCTGTTTTCTGCATGAGACTGGGCCTTCAAGAAACATGTAGGATCTGACTCTTATCCATGGTGTAGGTTGGAGTGTGACAGCATGGACGCCACGCCATGAGAATTAATTGCATGTGGAATCATAAAATAGCTTAATTCACTGCTGTTGAAATACAAGACTGCAAATACTGCATAGCGTTTTATTAAATCATCCAATTCTAACTTGGGGAAATAGTACATATCCTTTTATAATAATAATTCACAAACTGGCCTCAGAATAGTACGTGTGGCTAGATTATATATGCTTTGTGTGGAAAACATATCATAGTTGAAACACATCATAGTTGGTCCTAGTGTATTTCTGTTGTAGTCTCTGATTGTATGAGTGTGCCATCTAGAGTTTTAAGCCTACATTAATATTTTTTTTCTGTTGTGCCTACATCTCGTATAACTTGGTTGCATTTTAAAATTAAAAATGGTGGGCAGTTGTACTGAAGGTTAAAATTATTTAGTGTATAACATTTTACCTCCAAGGTATTAAAAATCAGCAGTGCAGTTTTTTTGTGTAGCAGGCATCTCCTGCTAAAATGTATTGTATATCAAGCTTTGTTCTGAGGCAGCTTTTAATACAGCAGTTGGGTATTTAGTATATCAGTTTCTCTGTAAGGAAATTTGTTCCATTTCTTATTTTCAGTTATTTGATAACAATTTTCATGTAATTTGTCTGCTTAGCACCTTCTCATTGTCATTACTGCTTACCATCGCTTTGAAATTACTATTTAGGACTCTGATTTGTGCTTGTATTTTGGCAAAATTTACACATAGAGCTTACAAGTTAACCTTGCAAATATTTCTGACAAATTTGTGTTTACTTCAAAGGTTAACTAAATTACTTCTATGAAAATACATGGGCAGTCTCTGACAGAACTTCTGAATTGCAGCAATGGAAATTGAGAGTATTTTCCAAATTCAAATTTAAAAATCAAATTTAAAAATCCTCTGCAGGGGAAGTAACTGCATGAAATTCCCTGCATTCTCAGCAAGAAAGGGCTTACTGAGAAGAGAAGCTATCATATAATATGATCTTTGTGTAAGTAATTTTCCAGTTCTAGTAAATGATTTTGTAATGTTACGGATGCTGTATTGCATTAAAGAATAGGTTTTCAGAGAATGGGTTACTTAATTAACAAATTAACTTCATTATGTTCTGTATTGTGCTCTGACAGTGACAAATGCTGCACAAAAATATTATCAAGCATTCAGTCTCCTCTTTCAAAAATAAAAGGCCACATTTTCATATTGTTTCAGTTGACAGCAAGAGCTTGGGACCTTTGCAATGCGTGGCTGTGTAGCAATAACTGTGTCTTTATTTTCTTTTCTCAACCATACTTCGGTAATAGGCTTGACAGGGAGGGAGCTCAGTGTTACCTGATTAGGTAAAAGGCATTGAAGAGCCACCAAAATCTCCAGTTCTTCCTTTGTGATACAATTTATTGTTGACTTCTTCAAAACCTTTTGTCCAAATGTTATACAATTCATATTATGTATCTGCAAAAACACATCTTGTTTAGAATATATCCCTAAATCTCTTCAGTTCGCTGCCCAGAATATCTTGCAGTTGCTATTGGAAACTCTGTTATTAGTCAACGGAGGACTTCCTCTTGGCAGTGCTGTATTTGTAATGGCATCCATGTTTGCTAGTCACTGCATTTACAGTGGAACTTGAATTTAAGCCAGCTTTAGAAGGGAGGGGAAAAGGAAAGCAAATTAAACTTGACTTACTGGCATGAATTTGTTAGCTTCTTGTTACTTGCATGCTCATCTTCCAAGAACACCAACTGTAGCTGCAGTCAGGTTTGCAATAATAATTCTTGTAATTTAAGAGCTTCTATGTATTCATCTCTAAACTCAAAGCTCCATTCTAATCTAAACCATAGAGATTCCAGTGAAACAGTGCTCTGTGATGTGCACATACCCCCATATGCAGGAAAGGACTACACCCACCCTCATTCAAATTGGTGTCAGAGTAGAGGAGCATTAGTACAGTTTTTGACTGTGGTCTTTTCTGGAAAATTAATGTGGCTTAGTATTTCTCAAGATATTGCTTAGTACTTGCTCAGTGTATGAATAGAACGTTAGGACCATTGCTTAGCTGCAGCAAGTAGTCTACTGTACTGCTGTCTACAGTAGTACAACAGACTACTTGAGTCTACCCAGAGACTAGTTACCAGGAATGAATGGGTCATTGATCTGCCTCTAAAAAATAAACTTAAAAAAAAAAAAAAACCCAAACAACAAAATCCAACCCCTCCTCACAAAAAACAGCACCAAAAAGCCCCCACAACCCCCACCAAAACAACAGAAACTCAACCAATCAGAAAAAAAAAAAAATCAACCCCACCAACATCACCTGGTAAAGTTGTTTTTCAGCTGCTAGAGGTGAAGTGAAAAACCTTTATCTGTGCACTTCATAGGTGAATTTATTTTCCCCTGTGATGAGGATGTCCCCTGTACAAACAGTGCAATCTTTCAATGCTTATCAGGAAGGAAAAAAGGCTGGAGAAGCACACAGCCTGTTCAACCCAGTGCCATAGTAGAGTTTCTACTGGCATGTAAAGAACATGCCATTCATCTGCACTCAGGATCCCAGAACTGAGCAGTTGTGGTGGAAAGGACTAAATAAGCCTGGCCTGGCTTAGCCCAGAGCCTGCAGAGTTGGTGCTCAGGGCCATGTGCTCAGAGGTCCAGCACAGCACCTGAGCTCTGCCCAGCTGCTGCTATGGCTGCACTTTGCCATGAGTCTCCCCACAGGATCTTATTCCTACTAAGGGCTGTCCTGTCCTCTGCTTTACTTCTCACCCCTTGGCATCTCCACAGCTGGAGAATCTTGCAGACCTGTTTTTGCTTTGGGACTGGTGGAGGTGAGGGTAGAGATGATCAGTTTGCTGGAGTGTTCCTGGCTCTGTGAAGGTTTTGCACGTTATTGGCTTCAGTGCACTGAGTGACCAGTGCGCACCTAAAGGTCAGTGTGTAAGCCTTTGCCTTGGACTGAGTCTGCTCAGATCCTTTGTGGTGCTTGACAAAGAGTGTCTGAGGTTGGATGTGATCCATGCTGAATGACCTGGAGGTGGAAAGATCTGTTACGGTGATGTGGCAACTGCAGTTTGGGTCTCACAGTCCCTGGGCCTTTTTTGTGCATGTGTGTGAAACAGCAGGGGTGAATCACTTCAGGAAAACAGTTCCAGATGGGAGGCTCTTTATCCAAGTCAAAGGGGTGACTGGAGGGAAGATGAGCCACCTTTTCAGCTTGAGTGAGTCAGCAGACATCCACTACGTCTCTGCCCTGAAGGTGACAAAATCTCCTGCACTTTTGCATTGCCAAAAACAATGATAGGTTGTGTTAAAAAAAAAAAAAAAAATTGTTGTGCAAAACTGTTTCTCTCATCATCCCTGTGTATTTTAACTGCTTTCAGCGTGTACTTGGTGTTATGGTTCCTCATGACATTTGGGTGGCATGTAGGCATTCATCTCAGGGCAGTGGAGAAAGACACATTTACTGCTCACATGGGAAGCATCTGGTGGGCTTCCATCATGGCAGGCCACAACCTGTTTGCACTGCTTGTCTCATAGATGAGGCTTGCTTAAATAGCATTCCTTTTAGGGTCCAGGATAATTATCCCCAGAGAAGGAAGGATCTTTTCCCAAATTTATTCATTTTTTCTGTAGCAAGCTTTTAGGTTTTGGACCTGATGTTTGGAAGTAAAACTTTAAACCAGGCAGATGTAATCCTCCCAGGAAGAGACTGCAAAAAAATCAAACAGTGAAGCAGTTTCAAAAAAGCAGCAAGTAAAATTAAACGTCGCCTCTGTTTATTTAGGTGATTGAGCTTGACACCATGGTGTGTCTGACAAGTTGGTTTGTGTTTTTTATTCCATTAAGTACAGATACAACACTCATAGCTGTCACTGCCCATCTGAGAATGTTTGTTTCAGTTTAGACATTGAAAACCATGTAAATGTGGATAGATCATGAGGTGGGCAGCAGTATAAGAAAACTACCCAGTAGAACTGTATCTCTTTCCCTGGACAGCTATTGCAGTTTATTCTGTTCAAGTTAGAATCAAGAATGAAAACCATAAAAAATTATTAATGGATCTATTAAACGTCAATAGCTGCTGTCTGTTGAATTCTGAAATCAGTGTTGTTATTCCTTTTTAAATTAAATTATTATTCTATGGGCTGCTTGGCCATTATTAGCAGGCTTCACTGTAAGCTGGAAATATGTTTGAAAGATTAAAGAGAGGATGAAAACTGAGAAATCTATAAATACCCTGGTATTTATGCAGTTGAAATAAATTGTATATAAAATGAACACAGAATTTCTGTTTTAAATATATCAATACCATTTAGTGCCTTGTAGCAATATTGTAATTGTAGTTGTGCCAAGCTTTTTGATCAAAACTTCCCAGAAATGTGATGTCTATATGGAGCCAAAAGCTCTAATAAGCTTTTAAGTAAAATTTGATTTAGTTAAGTGTAGGCACCACCCAGACTTAGAAAGGAACCTTTGCTAATACAGATAATTTGTTCCTCTTGGGAAGCTCCCATATTCAGGTAATTCTGAGCCTGATAGCCATATGAAAGAAACAGCTACAACTATTACAGTAGTTTCAAAGAATTTCAAGGCTTTTCCACATAGAAACCATTTTCTCAGTAGAGATGTAGATGTGATCATTTGAGAGCATCTTTGAGAGCAAATCAATACATGATACCATCATTGGAATTGGATGGAGAAGCCTAGCAAGAGACATACCTGATTTTCTTTAGACCTTTTTTTTTTTTTTTTTAATGTGAAGTTTGCTGAAGAAAAAAGAAGTTTGGTTTTTCAGCCAACTACATAACAGTGAATTTTGGGAGCGTGAGCCTGACAGGCTGCTGGGTGGCTGGGGTCAGTGCAAGGAGCAGTGTCTTAGCTGGTTCTGGGTTGATGACACCTGGGCCTTCCGTGCCAAGGCAGTAGGGCCTGGTACCCCACTCTGACGTGTGTGCTGAGGATGAGAACAGACTTTAGTGTGTCTTTTCAATGTCCAACTGTCGTGTTCAATCTTGTGAATGCCTGTATAACAGAAACAGTGCTTTAAAAAAAATTCCAGTGATTTCCCAGTTCAGAGGAGATCAGTGATCTAATTTATTCCTTCCAGTTCTAGGCAGGATACATACAAATATTTTGTTCAAAATGAGATCCTGGTCTCTATTCCTGGATTCATATTTAGACAACAAAATTAGGGATGGAATTCTTCAAGTCATCAACTCCCAGTTGGCCTTGCTGGCACTTTCTTGATTCCAATTTTTTTTTTTAATCAGATCACATATTTAAGTGTTTAAGTGCTTAGACATGGATTTTATTCTTAAATTTAGGCACCATTTTTAAAAAAAAAAATATTTTGTGTCCTTCATTTGCCAGACTCCTAAGTGGAAGCAGAACAGATAGTTGTCTGAATTACCCTGGCTCTGTGTTTGTAAGCAGTTGGAGAATAACTTTTCATATACGGCCATCTGCACCTAAACTAGAGAAAGAAAGCAATGAAAGTGCTGATTAATGCAGTAAAATCAACATTTTAAACAAAATTAATGCAAAAAAGGCTACAAATACGGGAAATTGTAGGAGTTTTTGAGGTTAGAGGTCTTCTTCAAACATGAAAGGCGTAATGAAATCTCTGCACTGCTGGGTTCTGGATAAGCCCTATAGTCCTTTGTCTTCATGTCTCCACGTCCATTCCCACAGTCTCACAGGCCTGTTGCCTCCCACCAGTTACATCTTTTGTGAGGCTCTTTGGGGCAGGTTCCCGTTCATGTGCTGTGGCCAGCTCTGGCACATATGAGGATGGAGGGATGACGTCTGGGTGGTGGTTTGTCTGTTGTTTTCTCTGGTTTCCTTTTCAGTGGTGAGTGAGACCTGAGTATGTTCTTTGGCAGTGAACAATAAATACCAGAACACTGCCATATATTGGCAGTGTTCACTTACCTCTGGTCATTTCAGGTATATGAGCCAGAGAAATCAAAAGTGTGAGAAGGATGTCTGTCTGCTGTTGCAACCCCAGTGATCAGAAGAAATCTGTGGGACCAGTGTTTCAGTGCTGCCATGGGAGTAGGAGGGAGGTGAGCACAAACATCCTGAATGAAGAAGACTAAATAGATGGGAAGTTATACTACTGAGGACTGGCTAGCATGCCAGAATTTCATTTTACAATAAAATTGAGGTTTGACTGCTGCTTTTGCTCCATAACAGAAAAAAGAAAAAGCCAATGGAAACCTTTTCACCACTGAAAAAGCCATACCCACAAAGTTTACTCCACACTGGATTACCAGTAACCTAATGACTGAGTCATTTCCCTGTGTGGTAGGAGGTGAAAGTTTATGTTGTCTACCTGATTACAAGAGACTTTGAACTTGTGTTTCTTGTATTCCCAGCAAGTAACCTATCCATCATGTGCAGAGTCAAGTCTCTGGCCCAGAGATGGTTGGAAAAAAGGGAGAACTCAGTATGAGACAGCTTCTCTTGGCAGCTTGAAAAGACAAACTTTGTCTTCCTTTCGTGGTGAACTTCATGTATCAGCAAACTACTGAAGTGTTAACTGAGCTTGAATAAAGTAAATTATCTTTCAGACATACAGATGCATCTTCAAATCTTTAACTTAGCACATTGCTTGGCTCAGACCTCAAGTGACATAACTGGTGCTGGCGAGGAAGGTGCATGCCATTGCAAAGACAGATCTTAAAACATAACTTCATTTTTCTTACCTGCTAAAGTATGGTGGGTTTTCATTTTTTATATTATTTTAGCAGGGTTAAGTAGATAAATTTCCTTATTATGCTGATTTTTCTATAAAAGACACCTGTAAATTCTGTTTTTTGTTACATTAGTAATGTCTTATCTCTGGAGTCATTCAGTCTGTGGGGTTATTCCTTTTCCCCCTCCCTGGGTAGTTTAAAATATCTCTAATGAAATCTGTATGCAGAAAATAGGTAACTTCACTGGAAATTATCTTTGATTAGTTATTTTTCTCTTGTGCAGTGGGAGTTACTCAATCTTTTTTAATGACAAAAATCTTGTGGGTAATGGTATGGTTCTGTAACCAGCATGAAGCAACCTCCCACTTCCTGAGTTTTGTTACTGACTTGGCTCTGCAACATGGTTCAATTCAGTAATTTAGGGTTTTTCTCCTTTGGATTTCTCAAATGTAAAATACAATCAATGAGATCTTTTGCTCCCCCAAATAATCAGTGCTTATAGGTGTTGCTACAAAATTAATACACTGGTTATCAGTTTTATCCTGCTTAACTTCATAAATGTTGTATTACTAGTTGGCTGATCAACAAGCTACATCTGTCTGGGGAAAGAAGTAATTTCTCACAGGTAACAAGAAATTTATGTCATATGGATCATTCCAGTCAGTGCTTCGAGTGACAGGAGAGTGTAGGCTAAATTTGGCAGAATTCATGTACATTTTATACCAGCTCCAGATGTTTTAAGCATTCTATGCCTTCATTTTTAAAAATGGTCTTTTAATAGTTGAGGTGGTTATTAGTTTTTCTGCTCAAACTGAACTTCAATATGAGTAGTTGAAGGATATAAATTAGCATGTCTTGCTAACTTAAATTTTTATAATTTATCCGTGGTTTATTTTCTGTAGTTGTCACGAGCTTTTGATTCTATATTCTTCATTGACTATATAAAAGAAAATCTGCCATTTAGATTAACAAGAGAAATATATTTGAAATATGTTTTATTCAGAATTATTATATGATCAAGTGCAAAATGATAAATCACACAATAAAGGGATGTGGAATAAAGTATGAAAAAAATGAGAAGTGGTTTTGAATGTTAGTGGAGTCACAGCTAATCCTGAAATTAATTATTCTGTGTACTGAGAGTTTGATCAGCTCCGATTTAACTCAGTGAGAGTTTTTATTTTGATCTGAATGTGAACTTGATGTTGTGAGTTTTAGGTCAAATATTATATTCCATTAAAATACTAATTTACATTTTGTAAATAATTTTTAGACCATTTTCATTTATATTCATAGGTTTCTCTATACTGAAGGTGCTGCAGTGCCAAATACCTTGTAATGAATGGGACACATGACAAGTCAAATGTTTAAAGTACATGATAAAATAAGGAACAGATCAAAAATTTTCTTATTTTTAAACTATTTTTCCATCACAAGTCTGAAATGTAAGTGACTGATTTTTTTTTTTTTTTATTGTTATTAGGCAGCTCTGGTATAATCTATGTTAAGAGGTTTTGGCCTGTTTATGTGTGCTGAAATTTGCCAAAATTGGTAATGTGATATTCCATTTTTAGCAAGCCTATAGAGCAATAAATAATGACACATGACTGTATGTGAGTGTTGTTTGTTAATTTTTTTGGTGGTGTTCATGAAATGCAACAATCTTCCAACCCAAATTCTGCAACATTAGGCAGCAAGTTGTACTCTGAACTAAACCAGATGCTGATCAGCTCTGTTCCTATTATCGACTTGGGGCAGAGATGGTAACCAGACCTTATTTGCAATGTTAACATTTGGAACAGATTAACAGCAGTTAGGCTGAAATGAGAAACCTTCACTTCACTGAAAAGGTTCAAAACATGTAGTGCTGTAAAAATCAGGATGTCTGTAGTATGTTAGATAGGAATAAATAAGTTAACTGTAAGACACACTTTCTCCTTCGCAGGATGTGTTGTTTCCAGTTTATGAGTGACTCTTTGAAAGGACATGTTTATGAGGTAGAGTCAGGCTTAAGTCCTGATAAACCATCTACCTGATGAGGTAAAGTATATCCAAATTTGCTGTGCCTGTTCATTGTGAAGGAGCCCTTCCCAGAACCAGGCTGTACAGAAGATTTTTGTCTGGGGGACAAATCCCACATGCATTTGTGAAGTGCAGAGATTCAGGATACTTTTGACTGCCAGGCTTCTGCAACATTCAAACCCAATGGGGACCATCCCCCAGAGGTCCTGTCAGAGTACATGGAACACGTGGTGGCCTGGACATGGCACGCTGGGCTGGGGATGTTTCTCTGTGCCTTCCTGTGGCGTCTCAGAGGATTCACTGGGAACTGGAGGGGTTCAGCAGGAGTGTAGCACAGGCCTAATGCTTTTTAGGCTGAAATTAGGCTAAGCTTCACCACCTCTTTGTGAATACTGTAGATACTGCTGCAACCACAAGCTTCTACAATGCATTATTTCTAGTGTCGTATTACCCTCCTCCTTTCCTGTGCTTTTTTATTGGGAATATTACTTTAGCAGGAATTGAATAGCAAACTTCAATTCTAAGGAGACTTTCTGCAAAAGTCAGTCAGAGATGTTGCTGGGTTCTCATTGTGTCACCTGCTGCATGGTTTTTCCATGTGCCTGGTTTGAATGCATAGTATTCAGGTTTGCAGAGAGTAAAAGCTTTTTGAACACTCATATGCAATACTTCTGTTTAAATGTAGTTATTCAGCACTGTCAGTACAGATGTTGAGAGAGATGAAGTGAGGACATTAGCTACCCTGATAATCTGGTCAGATTGTTCAAACAGCAGCCATGCCAGCCTAGGAAATCTCCAACCACAGCTGCACACAGGGAGAGCTGTACTGGGAAAAGGATCAGCAGCAAAATGCTTCATTCACAAGTGGAGGGGCCTGTGTTGATGGTGCTGAGCACTTGCTGGTAAGCTAAAGGGAAATCAAACCTGATCTGCTCTAATTACATTGAGTAAACTATTGCAGGGATTTCAGTTCAGTTCATGTTGACTTGAAACAGGTTTTGGTTAAGTACATGGTGTGGCGTGAGGTATGTGCTGGAGCAGTAGGTGTTCTTGGCTTGTAACTGTCTACAGGTAAAGTTATAATCCTTCTTGTAGGAAGTAGCAACAGCCATCCCTGTCTTTTGGGAAGGAGCAAATTTGTAATGATAGGGACTCTGCCCTGTACTGCTCTGGCCAGGTGACCAACAAGGAGGGACATGCTTGGCCTTCTCCTTTGTGGGATGGGGAGAGGAGCCAAGGTGTGGTCAGGTGAAGCAACAGCAGCACTGGGACAAGCACTGCAAGGAAGGACCTGGAAAAACACCAAGACACGGAACCATTTACTCCATGCAAGCTGGTTAGAGATATGATCTAAAACATGTTTTACCACAAGCAGCAAATGAAGGGATGCTGGAAGCATGAAACAAATGCCTGTCTGATGCTGTCTTCATGTGTGGTGGGTACATGCTGGTGTACACTTAGACCCACACTACCCAGGGTTTTGCTCCTGGCATTCAGTCATAAAAAAAAAATATTCCTCCTAGCTTGTGTCAAGCCAACTTGGATGTGAGGCAAGTTCAGGTGAATGAGTGGGTTCTGACAGCCCTGGATCTATGCTGCAGAGGTCTGCTGGTTTTCCCTCCAGTAGTCCACAGATGCATCACGTAGTTCTTGAGTGAATCCACCTATAGGTCACTCAGGGACGTGGGTAAACTTCCAAAATTTATTATAAAAAGTATGTTTGCCTTTTTCTTGACCTTCTGGGTATTTGGGCCTTATAAAAATTGATCAAGCAGTTATTGAATTACAGGTCAGTGTGAAGCCATCCCTGGCCATGGTGTTACTTAGGAGCTTGTCTGAATTTCAGTTTGCAGCTGGACCTCTTCTGTGCTCCCTGTATTTTAAATCAGAAAGAATATTTTCAGATGCAGAAGAAAAGCTGAGAGTACTTTGCAAGTAAAAGTATTTTCCATGTAAAGTTAAAAAAGTAGTGAAATACTAAGCTGTTAGTATTTTAAAGCATGACTTCTTTTAGATGGTGTATATCTGGGGAGCACAAAGAAGGGATTAATTTACCCCCTCAGGTTAGCAGCTATTGCCAAGGAAGCTTGGAGGGAAGTATTTTATGGCACTGGCACTGCAGAAACAGGCAGGTGGGAACTCTGAAGCATGGTGAATGTTGCTGTCTCTGCTTAAAGACTCTGATCTGAGACTGAATTTAGAGTATCAACCATAAGCACACAGTGCAAGGTGGTGAAGCAGGAGTAAAATGCCAGCAAATAACTGCAGCTTAGCATGTCAGTACACACACACTGCTACATGGCTGTGGTGTTAACATTTCCCACACTGAAATGGCTGCAAAACAGTTTATGAAGTGGAAGCATGGCTTCAAGCAAGGCAGAGTTTTGAAAAAAAAAATTGAAGTGACACTGTTGGACAGAAAGTTTTGTGTGCCCATTCTTTCACATTTTCAGTGCTTCACCTCTCTGCATTTCTTCAGCTCTCAGACAGATAATGGTTCTAAGGGGGCTCTGTTCACTTGTCATTTCAGCATCCACAGGACCAGTAACCAGGTCTCATTTCTGATAGTAAGATTTTGCTCATCCTTTACTTTGGCCACTTGAAATGTTTTGCTAGGCAGTGGCATATTTGCATAAGCAACATTCTGCTCTGGAGATAAAATCATGCTATTTCTACTCTTGCACTCCAACTTCTCTCTGCTTTACCTTTGCAATGAGCATTCCTATTGTAAAGAGATCCTTAGCCCTTTAAGCCCTTTTTAATATAAACCATTGCTTTTAAAGGTGCATTTTGCCTGTTGTAAGAAATCTGACATGTTGTAATTAGTGACAGAATCTTAAATATGGAGGTGATACGCTGTAAAATCTCAGTTGCAGTTTGCATTAGATTTAGATTTAAAATGAGCAAAAAATGTAATTGAGGGATAAAAATTGGCAATACTCATAGCCTAAGAATTATATTTCAGACTTTGGAAGGAAAATGGTTTGGCTTTTTTTTTTTTTCCCTCACTTTCAGGAACACTATTATTTTCTTTCTTAATGGTTTCAGATGCTCTTAAATGAAAAAAATATTTCTGGAGTAGGTGAATTTTGCGGGTGCTTTGTCCTGGGGTGTCTCTTGGAGTTTTACAGTATGACTCTCTATGAAAGCAACAGGTCACAAACCTTCATAAAGTGGCTTCCAGCCAGCCAGGAGTGACAGCTGAAGTTGCTGTGTGACCAACCTGCCCAGCCCAGCATTTCACCATGCTCAGGGGTGGCTGCAGCAGAGGAGAGCACTCAGACATTCCTTTGGAAAAAATGTGTTGTATTGCATACAAAGAAGAAGAAAATGGATTCAGATGTTACAGGCCCAAGGACTAATAATGGCTTGGCACGTTGAACGTATGTGGCCCAGTGTTATTGAAATATTGACTGGACTTACTTACCACAACTGGAACTTTGCTGGGCACCTAAACTAGTGGGAGAGGTTTGCTCTCAGCAGGAGCTGCCCATGGGCATCACTATCTGACATATTTATTATTTATTTATATACAAGAATATATTATTCTTACTGTCTTAGGCATGAGCTTAATTATAAAGAAAAAGCATTTTTTGCTGGTGATCCTTAGAGGAAATTCTTGTCTTTTCCTTTCCCTACAACTGAAGAAATAGAGCCCTCCATGTGAACCACACTGCCCTACCTCTCCCTCCTCAAGAGCCCAATCCCATGCTGTGCTCACACCTCCAGTCACAGCAGCAAAATGGCTGAAACTCTGGAATTTGGTGGAGTGAGAGCTCATCCATTGAAGACCAGCATTGCTCTTACAGTCACTCCAAAGCAGCCAGGACCTCCATCCTGGCACAGACAAGGCAAATTTGATCAATTGGCATTTCAACTGCTTCTACTAAAAAAAAAACACGACCAACCATGTGGTTGTGAGGTCTGAAGCTTCAGCACATTGAACTGGGATGTGGAAGGGATCTTGGAAAGCTGAGGTTTAGGCTATCCCTTAAAGCCTCATATGTCTTGTAGCTACTCCCAGGAACAACCAGCTCTCCTTTGTGAATGGTAAGAATAATCTAAATATGAAATTTATTTTAAAGACAGCCTATGATTTTAGATGTATGATTGCTTTCCTTCCTTTTACTTGTTTCACTAAAGATCAATTGCATTTTTTTCTGCCCAAATCTTTTTTTCCAACAAAAATTTGCATGTCAAGTGATAGAAAAATATTTTTGGTGTTTTTGTTAAGATCATGAAGCGCCATTTAGTTTTTCTTAAAAAAACCCCAAACCTGACTTATACTCAAACAGATTAATTCTTTAATTTCTTAGATACATCTCTTTGGTTCCCTCCCCCTCTTTTTAAATGGAGAAGGCTTTTTAGACTTATGCCAGGTCAGATGCTCTTTCCTGCTTACACAGTGCCATTGCAGTAACACCCAAGGCACCGGATGGCTGAAATGCTTTCTGGGGCACTTTATACCACAGTAACAGTTTCTGAAGACATCTGCATATTGTCTATGTTGGTAACATCCTGAGGCTGGACCAGGCTCTTAGAAGTGTCTTGATTTTGTTTTGTTTTCAACTTGTTAAACATGAAAGAGAGGTAGGAGAAATGTTAATCAAAGATGAAGGTTTTACAAATATTTCTTATTCACTTGATGTAAAATAAAATCTTTACAGTGTAACTGGAATGTCTTTGCACATGTTCCAGGATGGTTGTACCCAGCTCTGAGAAGAGAACAGTGCCTTTCCGAGTAACACACACTTAGCTCTGCCAGCTCTACATGTAGCCTTTAGTCAGAGACGTATGTAATTTCTATTTTACAGCTGTCCAGACACACTTTTGAAAAACCTAAGCCACATACACCAGATGTTACTTAGTCCAGTGTGGTCTACCTTGGACCCATTCCAAACCTGCCTGCATATAATTTTCAGGTCCCAACAGCCCTGCAGTGCTAGAAGATAAAAAACTGATCATAACTGTACCCTTTCATATTACTTAGAACTCAATTTAATTATCTGAAACACCACCAGATATATAGTTCAATCAGGAGAATTCCACCTTAACATTAACTACTACTATATAATTTCTTTTTTCTAATTTGAGACAGGTTTTGATTTACTAGCTCTGAATTATACAAAGCTCAAATCAATGATTCATATAATTACCTAAAAAGGGTTTTTGTCTTAAATTGTAAATAATGGAGTGTGTTTATATGGCCTTATTGAGAAAGGCAGTCCATGAATTTATATGATTTTGTTTTATGTACACATGGGTGGGGTATGCGTGTATGATTTGGACTTGATATTTAAAAAATGTGATTTACAGACCTGCTAAGCAGCTGGCAGTGCTGATGAAATCCTCTCAAGAAAGAAATTTTCTCAGATTTTTTGAGTCAGCCTTGTTTAAGCATTTGCTTATAATCAAACAAATGCTGAAGTGCTTCCCAGAGGATGTCAGTAACCCAAAGGTGGTTTTAAATCAGGGCCTTCAGTGCATGTAAACTTTCTTTCAGAGCCCTGGTTCTGACTGTAGCCTGACTCTCAAGAGCTATTTAGGTTTCTAGCCCTCTGTTGCAGGATTTTTGTGCTTTGTAGGCCTCAGCCCTTGCCCTGGAAGCATAAGAATAAGAAATATGAAGTTGTGTAGAGAGCCCCATTTTCTTTAGACAGTATTTTCAATGTGTTATCTCATATTACAACCATATTTTAATATGAAAAAGAAAAAAAAGAAAGTTTAATAATTTGGTTATTTTGTAGCCATTGCCGATTTTCTTAGTATTTTCCTTTATTGGTATGAATTTTTTACATATATTGACTGTGATAAATTTGTTTCATTTGTCTTTACTAAATTTTTTTATTTGTCTTACACAACTGTTCCTTTAATTTTGGATCAAAGAGTTCAGAGAAACAACAAACCAAGGAAAATATTACTGAGAATTTGTAAAATATGATGACTGATGCTCAAAATGTGTAATTGATGGAAACAGCAGCTGATAAAATTATGAATTAATTTTATCAGCACACATAAGCAAGGCCCATGTTAAAAATTAGAATAAACAAACACATTTGATTTTGATATTAAGTATTAAGCACGTTCCTTTTATAAAGTAATCTATGTCTTGGCTGTTATTTCCCTGAATGATCCATTTCATTTCAAGTAGTAGTACTGCAGGGTAAAGCTAAATGAGGTAAAAGTGGTTAATGAAGGAAGTAGATACTTCTGTCTCACTCTGTGAATAGGTTCTTTCCTTTAATATTTTTAAATAGAAATAACAACAATTATAAGAAATATTTCCAGCTAATATCATATCTTTTATAGATTTCTTATAACCTACATTAATTAGACCCCTTCCTTCACATTTCTCCTTTTTGATTCATATTATCTTCTGTTTTAACTTTCTTTTCAACTTTAAATTTTGTGATCTCCTTCATGAGTCAGAATTACAGAGTACTGAAGATTTTTACCTCTTTTTGTCTTGCACTTTAAGAATACATTAGTTTCCCCAACTGCCTTCACATTTGTGGCTACAGCTCCCTGCTCCACTTTCTCAGTGCTCCTTTTGAGCTCCTGCTAAAACTGAAAGCTTTGGGAAAAATAAATCTAAGATGTCAGTGACTTAAAGCTCAGTGCTGTAAGTTTAAGATGTTTGCCTAATATCACATCACCGAAATGGAACAGATAAAGATGAAGTGTAAAGTATATGTAATGTGGCTTGCAGTTAAGTGCAGTAATTGGAGAATACAGGCAGCAGATCTGGGAAGGTGATAAGGTAAGCAAAAGCTTCTTGGGAAAGGTAAACTGTCTGAAGAGCTGACAGTGATATGCACTGACTGGAAGGAACCCAAAATTGTTTTAGCCTTTAAGCATCCAACAGACATTGAAGTAATTGAGTAATCATACACTCTGGGTCCAGTATTCCTGTCACTGATACCCCATGTGTCTCAGTTATTGGTGTAATTTAAATCTGATAGCCACATAATGGACCAAATTCTCTCCTCCACTTTTCATAAGTTGTCCTGTTGGATTCAAAATGAAGAATGTTTGCTTAAGTGCAGTGAGCAGGATTTGTGTCATGAGGCTTATTTTGCTTCTCAAAAGTGGTATTCCCTGCTGTATGTACTATATAGCACCACAGAAGACAAAATACTTATTCTAGAGGAAAATACCCTGAAGCACCACAGATTAATTTAAATTCTCAAAAAGGTGTGATCTTTTCTGTTTCTTCCAGAGTTTAGGCACTTTTTCTTAATTTTTGTGCCAAAAATTGTCCCCAAGTCTCCCTTTTGGTGCCAGTGTTTTGAAAGTGTGTCAGATTCTGCACCGTAAAAGATGATGCCTGCCCCTACGTATTTCTTGGAATGACAGCTTCTACCTTTCAAAGGTCATTTGGGTCAGAAATTTTCATTAAAAAATATTTGAGTACATGCCACATACCTTGTCTGCTTATTCAATCTTAATATTCAACAAAACATTTCAATATTGCTAGGCAGCCAGATTGGAGCATGGGAACATCTTTTAGAGCTGGTTTTGGATATAGCACCTCATATGCTGAGGCTGGGGGTGCACAAGCTGTATTGTGGTGCAGATAATAAATGCTAATCATCAGGAGAGCTTTAAGGTGGGACCCATGCAATGAGCAGACAGCTTTGCAGAACAAGCCAGCTCTAATTTGTCCAGTAAAATGGGTGATAGGCTTGCACAGGTCTCCCTAGTACTAAGGTGATTGATTAATATGCATGAAGTGTTATAGGACAGGTTAAAAGGATCTGGTCAACCCCGCAGCCTGCAGTGGGTGGAAAGCCGGGTCCACAGCTTAATGCAGAAACTTGGCTGTTGTAGAATTTTCCCAACTAGGAGTACATATGCCACGGGGGAACCTTTTCTTTAGATTATGTGAGTTAGTTAATCTTGGGATTTGTTCAGCAGGTTTCTTTTGCAAACTCCCACCTCTACATGTTTCCTTCCACCCTCTCCACTCTCCCCAGCAAGAGAGCTGCTTTCAGGCTGTCTCTAGCACAGTAACACTAGTCTGGCAAACTAAATTAGTCTGAACAACTCCTAGTAAGCTAAACAAGACACAGCACTGCTGTGCAGTCATACAGTGTAACTGGTAGCACACTTTCTAGCCAGACCTGGGCTGTGACAACCATCGTTTCTCCATGGAAGTATGTCCCTGGAAAGGACATCCCCAACAGTCTGGGGAATAGGGCAGCCAAGGAACTGTTCCAAAACCCAGAAGAGATGAGAGCATCCTCTTGGAGGAGAGAGGGGCAGGATACAGCTGCACTGACATGAGCTGTGCTGTGCAAAGTCAGAAAACACTCTGGCACATCATATGCAATAAAATAAGCAACAGATATGTGTGCATTTGGGGACAAAAAGTTGTCCTCTGGTTGCAACCTGATTCTATTCATTGAGACTCCATATTTAGGTGAGGTATCTTGTCCTCTTTATACTATGAAGCAGCCTGCCAGGTTCTGAGACTCCCCTCCATCATCACTTCTGCAGACAGCAGCACCTCATAGCTGTCATCCATCTAACTGACATATCACCTCCCCACATCTTTCAAAGTTTTCACTCCTGGCAAGAGGATTTTCAGAGAGAAAGAAGGGTTGAAGATGCCCAGCCTCTCTAAACATGGCTGGTCCTATGTGGCCTGCATGGCTAAAGCTCTCCCTGGAGCTTTTACCACCTCATGTCTTGATACCTGCACACTTTTTCTGGGTATGATGAATGCAGCCTTGCTCTTCACTTCCATCGAGCATATTGCTGCATGGGTCATCCTTCAGCCTTGTTGCTTAGACCGTGACACTTCTCTCTGTAATCCTTCCCTGGTCCCTCTTTATAATTTCAAAAATAAGCTCCTTTCTCTCAGTTTGTAAAACCTTTCCAAACTTAATCTTCATCCTGCCCATTGTTCAGTAAAAACAATCAACTCCACCTTCCATTACCCCTGTGAGAGGTTTTCAGACACTCCCAAACTCTCTCCCTTCCTGTTCTGCAGCACGGGCAGGGCTCTGTCCATGTCCCTGTTCCTTACAGCCATATGCACATCTTCATTTTACCTGCTGCCTGTGGAAAAATAGAATGTGAAGTGTCACTGAATATCCATACCTCGTAGTTATACTGTCTTGCCAATCTACATCAAGCCATTGCCTTTGGCTTTAAATTTGATTAAAAACCAAGATTTGCAAATATGTTTGTTAGTCAGAACTATAAATTTTAATAGGACATATGAAGCTCAATATTTTTTTCTGAATTTGGGTTCAAGATCTTCTAGAGGAAGGTTGGTATATTATTTAAATCAGACAAGTCTAGGAATAAACTCAAATGTGTTATTGCAGCACAGAGTATTTTTACAAATAATAGTACTTGAAAAAATACCTGACACTACTCCATTCTGCAGGAAATATACCCTATCTTCTGCTGCCTCACAGTGTTTGTCTGTTTTTGTATATACTTTTGTTGGTCTGGAATAGAAGCACTTGACTACTATTTCTGATTTCAAAGTCAGTGTTGATTCCAGCAATTTCCCAAGATGTCCTTTTTAAAATTAAAATCAAAACATAATCTGGTTCAAAGATATGGCTGAGAGGAAATGGTACATATTTTCTCTTGTTTAATTCTGAATGCTCACAGAAAAAAAAAATCTAGAGCCAATCTACCCAAAAAATTTCTTTTAAAATAGTTACTTTAAAAATGGTTATTTTTGTGGCAAATAGATTTCTTGCTGCTTGCTTCCTTCTTTTGCAATTACAATTAATTTCTTCAATGAAAATAATGAACCACAAATCATACAATATGTATGATTTTTTTGCTAAAAATGGAACCAATTGCCTTAGAGATTTGTAGATGTTGGAATAATATATGAAATCGTCTTTCCCAGTGCCCTGTAAAGCTTAGACTTTTCCACTGAGAGATGTCAGCTAAGGTGATTATGCTGTGAGCAGACTAAGCCTTGGGATTTCACAGCAGATCTCAAATGTATTTAGTAAGACCAATCAGCTCATTTTAAACTGGACTTTGGTATTTTTTTTAAAGAAGAGCACATTTATATTTTTTATAGTATTTCTATAGGACTAGTTCAAGGTAATTAAATGGAAAAACAGTGTAATAAATTCTTGGAAACAATCCTCTATAAATATTGGTTTATCATTTGGCATTCTCCTCTCATTTCCACCGGATACCAGTGGGATTTGTATATCCGCTTCCTTTATGTTTCTAATTAAGAAACCACGTCAGATTTGTGGAAAACCTACACAATCTGTCACTTTGACTGCTGAGGAATGGGCATGCTTCCCTGACCCCTATCCCCATCAATCTGAATAGATCCAATTTCTTTGATTTATATCGAATAGAATTTCATTGGTGGCTACTGCATAAATCTACAAAGACTTTCACATTTTGTTTCACCTAAACAATGGTTGGGTGGAATGTGTCTGTTTAAAAGTGACCTTGCTCCAATATTTGAACTTTGGCTTATAACAGGGGAGAAAAAGGTTTCAGTTGTTTTTACTCCCAAAGACTAAAAAAATTCATCACTGAGTTTTTCAAGGTATTTGGTTCATTTAAAATTTTGCACCTCAAATCTGACATTCTGTCATGCTTAAAATGCAATTTACTTAGAAAATGGCCTTAATAAATGTAAGAAGACTAATTGGGATTGGGTTATTGGTAAAAACCATATTTCTTTGTAAAAACATGCCTTGTGCCAGCACTACACAACTGACAAAGCCAAGCTGAAGTGCTTTAAAATTTTGAAGACATTTAGTTGGCTTCCTTATAAATATTGAGATGAGCATTTTCTCTTCTCTGGGCTGGACTTGCAAGAGGTTTGAGGCCTAGAGGTGGGAGGGCTGTTACAGTGCCTTGCACTCCCATCCCCACAACACATTCATGAACCAAAGCCCAAGGGCAGACAGCAGGCCCAGGCTGTGCCCAGGCACACTCTTTTCATGCCCCACACTCCTGCCTGCTGGGACAAGTCCTTGGCCCCACAGTGTAACCCTACGTTGCCTGGGCGAGTGCTGCATGGGGTGAGAGCAGCCTAACAGCTAAAGAGCATGGATAACTGCCTGTTGGAGCTCCAGCTTGGCTCCTGGCCCAGCCTCATCTCCCCAAATAGAGTGTTTGCTTTGGGTCCCACAGAGACAGGGCTTAGGACTGAGGAGGGAACAGAAGGGGTGATGCATCGCCTTTCTGCTGCTCCTTGGCTGGCCCCATGTCTTCTGACACATAGTTTGAAATGATACTTTACATCCCTTGATCATATTGCACTTGTTGACTTAGACAAAGCATGAGGGCACTCAGATTGTGGTGTGAGTCCTGATGGGATGCTGCCTTAAATCCTGCCTTCATTTGCCCTGATCCCAGGTATGTCTGCAAGGAAACTGACTGGTGAGCAAGGATGGTTTGGCTGCCCAGCACTAATTGACTCTGTGCACACCACTGCCACCTGCAAAGGACAACCACACTGTTTTTGGAGCAGTATATTGTGTTTACAGGTATCTCTATGCAAGTGAAATAAAGTAGCCGGGGTTCTCCCTGCCCCAGAAAATTTTGGAGGGCCCCTTCAGCTGATGCAGGAGATGTCACAGGCTGGATATCACCCCCAGAGCACAGCCCAGAATTCAGTGATGCAGGTGGAGCTACCTCATTGCCAGGGAGCACACCCAGGCACATTTGCATCATTAGCCATCACATCATATACAGTATTCACAGATAGTCACAGACAGCAAAAGCATCTGAAAGATTCGATTTTTCTAGCTTAGAGTTTTAGCCACTACTTACCTGACGCCCGGGACCACATTTACCATCCACAGCAAGAATCAGGGTTCTTCTTCCACATTTGGGACCAAACCCCATGCTTATTTATTCTAGCTTGCCTTCCAATTGCAGAAGGAGTTGGGGTATCTGCAGAGACAACCTGCTGAACCCCAAAATCAGTCAAATCAAACTATGGCTCAGTTTAGCTTAACAACACTTTAGTCTCCTCTATACTTATTTGAATCACACAGTCCAAGCCAGCTTGCCATGAGGCATTGTTTTTGAAGCCTTCCAAAACATTTCTTTTTGCTTCTAAAAGAGAATATTTAGGTAAATCTTTGGTATTTCTGAAGATTGCTTTTTTTCTTGGTGGTTTATTCAAATACAGTGTTTTTGCATACTCAAATGCTTTCCTTCTGGTCATTGTAGTGCTAACTCCCAGTCCAAGGCACTGAAAAATATGATTTTTGGTGGTGCAGGGTATGCTGCAGGAAGAATTTTCATAGTGCAAGATTTCATTACAAGAATCTAGAAAACTTAAAGCCTTGCTATTGTTTTCAAAGTGTGTAGAAGATGGATCACCACTGAGCTGCTCAGGTTCCACGAACAAGCTTCTCTGCCAGAGGTTACTTATCTGGTATTTAGCATCCTATCACTCGCCTTAATTATGGGTACTGCAAAATTCCTCATCTAGATTGCCACAGTACATGTAACTACTTACCATTCTGGAGCTCTGCATCATAAACTGCTCACTTTAGATGTCTCAGATGATACATAAAAAAATTTATTCCAGACTTGTAAGTAACATCTCCAGCCACTAAACTGTAATGTAATTTTAACCCTTTTGTTTCTTTGACTCTGATAATTCCCTTAGTGTCCTTCTACACTGGTCATATGTCTTCTCTGTGTCTGATGCTGCTTTGCAAACATACACATTATTGAATTTTGACCAGCAACAGATCATAGGCTTTACCAAATGGCTGCATGGACATGCCTTGATATTATAAATATAATTTCTATATTTCAATCTTTGCATTCCTTACTCTTTGGCATCAGACAAAAAGAGTACAGAAGCAGTAAAAATGAGATGTAGATGTTTCTTTGAATATGCTTCATCTCCAAACACCTGTGGAAAGACCCTGAGCAGCCCACCTGGGGCGATACAGCAACGGCCAGGAATGGCACAGAAGCTCTTGAAGATGCTTGGGAATGGTGTTTGAAGTTGTTCAGGAATGTGCCATGTGTGCAATCTGCCTGACAGACACTCAGCTGCCAGCTGTGCCTGACGAGATGCTAACAAGGGTAAGGCAGGGAGAGGAGCAGAAACACAAACACAAGATAGACCCTGTGTACCATCGTTCCTGTACCTTGCCTTGGCACCTCCTGCCACTGCTTGATCTCACCTGGGAACCACTGGATGAACCAGGGGTGCAACCTCCTGACAGTTTAGGGTTTTGTGCTGGACTGCCCAACCCTCCTGCATGAGCTGTGTCACAGGCCTGGGGGCAGACACGACAGGATGGAATATGTCCTGCTCCGAGGGGCTGTAGGGTGCAGGTGTCCCCCAAACTGATACCTGCTCCTTAGTCCCAGCCACAGGGACAATGTTTCAAGTGGATCTTTGCAAATGGCTGGAGAGAGTCCAGGGAAAGGTCAGTAAATGCTCTGCCATTTTAGGTACAGATGGAGTTTTTCTTAATGCCTTGGGGCTAGATGATGGGAGCTGTGAAGATTTGCTCTATGTTTGCTGACAGAGCTCTGAAATATTTGGATAAGCATGGAGATTACTTCTATCAAGCTGAAAAGTCCAGGGTTGTGTAATATGTTTGTACTCTTGAGACTGAGGAATTATCTAACACTTTAGAGGGGAAGAAATCATATATTCAGGGCAGTGCAAATGTTATGCTGGAGACTTACATTTAAATGCATGCAACAGTGATAAAATAGTGAAGTCTGTACCAAGAATATAAAAATTCTGTTTGTAGTCTCTGTGTAAAAAATGAAAATGGGTTTCCAGTTTACCTGTGGCCAGAGAGTTGCACCTGAAAACCATTGAGCCCGTTTGCCCACTACAGAGAAGAGCGACACTTGACCTCAGAATCATAATGTTCCCCACTTCTATGTTTATCAAACATATGCCAGCAGGCCACAATCAGAAAATGGAAAGTATGGCCATGAAAACAGTGCCTCAAAACCAACCAGGTGCAAACTACAACCTTTGATTTCTCTGATTACTAGGGAGTAACCCAAAAGGGAGAAGCGAACATTGCTCCTAGGGCTTATACCCTCACCTGACTCTGCTGCCTGGATGTCCAGCTGAGAGCGCTTGCAGCCAGCTCCAAGCAGCTGTGCTGGAGCAGGGGCTGACACAGGGGCCCTTCTGAGGCCCCTTCCCACCCCAGCTGCTCTGCAAAGGGGTGGCCATGTTCTGGAGGCCAGCAAGCAGAGTGTGGGGTGCACAGAGCCCAGGCAGTCTGCCCCTTCTCCTGAGGCACAGGCAAGGCTGTGGCTGGGACTGCGGCTGCCGGCCGGGATCACGCAGGGCCTGGGTGGGTGGCAGAGCAGGTCTGACCAGACTGCTGGGATCACTGTGGCCAGATAACACCTCACTACTTCTGCAGTTCCCTATGCCTGCAAAGTACAGATAGCAGCAACACAAGAAAAAACAGGTATTGCATTCATTACTTGGTCTTAAACTGAAGAGAGCCTGGGTATCTCTCTGGGACATGGCAGCAGCATATGGAAGCTCATTCCCCAGGTAGGTTAGATTGGGTGCTGTGTGTTCTCACCAAGGTAGAGGAGTGGGCAGTTTGTGGATCAGACCAGATTTCTGTGGTGGCCACCACAGCAGCTATGATGGATTTTCTTCTCCTATGCAGTTTATTTGCTGCCCCTTTCCATCTCAGAAGAAAATCTTCCTTATTGAAGGTTCAGTGGAAGGCTTCAATGCACCTCTGGACATTAACATAAATACTTCACAAATATTTTCGAGGAGAATCATACATATTTTTGTTCAAAAGTGTCTTGACTACATATTTTCAATACGGAATAATTGAGACATTTTAAGTTTTAATCACAAAAGTTGGGCTTTTGCCAAATAATTTGTTATTAATTACCTCTAGGCCTGGGGGATTCAACTAAAGCACCAGTATAATGTCACCTGTGAGAAAACAGATCATGCAGCTGGAAGAATGAAAATTAGGCCATTACAGCATGCAAAATACATCAACAGAGAATCATAGAGTCATTAAAGTTGGGAAAGACCTACAAAATCATTGAGTCCAATCATTAACCTAATGCAGACAGGTCCACCACTAAACCATGTCCCTAAGCACCACATCTCCATGCTTTTTGAACACTTCCAGTGATGATGATTCCACTACTTCCTTGGGCAGCCTGACCACTCTTGCAGTGAAGAAACGTTTCCTAATATCCAATCTCTCATCTGATGCAACTTGAGACTGTTTCTTCTTTTCCTGTCAGTTATTACCTGGGAGAAGAGATTGACCTTCAACTCATATTCCCCAGTCTATAATCCCTGTTCTGAGCAAGAGTTTGGACAAGGTGACTGTCATAGGTCTTTTCAAATTTTGTTAGGGCTGAGCAGTAGCCATGAAACAGAGAAACAAGATTTTATTACTTATTTCTTTTAGATAAAGTGGTTTTGTTTAATATTCAGTATTTTAATTTAAAGTCTCTATACATACCTTCTGAGAAGCGCATCCACCTTTGCTTCCTGTTTTTCTTGACCGATGCAAACATAGTTTCAATTGCTCTGATGTTAACCAGCTTTTCCCATGTTTCTCACTTCAACCACTGATCTCCTGCTGGAGACACAGGGACTAACATCTTGCCATCCATGTTCCCAATCACGGGAAAAAGGCCATGTGTGTATTTGTTATGAGTACCTACAGTGCTCTGTAGCATTCAGGAGAGGAAGGCTGAAAATGACCTCTTTGTTAGGAAAGCTGCTGCTTGTGATTCACACAGGAGTTGCAGGGTCCACAGCCTAAAGAAGGCTTAGAAAAAAATGGCACTCAAGAGGACGTCATTATCTGCACACCTAAACACTAGTGTTGCAGTTGTTTTACCTCAAAAAGGGGAGTTGCAAAGGATTCGGGGATTCCCAGATGTTTCTCAGCCTCATCATGTCAATACTTTGGGAAACTGAGCAAGCTCAGTGCTTGGTGTGGCCTCATAGCCATAGAAGCAGAGCAGAAGCACAGCATGTTGTTCCTCTCCAGCAGCAATCCACAACCAGCTGACCTTGGCCTCAGGTCAGAGGCACTCAGCAGGATCTGCTATTCCTGAAGTCACTATTTGCCCTGCAGCCTATCCCAGCCTGCAGTGAAGAGACTGGGTGTCTGAGAAGCAATAGACCATGGGATAGCTGCATGACTTGGTCCAGGCATGGAATCTGGCAGCAAGTCAGCCCTGATTCAGTTTAACATGTGGCCAGAGTGTTATTAGACGTGTGTAAATGTATCAATTTCTGAGGGTCCAGCCCTTGCAGATTGGCTTAAAATAATTTTAACGAGACTGCTCTTCAGAGGTGTTTTGTAAAGTAAAAGCTTTAATAAATGAAAAATAACAAATGTTACAGAAGACAAAAGAAAAGCTGTGCACAGGTGTCCGAGAAAACTTCTGACACCCTGCTAGAAACACTCCAAAAAGCTCTCTAGTTCCTTTGTGCTCCTTCCTAAATACTGAATGTTTTAGGAGGGACAGTTGGGCTTGCTGCCAAGAGGGAGAGGTACAGGATTTGAAGAACCTTGACAAGGTCCAACAGGCTCTTCTCTCTTGGCACTGAGCCAATCACTGTCAGAAGAGTATGGAAAATTCTAGGTAAAGTTCCTAAAATGTCTAGAGGTAAACTGAAACTTTTTTTCTTATAAAGAGATCCTCGCTCGGGGGTGGGGGATGCTTTACTACACAGCCCCCTGTAAGGGTAAGACCCAAGCATGCACCTGTGTCTTTCCTGCACCAACTCTGCTAGAAGGAAAGATGACTGTGGCCTGGAAAAAAGAGATGGTATATCTAGATCCTACTTGCAGTGAGACCCTGAAGTGGGCTGTGTGGTGTTCAGCACCCAGTGAAAAGCATGTTGTTTGAGCTGCCCTGTAGCTCAGAACTGTGTAGGTCTCCAAGGCCTGCAAAGCAGAGGTAATGGAGATGGTAATTTGTGGCACTGCAAGGTCAGAAGACTCTCCCTCTGCTCAGGTGCAACAGTGCAATCCAGGAGTGATATGAAAGTCTTTATCTAGTGGTTCATTCCACAGACCTGACAAGTGGAGGACTGTTAATGGTAGGGTCAGTGTGCAGTGTGAGTTAGACTGGTCTGGGTGTCAGCACAGAGGGAACACCATGCCTCACCCAGGTGGAGCAGTAGGGCACGTGACACTTCACTGCAGGGCAGGTTTGCAGGAGATCCAAAGGACTTTCTAAGTATATGAGTCATTGGATGAGACCCTGGCCATATCTTGTGATCATGACAGAGGCTAGATTGACAATGTTGAAAAAAATCCCAACAACCTATGGCATGTTAGTGAAGTTCACAAAACAAAAAATTACCTCTGCCTTTTCCTCAATGGCTTCAGCTCCGTATCTCCCTGCACACAGTATTGCAGGAGAGCCTGTCATTACAGCATCCTTCAGTATAAATGCTGCCATTTTTTTCTGAATGTCACTTGGCAACTGAAAGTGCTACTAAAAACAAAACCCACACACTGTTCAATAATTCAAAATAACAGTGGTTAGACTCAAGTATTTACATAAAATAGGAACCTAATGTGTGCTTGAAAATCTTACATCTTCTTCTAATTTTATTTACAAACTAAAGGTACCAAACTTCTGATATCAGCCCTTGTGCTTGATGGCTGTTTACTCTTTACTCCTGATGCACACTTGTAACTATTCAAAAGCAATTTCTCTTAATAATGGTTGTCTTAAAAAATTCTCTTAAGAAATATTGTGCGCAGAAATATTGTACACCAGTCCAAGAACTTAATCTGATGCAAATTTTTCCAGGTCCACTGACTTCAGCAGATGATTGACACCAGATGGCCCACCATGTTTGATATTATTACATTAAGGTATTAGCATATGTATAATTTTCTTTGTACTTTTCTTTATCGGTAGTATTTTCTTTCTATCAGCTTCAGTTGATTTTGCAACCTTTATTCAGGGGGATGAAATAAATTCCATGTGTGTAAACTTCTTCTGTGATGGATAAATATCAAACTGCTACCTACTTATATAGATAAAATTTGTTTGGTGAAGGACTTTTTAGTCTTAAGCCATATTTTGAAAATATTTTTTATAGGAGGAAGTTTTGACTCTGACAGTGGAGTGTTCTTTGTGTAAGAATATTGTGGTTTTCTCTCTTATAAAAAATGTGTCTAATTTGAAATGGACAGCTCTATAGTAAATCCAGGCTATGCAAAATCATACATTTCACCTACTTTTCTCTTGGGCATGAGCTCTTTCTTCATTAATAGATACAGAATCATAACTAGGTCATTTTAGACTATAGATAAGGAATTCTGTCTCTTATAGTAAAGACAAATACAGTTAAAGCACCTTCATAAATAGCCTACAGCTTTCCAAAGATGGGTTTTTGGTTTGGCATATTGACTTTGCATTTATGAGGCAAATGTTAGAGAACATCTGGTTTGTTTTATCATTAATTCTGGGAATGTCCATTAATAATGCATTTTTGGGAATTGTTTTTGTTATTCCTGGAGAGCACTATAATGAACAATCCTATGCTTGTTCTGCCGAGAGACACATTTCAGTTTAGAGGTTGTTTTGCAGTCTTAATTATATTAGTTGCTATCTCCATTTTTACTGCCCAAAAGTGTGTACTATTTAAATGAATTGCTGAGAAAGATGCCAGTGGACATTGTGGAAAACTAAACTTCATAGTAGTTTAAAAAATAGGAGTTTTGCCCTTTTTTTTCTTTCAAAATTAAGTTAAAATATTTTTTCTGTAATTCTGGCCTACGTTCATACAACTTTAGGAAAAACACAGTATTAGTAACACACACCTTTTTTTTCCCAGTTATCAACCTAACTATGAAACAATTATGAGTGGATAAACTGTTCTTGGTGTTGGCAGGAAAATGAGACATCAAACACCTCAACGTTCTTCTAGAATTCCTAGTTCTAGTGTAGCCAGATCACATAACTCCATAAACTGAAGCAAGATTTTCCCAGGTCAGTTAAGCAAACAGTAGTATATGTTGGGTTGTGACTGAAGGCCTCGCCTATGGCAGCTTGGCATGGTTAAGGAAAATCTGGAGCTCCCATCAAGTCCCTAGGTGAAGGAGCTATGGGACTCAGCATCGGAAAAACAGGATTGTCTGGCGGTTCAGAGTACAGTCAGGAAACATGGATTCTATTCTCCATTTTGGTCTGACATCTGATCCATGCAAAGTATCTCTGTTTATACCATTGCAATTATGGATCTAGTGTGGAGCTAATTAAAATAACATGAGATTCTTTCCCTTAACTTCCTGGGTGTCAGATCCAGCCCCCACACTTACTATGGGGATTTCTACCTCGTGACTGTTGTGGGGTACACACCAAGCCTTCATCCTTTCTTCTTAATGATTTCATTCTGTTTATTTACCTGAAAAAGAGCCTTTTCCATAGGTACCAGCAGAGCTGCTGGGGGCAGGGGTGCAGTGGTGGCCTTGTCTGTAGCACAGAAGATCTGTGTGCACTCGTGGGAAACAACAACACAACGCGCAGCTGAACTCCAGTGGTCACGCCTGGGATCAGAAACAGTGTGAAAGCCAGATCCACACAATTCAAACATCAATTTTTTAAAGAAACAGGGATTATTTTTTTACACTGTCTGTTTAAACCCAGACTCAAATCAAAAGCCCTCTCTTCACTGCATTTTTCCTAGAAAAAGGGGAAAGTTTCTCTAATTGTTTATGCATTCTACCAATCCAGCAATGTATATGGCATCACTTACTGTACTGATTTTCTAATTTTCCAGGACCAAGTATAACAGCCTCTGAAGAGATCAGCAGCTGGGGAGCATTTTGGATATCCAAATTCCTAATGACCCCAGAGTAGTTTTCCCAAACCTCTTGGCAGTTCCAAATTTCATGCCAAAAGTTGCAGGCATCTGTCTTACATTTTGAACATTTGTCATCAATATTCTTACTTAATTTAAACATCCGCTTAGGGGGGTCATGTATTCTCAATGAATAAAATTAGCTGCATGTAACCAATCTGTGAATTTGAGTTTAATCATAGAGCTCCGGTCTGGTTACAGATGTCTTTGTCCAAGGACTGTAGTTTACTACTGAATGCCTTCCCCATTAGCTTGGGGATTATCAAGCAAGGATTTATACCATGTAGAAACCTTTTTCCTTTCTAAATACATAACTGAATGCTCTCACTGGGGGGATTAAATTCAGGCTCTCTGAAAGACCTACAGCTGGTTATCTCCTTTAGCACTGACTTTGCAATCCACACTAAGGTGAGGGGCAGGGCATGGTCTCACTGCCTTGGGAGCATAGCAGAGATCAAATTGCCAATGAAAGTCACAATTCAGTTCCTGCTCCCTGTTGCTCCTGGGGGAGGAACAAGGTTGCCACCACCTATTCTTCTGGGTCAATTTACTGCCTGCTCCCACCCTCTCAGCTGCATTGGCTGAAGCTTTGAGGATGCTCAGTCAAAGCTCCTCTACCTCTCACACCCTTGCTTCAGCCTTTGCTGCTCGCTTTGCTTGTGGCACCCACTCACTGCCCAGTGCAGGTGCAGTAAGGGGTGAACAGCTGAGCCTGTGGAAAAGGTCTTGGTTGCCCCTTTCTGAAATCATCATTATGATGTGGTAATTCATCACAAACTCCTCAAATCCTTCTTTGTATCATAAACGTTCTGCACAGATGTGATTTCCAGTTACTCACTTAGCACAATTTAACTAATTAATCCATTTTAGCAGAGTTGTGGCTTTGATGTGACAGCAATGACAGTGTGCTAGCAGCGCATAAACTACAAACATTTTAATTAATGGTCTTATATGCATCATATCAACATAACCAAGGAAAAAGCAGAAACAAGATCTGAGACTCAGCCTCTGCTCTCCATCCTGGTCTAAACAGTGCTTATTTCCATGATATTTAGCTTGTAGCACATGTAAGCCATTGTGAATGATGACCTATTCAGCAGATGAAGCTGCAGTCCATAAGCTAGGCTCTCCCACTTAAATCATTAAATCTAGAACTAACTCTCCTTAAGGAAGAAATAATTCATATGACTCTTGAAGCTGAAGGGTTTGATTGTGATCCTCACATCCTCACATCTCCGGAGTCCAGGAATAAGTCCATTCACCTACATGTAAAACCATATGACTTTAATGTTGAATTAGTAAGAGGTAAGGATAAAATTAATCTGTTTCTTTGCTGTGATGACATGTACAGTTTTTCTTTCCCCAAAAGGCACTGGATTTCTCATTCAATACTCAGTTTCCCCGTGAAGCAGCACAGCCTCATTTCTCTTCAAGCATTAGAAAGCATTGATGGCCTCAGACAGCTCTGAGCTGCACTGTGAAGGCCAAGTGTACCAAACTGAATCCAAATGACACAGAGAATACTTGCTGTATATTTTTCCTGAACTCTTTCTATATAAAAACAATACAAAGCTTTCAAAGTTTTTTGAAATACAGAAAAGGATGCAAATATGTTAACTCCTGTTTTAGGATTGCTTTGGATAATGTATTTATATTAATTATTCTGTTGTGATAATAAATTCTTACGGAAAGTAGAAATCAAGGGTCATGAAGGATACTTTGCTAAGAGATCCACAAGAAGCTAAATGACTGATGTGTGTGAGCTGCATAAAGAACTAATCCTTCTTCAGGTAATCCTGAGATGTCTTCCAAGACACATATTCTTCAGCCATTCATTAAGATCACCAGACCAAATTCTTGAAGTTTTTTTACTCATTATGGTGGATTTAATCTGGTTCTGGCTTTTTCACTGTCTCTATTAAAAAAAACTCTCAGGAGCTGAACAAATGTTGCTTGAAGCAGCATACAGGCTCTTGGAGGCCAGAGGAATACACACTGTATTTACCTTTCTCAGTCATCTCTGTCTGACAGAAGAGTACAGAGATGCAATATTGGATATGGAATGGAAGCCTCCACCAGCACTCAGGCCAGTGGGGGTGGTTTTATCTTGTGCATCTTTTCACAGAAGCTCTTCAAACTCAAGATGAACTGAAAGTGTAACTGGGGATGGTACCTTTCTACACCCTCAGAGCCAGAGTATAGTTCACAGTGGCTGCTTCAAACCCAAAGCCCAAAATACACTTGCTTAAAATTCCGCCTTGGAGTTGTTTGAACTCGCCCTGCCAGCAGTGCCTGGCAGATGTCTAATGTTTTGCACCCAGTATGTGCTGTGTCAGGCTGTGTGACCCCTCTCATGCCCCAAACTGGACATTTCCTTTCCTCTTCACTATTCCCTATTGCCTGATCATGTGCTGCTGAGAGCACCTAATTCTCTTCCACACATGAAATTTTTCCCTCTTGTCTCAGCCACTGCAGCTGGGACATCCCATCTTCTGGGTCATGGGGCTCTGGTTTGCACATCTGTGTCTGCTCAACTGGACATAACCCAAAGTGTCCTATCTCAGAATTGCTTTCTCTATGTTTCCACTGTTCCACTTTCTATCAGTTTGCTAAACAATCATTAGCATTAAGCCTGGACACTGATGACTTTTTTATTCCACTAACAGTTTCTCAGATGAGATTAAAGCCAGTCCTACTTTTTTTCTTCTTTGCCTCCTTCAGCTTTATCACACCATGACTAATATAAATAAAATTAGAAGATGGATTTGGTGTTCTCCTTGATTTCAAGGTGAGAATAGCAGCAACTCTAGCACTGCATATAAAACACACAGGTCTCCTCTCATTCCTCACTATTTTCCTGGGGAAAGAAAAGAAACATCTCAAGAACCACTTTTATTCATTCTGTGGCTCCACAGAAGAGATAGATGTCACCCAGTAATTTTTCTGAGGGATTAAAATTAGTCTACACCCTTCTCTTCTACTTTTTCTGTTACATTAAGCATATTGGATCTGGGATTTGAAGGTTAATGCCAAGACACCTGAATTGGATCCATTTGCTGCTGAAGGCAGCATGGATGACAGCTCAGAGAAAGTACACCACCACTGGGCAGGAACCACCACCAACACAGTCATGCCTGTTGGCCCTGGCTCTCTGGCTGCTCTGACAAAGGACACAGGTCACCAGGAGCAAAAGTCACAGTGACCAGGGGCTGCAGTTATCAGGAGTACCAGGGACCATGTTCTGCCCCATCAGAACTACATATGTGCAAAGTCATCTGGTTGCCAGAGGGTCTGTAAGAGAAGCAGCAAGGGCTTGTGTTGTCTTTCCCCCCTCCCAGGTTATTTTACAAGTGTGCATTCTGCTCAGATGAAAAATAGAAACTGGTGAAACAGCAAGCTAAACCCTCTTCCACATCAGCCTGATTTGGACCAGCAGTGTTTAATCAGAGGGAAGCAATGTGAGAGTTCTCCTAACATGAGAGCAGACATGAGCCACTCTTTTGCCATGCCACCAGGGCCAGGGGTAAGGATTCTGGCTACCAACCGCCCTCAGGCAGTGCTGGAAGGGGGGGAACAGGATGCCTGTAGCTGGGGTCTAGAGGTTCAGTGAGGAGCACTGAGGGTGTCTGCATCAAAGGAAGGTCCCAGAGGCTCCTGAAGGAAAGGAGCTGTGAACACAGTGGGGATGACATAAGCTATCATGGCTCAGGAAACCTCTGGAGCACAGGGCTGGAGAACCTATCCCATCCTGCAAGGACACCCAGGAGCTTTGCTTTACAGCCTTTTACTTGAGCAGTCTCATCCAGACATTCTGAGTTTTCTCCTATTTACTAATTTTAATGTTTGGCTTGTTATTTTGTTCTGTAATAAAAAAAAAATGCTTTAGGGATTGGAGGTCTTCTGGTATGCTGGCTTCACAGAACGTCTGGAGCAGCTTCAAGTCAAACCTCTTGCCAGTTCAAGTCCCATCGCAGCATTCAGTGGGGAATTGAAGAACTGGATATGTTTCTCCTGTCTCCAAGCTTAACTCACTGTCTGGATTTATGTCAGTTCAGAGAAGCTGGAATAATTTAAAAATCTGGAAATTTAAAAAGCTGGAAAATAATGTCAGCTGTTTTAAAAGAGCCCAGTGGACCTGGGGATCAGTACATGTGGGGTTTGTGGTCTGGACAGGGTCTGTATCTGCTCTCTTTAATGTCATTCTCAGGGTTGTTAGGACAGTGTCGAACTTACAGAGACTTTTCAGACAATCTCAGTAGTCTTCCCATCCTGCCAAAAACTAGTCTCAGAAATAATATATTTTGTCTCTCAGCTGTCAACTTTCCTTTTAAAGCTCTTAGACCAAAAATATATCTATTTTTGTTAGCTCTAATAGTGACTTGGACAAGCAAACTCTAAGTGCAGTTTGGGTGCCCCTGGCTAAAAATTGTATTTGGCTCTGTATGGATTCTGCAATCTTTTTGAATCTAATTATTTTTGCACTACTCTCCACTAAAGACCCCATAGCTACAGCACTGTAATAGCATCTCCAAATCATACTAACACCCTCAAATCAAATCCCTAGGTTCTCCTCCAAAGCATGCAATGAGGACAGGCATCCCCAAAGTGGACAGCATTGCCTTGGGCAGACCCTTCTCCCTGTGAGTGGAATATGCTCAGGGCAAGGACAAGTCCCAGATCACTCACTGCACCCTGTAAAAACTATTCTCCCTCCTGCAGAGGGCTTCCAGCTCTCCTCTGAAAATCAGTGCCAGCATGTCATCTGGAAATCAGCCTCTGGTCATTCCCTTCTTTCAAAATATGGCTGCTCCTTTGGCTGGCTCCAGGTGATGTTTAAAAGAAGAAGCTGGGCTCCACACTCCTACATCCTGGCAGGGGGAGCTCCTTCTGGGATGAGGCAATGAAATGGTGAGAGGGAGGCTACAGGCACTGACAGTACTGCTCTGCAGGTCCTGGTGCACCGTGGACTGAGCAAGTGGCCTCACTGCTCCTCAGAAAGACCATGCAGCCACCCTCATCAAACCTTTAGCTGGGTAAAAACTGCAGCAGATATAAAATATCAGTGCCTCCTGGAACATGTAGTAGCTGAATTTCAGCTTCGGCCTTGGGTATTTAGTCTTGGATTGAAGCAGAATTTGTTCCTCTTTTGTGGGGTGCTGCTCTCTAATTTCAATCTTTCAGGTTAACTTTTCTTGTTTTTTTCTTGTCTGAAACCAGTAGCCATAACTAATCCTACAGTTTCTGATCTGCAGGAACTTCATACTCCATGAAACGTGAGTGTGACATTATGCCTGCAGTAACAGAAATGCTTTACACAAAGGCTGTCCTTTTTTGATTAACAGTTGTAAAGGGTGAGGTGCAAAAGTCTGACATACTACAAAATGATGTAATTTTCACACTGGGATCTCTTGTAAAAAACAAGACATGAATTTCCATGACACAGATTAAGTTGTTAGTAGTTCAATTAATGCATTAAGTAAGTGGAAACCGCTAATTGCGTGAGAGGATTGAGGGAAAGGTTACAGCCAAGGGTTGTGTGATTTGTCCTGTCGCTCCTCATGTATTTAGTCAGTTACAGCACTTTAGCTGCCTCTCTGCATAACAGAGCCCAAAGGGGCATGTGGAACAGGCCAACATCATGAGAAAAGGATCATGGTCGGATAAGGGAGTGTCAGGTAGGCTGAAGATGATGAAGAGTATGAGGTCAGAGGTTTCACTGAGGCAGGTTGTCACAGACAGTTGGTAATGTGGCATCAGGGGCAGCCAGGGCAGATGGTACACTTGGAGCAGTTACCACAAAATTTGAAAAAATATCCAGACGCTGGTTGCAAACAGGGATGCCAGTGCACTCTGGGAGGAATTGTGATGATGAATGCAAAATGAAGTGAAATTAATGAGCTGTTCTTTAAAAGCAGAGAGATTAACTCCCACTTTATTTTGAGGGGAGAGAAAAAAGTGAAAATGACAAAAAGAAATCTTTTTTTTTTTTTCTATTTTAAGGGAATGCTACAAAACTACATTAAAATTTCCCCCTGAGCTGCTATTTTGTCTTCATGGTCCAACTCCCTGCTTGGGCTGATTTAAGCCTGCCAAAGCCAAAGCAGCTCCTGGTTATGCTCCGCTTTCTCAGGGTGACTCACTGGAAACCCTGCTGGAGCTACTTCTGGTGTGTTTTTCCTTTACAGTGTAAGAGCTCCTTGCAAATTAAAAGGCTTTCTGGTGAAGATATAAGCTCATTGCATCTTGGTCTCCACTGAATTAAATCAATTTTTTTCTATATTGTTAATATCATATAAATGATATTTCTTTCCAAGGCTGATGGTGGCTGATCTAGGAAGGTGCTTGTCAGGCCACACATATCTTTTCTTTTAAATCAGATTCTTGCTTATAAAGAAAGAGATAATGTCTTTTACTATCCATTGAAGTACTCCAATGATTTTATTTAGTCACATCAATCAATTATTATTTCAAGTTGTCAAGACTTTTCTCCAGATGGCTAGAAATAGTTTGAAGTAGATATACTATTATTGGGTTTTCATTAGGAGAGCAAGGCTGTAAAAACCAGAATTTTTAATGGATAATTGGTGGAGGTCTAAGAAAGCATTCCAAGTGGATTTTATGATCAGGTGCTTCTTTATAGCCTTTATACTCACTGAGGGTAACAGATTCAATCTGAAGGGGGATATGAAGGTCAAGGCAATGCTGAACCACTCTGGAATGAAGGATTGACATAAATGTTCAGCTGTAAAATGGTACCTCCAACTTACTTTAATTCCTTTAGGCAGCATGGTTTACTAAGACCTGTGAACAGAGTATATTCATGGCTTGACATGGCTAAAAGCTGTATCCTAAGGAGGGGTTATGAAAGGTAGCCATGATTTTTATTTTGATATTTTCTACTCCTACTTTACAAACCTTTGAGGTAATCATAATTACCTGACCTAATGGAAGCTGAATAGTGTGCAGCCTTTGAGATTTGAAGTTTGCTTTGCACACCACATAGTTCATTAAAGATTGCCTGACAGGTCTCCTGGAACTGTCTCCTCAGCTGATGGAAATGGGGTAGCTCCACAGGCTTCAAAGGACTTGTCTTTCCTTTCTCCTCTTATGTGTAAACAGCCCCTTAAACTAATGAACCGAGATCTCAGGTTCATGACACAGTTAGAAAGGGAAAGCAGATAAGCTAAACTCGTGTAACATTCACATCTTGAGTCTTGGTTGTTTTATTATTTAGTAGTCAGAAACCGAACTTAAGCACTTAGTATGGGCTAAGGGTAGGTTTGGATGGGACAGGCAGTTGATTTCACACACAAACATCATACCCAGCAATTTGTATTATGTACCCTGCAGCTAAATCTCTGCATCTGAAGAGGCATCTGCATTATCAGAGGGCTGGAGAGTAAAATGGGAGATGCCTGAATAAATATAGGAGGTGCTTCAAAATTTCTGGGGTATGAAATGAGACAGAGCCCAAAGCATTCCTTTAACAGGCTACACACCCTACACAGGGAAGCTTCTCTCCTGTGAAAACCTCACTCTTCAAGCATCTTCTTGTGCTATTTCTTTTTTGTTCAGGTCTCAGTGCAGCACCCACCACTTCTACCTGAGCCAACAGGCTGTGACCTGATGCTTGCCCCTGCCTGCTAAAATAGCTTCTGCCTGGGAACAGTCTGTCTCAACACCCAGGGTCCCTGCAGAGATGGTGGCAGTGTCTGGAGTGCCACATCCATAAGGGCTTTGAAAGGCAGCAGTAGAATGGTCCTGGTGTACTTAGACTATGTCTATGAAGGAAAGCTGGACAAGGACGGTTTATAAATGGTTTTGCATTTACTAAATTTGATATCCATGAAGTTTAACTGGTTAGCAAATGTACTTATATGTCAATTTACTGAGAGTCAAAAACCAGAAACAAATAATTCTGCATGTTACATACAGCAATTGATAACCTTTAAATAGTCTTCTGTGATGGTTTGCAGGAAATAAAGTTGTACTATTAACATTCCTGTAAAACCATTAGTCCTAAATGCATGTAAGTGACGGGAGTACTAATGTTTGTAAAATGAACTGAGACTGATTTATAAGTCTGATAATAAAATAGTTCAGTAAAGGGCTTTGATCTAATAGCTGTGAAAGCAGTACACACACCTTAACAATTATCCTTGCAGATATCCATCCTTCTTTCAACTTTTACTAGCTTCAGTCATGACAATTTGGAAAGGAAAAAATCCCAGCTAAATGCAGCTTGATAGAGACAATCGTTGATCAGTTACACTCTGCTCTCCTTCCAGATATGAGCATCCAGTAGACTCCTTGGACTATTATCAGTCTTACTTTATTTGAGTATTGCTATTCACTGAGATTAAAGAAAATAAACACCTTGCCTTCTTCCTGAACTGGTCAAAGATTTCCCCTATCCTACATGTACTGAAGTCTAATAAACTAGCTTCTCCAGCATAATCTTTCTTCTGCAAAAGAAGTATTTATGCATATAATATTAGCCATTGTAAATCCCAAGTTGCTTTGGTCCATTGGATCCACTCACTTTGCTGTTTTTTCTTCTTTTTTCCTCCTTCTTGATGTAAATTGTAATTTAAAAATCAAATCAAATCAGTTAATATTCACTCAGTTTTTCCATAGTATTGAAACAGTCAATTTTGCTCACTAAATGAATACTTTCAATTAACTTCTAGGCACATTTAATAAACTCAAAAAATCACATTAATTATGCTAGTGAGAGGTAATCTTCCCATAGATGGCTCAGTATTTATGGTGCTTCTCTAAGAGTCTCTCCTCTGTTCCTAGGATTAGGACTTGATACTGGACCACAAGGTTTTTACAGGCTGATTGTCTTAACTCTTTAAGATGAGGATATTGTCCTTTGCATAAATAATTCAGCTTTTTTTTGTAGTTGTTCAGTGTGTTGACTCTCACAGCTTCTTCCTTCATCACATCTACCACAGCTTTTTTTCCCTCAGGCAATGTGTAAGCAGTTTAGAGTGGAAACGGTTGAGAAGAGCATTTCTTCCTCCGATTTCCTCCTCTGCACACCTCCAAATCTAGCAGGTAGGACACCCTCATGGAGAGTGGGAGACCTCACATCAACCCTCTCTGTTGAAGCAGGCAGCAGGAGGACAGGAACCTACATCTATCACAACCCACATGCATATTATTTACTGGCAGGAGGGACCAAGCAGGGCAAAGGAGGAAGCTGGTAGCATTGCAGGTTTCATCTCTTCCTGTGCATTCAGTCTCTGAAATCAATATAGCTGGTTTAGACAAGTTGCTGTCAACACCTCTCCTCCCCTCCCCTCCCCTCCCCTCTATATATGCATATAATTTTAATTTTTAAAAATATCCAAATCCAACAAAGCTCTGATTTCCGCAGAAAATGACCAATTATGAACCAAATCCCACAACACATTTTCTTTATATTTTGACAATTTTATTTAGATTAGTAACTTTGCTGACAAGCAAAAAGTTTGCCTGTCTGTAACATTATTCAAAAACTGGAATGTAATTACTTCATCTTCATAACATAATTTTAAAGGTATGCAGTGTGGTATCAACCCTGAGAATTCATCTAGGTAACAGACATATATCACATTGCAGGTTGTATTTACTTCTGATTGCTTTCTGCTGCTCTCAGTGAAAGTATTTCTAACAGGAATCCAAATGTATTTCCCCGCTCAGTGAAACTGCCATTTATAATGCAAAAATACACAAAAATTGCCTTCCAAAAACCCTTTGGATTTGTCATCACTCTTTGAGCTATGGTACCGGGAAGAATACTTCATGGTCGAAGTGACTCCAGCCAGGAGGAGGGCTGAGTAAACTCTGTGGGCCACTCGCAAGCTGCATGTCTGCACCGCACACGGCTGCACAGCCATTAATGAGGTCTCTGGGCAGGGCTGGCTTCCCCGGCCGTGTACCCGAGCTGCAGATGGAGGCCCCGAGCTGCAGACGATGTCCCCGAGCTGCAGACGATGTCCCCGTGTGCCCCTCCCCGGGCAGGGCGCTGTTGTGTGCCCCGGCTCTGGCCGCCTGCCCGCGGGGGACACCGCGGGGGCTGGCACCGGCCCCTAGAGCACTCCCTATCTGATCTGGCCGGGGTCTGCCGGCCCCAATTCACCCTGTCAGAAAGGCTCGAAGGCGTCTGACGGTGACCCGTGAGCCCGTGTTGATGGAGCACTCGGACTGACGAGCCCCCGCCGGTTTCGGTCTCACCCGCGGCTGCGGGAGCCCGGAGGAGCGGGGCTGTGCTGCACCAGGGCAGCGCTGGGTCGGGCAGACACACCAGGCTGGGCTTACACCGCACCCACAGGGAGGTGTGTTAGGCTCTGCCAGCTTTTACAGCTCCCTTTTCTCCCGGGAGAGCCAGAATGTCAACCTAAGTGGTATAAAGATACGTTCATTAAATTTGGAAGACCTTTGAGTCTTGAATTGCATAGAATGCATTCGTACAAAACTAGGCAAAAATGTAAATGTATGGTCGCAAACCTGAAGCTAAATAAAAAGAAAACAGATACCCACCTAAAGAAAAATCAAATAAATTTTGACTTAGTATCAGTGACCTTGCCATCTCCTGTGTATTCTTAGTGACAGGGAAAAGCACACCACGTAATGTCTTCACATGAAGCATTTTAATTTTCTCTTCATTAGTTTCATCAGTGGGCAAGGGCCACTGCTCACAAGATTTGCTTTTACATAAATCTGAGTGGTAAAATTCAACATTTTCTGCTGGAACCATTCTATATACAACCTGTCCATTAGTCACCTAATACATTTTTTATCACTTCATAGTTCATTTTCTTCCTTTGACCTCTGAGGGTTCCCAAGGAATTCTAAAACCCATTAGTATCTATGAACACTCACAGTAAATCCATAAATGATTGCTTAATGGTCATTGCTAATCAGAATTAAGCAATCTTGGCATAGCTAAAGCTTTCATATATTTTGGGGTTTTTTTCCTATGTGGTACACATTTTTTTTCTTTATATATTTACAATACTTATTTTAAGTATCAGATGATAAAATAAATGTGCGTTTCTGAGAAAAAGCCGATAAAATATTGTATGCATCAAGTGCTGAAGTCATAAAGGCGTTTAATGAGAGGCTGCATTTTTACAAATGATAAAGGGACTGTTTATGAGCATCACAGGGAGCTTATATAACTTTGATAGGGATGGATGCAGTATCTCAAAGCAACAGATAATGGCAGTTAGAGAAAGGGATGGACAAACTTCAAAAGATTGGATTTCATATAGATAAACATCACAGTGTTCAGATATTTATCTGCAGTTCATCTAATCTGGGTAGCCTAGGGCTGTTGGAAGCTCACAAAGACCCTGGTACCTCTGCTTTCAGGTAGGCTAGAAATGAAGTGAGACTGTGCACACTTGCAGTGTTTTGGCACTTTTGTTTTTATTGCCTGCTGCAGCCTTGAAGTGCAGAAGTGAGAGCAAATTGAAAGTAGTGGACCAAACACAGCCCCACCAGATCTCCTCTGTGCTGGGTGCTGAACAAAGGTAAAGGCACTGACAGCTTTGCCTCAGTGAATTTACTTTCTACAGAGGAAACAAGGGAGTGCAGAACTGCACAGAGTGGAGAAGTGCTGATTTTAAAATGTTCTGTAAATTCTGCTGTTCTTTGGTTTTGCAGTAAAATGCAACATTTATTTATTTATTGGGGTTTTATTAATTTTAAATACTAAATTCAAGCAGAAGGTATGAATGATGCAAAGCCCTGAGACAGTGAAAGATTCCTGCTGTTTTCAACAGACACTTCATTACCCCTCTCTGGACGACAGCAAAGTTATGTGTGTGAAACACACATGCTGAAACACCAAAACACTGAGCTGTTTCTGTGCAACCTGTTTCCAATATGAGACTCCATGCTTGGTACCTGCTTAACCATGTGGAGTAGGGAAAAGACAATCTAATCTTGTAAACATGTTGCTGGACTCAGAATTGCAGGTTGTCCCTTTAAAAGCCCTCTTCTCTGGTGCCAAGTGAGCAAGGGAGACTCTCAGCTGCATTTTAAAGATGCAAATTGCCAGTTCTAATGACTGAAGAGGTATGAATGCCAAAATAGGATAAATTAACAAAAAACCCCCAGGTTTTATTATTTTTTAGAAACTGGGTTCTTATAGCCAAATGCTTGTTTTCAAGGCTTGAATCATGATTTTGAATGTCTCGACACTGAAAACATTGGCCTAGTTATTTGTGATTCACGGGGCAGTTACAAAGCTGTAAATAGATTTTGCTTAGTTTTGATTGTTAGATAGTTGCATTTCCATTGAGTGCCAAATAATCTCTGCCTGTGCTTAAGATAAACGTATTGGAACTCATAAATTGAGGTTATCTGTTGTTGGGTGTCTTGGAGGAAAGGCAACTGAATTCAGTATAGGAAGTTCTTGAGCCAGAAGCAGATGTCACACTCTAAACATCTGAGGCTCATGATTTTTTGGCTGTGTCATTGTGTGCCTGTGTCACGCATTGTGTTCCAGTCTTGCTTTGAGGGGAGCAGCAAGGGAGCACCAGGGCTGCCTGATGTCGTTGTATATTGTCATGTTCCACCATCATTTATGGTCAGGATCCTCATCCAAAGCCCTATGAGGTCCAGCAAGAGCCTTCCCCTAATCCCCATGGTGTCAGAGCAGCCCCTGCCCACCCAGTGTGTCCCTTCTGCCAGAGGGTAGGTTCTGCTCTGCTTAGCATTTCATGAAAAATAATTGCTTTCCCTTCCTCTAAGGAACAGAACTCTAAAACCAGAATTTTCCAAATATTTTAATGTAGATTTAATTTAATATTTGAAAAGACACATAGACTCTGAGAGGAATACCTACATGTGCATAAACTAATCCATTGTCTATTATGCATTTAAGCTGGATTGCTTTCACCTCTTACTATATCTGTTCTGATGTTGGTGGGGGGGGGTGGTTAATGTGGTGAAAAAGGGCTCTTTCTTTCAGTTTTATTTCTCATTGGTTTTGTTTCCTGGTAATCGTGCACTGCTGTGCCATTGTGTATGCTCTGGGGACATGAGCTGGCTGTGAGCAGAAGTCAGTTATGTCCCTTGCAGAGCAGAAGTGGAGCACGCACAAAAAAGCCCTTGGTTAAGGCCATGGTGGTCAAGGTACAAACTGGCTGGAGAAGTACAGCACCTTGAAGGCTTAGGCCCTTTGCAAGGAGCAGCAGGGGAAAATATTTTATTAGTTTTTTAGCTGACTGATTTTGTTTCAAGGGACCATAGCAGAAAAAACCAGAATAATTGAGGAAATTACAATAATAAACCCTTTTCTGAAATGGTATTTAATTACTGACAGCTGATGAAATGAGTCCAGAAGCATGCATAAAACAAGAAAGGAAGAAAAAGAAAAACATGTTCTTGTTCATGGACGTTGAGCAACTTGGCCCAGACCAGTCTCCATTTGGCTTTATTTCAGCAAGAAATTTTTTGGCGAATCATAAATTCTTTCCCAAAATATACAATGCACCAGTTTAAAAACAATCAATCATTCAATCGAACTTGAGGACGAGTTTGTAGAGGCGGCTGTCTCATTTTCAAGTAGCTCGTCAGGAATACCAGTGGGATTCCTGCCTGCAGAGCCACAAGGGAGCTGCCAGGCTGGGCTCCAGCACTGGGGCTGGGCACAGACACTGTGGGGAGGGAGAGCCATGGGCTGGAGAGGCACATTTTGCTAGTCAGTGCTGCCAGGTCAGTGCTGGTGGGGGGGGTGGGCCTGGCCTTGCCTTGGGGCACGTGGCCTGGCTGCAGACTCGCCTTTCCCCAGCTCCAGTGCGTGCACTGACATTTCCATATGTCTCAGGCAGCCAAAGAGCTCCCAGCAAGCAGAGATTGGGTCCAGCCTTGCAGGTACACTTTGCAGAGCACACACAGACACAGACATGGAGTAGGTCAGTAAGGTCAGGGCGATGGCTTCAGGCACAAAGGGATGGCTGGTGGGGCTAAGGGGTACAAGAGTCTGGGAACTGCTCATGACATCTTCAGAGTTTCTGGAAGAATATCTGCTTATGTAACTGGTATTCCCTAGTGCAAAGGCAGCTGTCAGTCTGTGTCACTGCAAGCTGCCAAATTGGTCTCCATCCTTCCCACACACCCTGCTTTTTAAGAAACCTTTGTATTTGTTTTTTCTGCATTGTTTTTCACATCTGATAATTGTGCTAGATTAATGATGAATGCTTTGATCTTCATATACAATAAAGTTAGTCATAAAGCCATTGAGAAGGGTGTAACCAGAAAATAGAAAACTCCAAGTTATTTGGAATACTGAGACAGCAAAAGTGAAGAAGTAATAAAGATGGTCCTTTAAAAAGTAGAAAAAAAATAAAACCCTTCCTATTTAATGAAATTAAACAATGTTTGAGGCATATCCCACAAAGATCAAACAGAATTCTTGTGTCAATATTATTGAAAAAGGAGATCTCCTTCTCCCCCCCACCCCCGATATTAAGGTTTTGAACCCCAGGCTAGAAGGTTTTGGAATTATTTTGGATTTTCACCAGTCTAACAAGATCAGAATCTTGTCTTGTTTAAATAAATTATTTGAAACCATATTCCCCAACGGCCCAGCCTTCAGTAGATACTGCTGTTGAAAGGCTGGTCCCTTTGTTTGTTTGCCAGAAATATGACTATGTGCATGTGCTTTGTTTTTGAAGTCTTTCTATTAGTGGACATGAGTCTGCTTGTCCTGTCAGGTCCTCAGCCAATACTGAACTTGAACTTTGTTCTTCTGTTTCAGATCCGGTGAAGCCTCTCCATTTTGTCCAGATGTATCTTGTTGCCCAGAAAGAGTATTTTCCCTGCCCACAGACATTATCTTCCCCCAGCTCTATCAACAGGTTCCTGTAATTTCTCAAATAATCATGGGAGGATATTCCTGGGGTTTTTTCTTTGCTTGCTGTAAGCATAATATTGTCTTTTGGATCTCTTCTTTTACCTTTTTGCCTCAAGTGTCTAGAGCTGTCTTCTCAAAGTGCACCCTCATCCCAGGTGGGAAACTATGCTGTGGCATCTCCAGCTGTGACACTTGTGCCTGCAGATACAAGTCGCATATGAGGCTGCCCACAAAGTTTTCACAGTTATCTTGAGTTGAAAGTGTTTTTCCTGAGGCCCAGAGATCCTAGGCAACTGGCTGGACCTTTTTATTGCACCTAATGGGTGTACCTGCATATAATTTGAAATACTGGCCTTTTCCAGAATAACTTTATTAATTCCCTGGTGACAGTTTCTTACTTTTATTTTTTAAGAACGTACCTCTTGCAAGGAATTTTATAATGCTCATTCCAGGAAAAATTATGCTCACATTGCACTAACATGGAATTGCAGAGCAATAAGTCCAACAAATTCACATACAAGAATTATTAATAACAGCATCAGTACCTTACTGACTGATTTTTCTCTGAAGCTACAATTATATCTAACTACAATCTCTGCTGCAGCGATGCAAAGTCCATGAGAATGTTCCTCTACAGGGAAATAAACTTACATGTGTGAAGAATCCCAAACAAGTGTCCCAGAGATGTGTGAGTTTTCTGAGTAACACCAGGTAAATGGTGGCAATGCAAATGACCTCAGTAATCCTATTTTGTTCAAGACTGACTCTGCTATCATGGTAGTCCTATTTAGGTGCCATATTTTTCCCATTAAATGACTCCTTCTGTAGCAAAAGCACTAAGAAATGGTTGAAAGTTTTAGTTTTCAATTTACTGCTGTTAAGCCATGTGGTTTTCTGAGTACAATTTCATAGGATTACAGAAGACTGTAAATCCTCAGAATGTTTTGCACAATTCCTTAATGTCAAAGACAGCGTGTATTCTGAACTGCTGAATCTGCAGCTTAAAAAGAGGTAGGTTTTCTTCCAGACTTCCTACTAGGAATTCAGGCAGAGTTTTTTCCTCTGATTGTCAAAACCCTTCTTTTAAGCTTTGTTCAGAGTGCATTCATGGCAAGTTTTTGAGTTTTAATGTGAGCGTTGCCTGGTATTTAAATACTTTTCCCTGCCTGTCCTTTAATTTCAAATAACTTCTAAACAACAACCATATCTTCAGAAATACAGCACATTATTTTTTCATTTATTCTGCTACAGCAAATTTGTATTGTTTTCTTGCAAAGTTGATACACCATTTACCTCACTAACCTATATGCTCTTGATAGATGCATTATCTGCTATAGGTTGGATTGATCTTGCATGAGTATATACATCCTGCAGACACACCTATTCTTTTCTGGGTTGCAAATTGTTAATTATCTTAGGGATCCATTGTCAATTATCACTACACAAAGTTCTATTTTCATTTCTGTTTTTTTTTTTTTTAAACCCACTCAAATGTTCGCAATTTAAAATACCAGATTTTGTTACTGGAAACATTTCAATAAATTAGATGGAAAGTCAAATACAGGAAGTTTTAAGGATTTTTCAACCCTTTTTTTCAGTTTGTTTTTAATAATTTTAACATTAAAAACCTCAGGCAAACAGCCCTACTTGAAATGGTTAAATGTTGACAAACATGAGAAGTGTGGATATTTTTCTACAGCATTTTCTGTAATGGAGATCAGCAATATCTGAATGCTTCAATTGGTGCAGGACATTTAAAAAACTGCACCAAAGTAACACTTGTCTGGGTTTAATCTCTAAGATTCCACAGAATATAGATGTTTATTAGTCAAAATAAGTTGCAAAATACAATATTTTTACATACTTGTTGGCCGAGGAAGAGGAAAAAAATTGCATGGACTTGTGAATTATATGTTAGATAAAATATATTCAAAAGTATTCCAGCCTGTTAATTTGACTTTGCAAAATTCCTATGACATGCATGTCAGACTTTAAAAACCCCACAAACATATTTTAAAAGTATCCAGAGATCACAGAGACATCAACCTTATTGTGTGAATTGCAGCAAGGAAACATTTGGATTCCATATAGGCAAATCTTGTATTGTCTCTGATGCTTAGCATACACCACATATGATTTACTACCATTTTTATTAAAATAAAAAGCACACTTCAATAAATATCATATCAGACTAGGTATTATCCCAGACATATTTTATTTCTTAGTCTTTGCTGTCTCTTCAAATTTTGGCACAAAACAGGAGGATAAGTTAGGTTATCCTAGAAAAGGTTACAGAGGGTCTTCAAGTTTGTGATGAGTGAAAAGGCTGCCTCAGTTATTAGTGCTACCTAGACATGCAATAATTGATAGGAATAATCTCATATCCAGGAAAGGCTTGTCACAGAGTTTATGGTAAAAGTTTATGAGTAAATTTTTCTTCCACTCCCTTAAACTTGATTTTTCCAACAGATTGTTACTATTGAAACTTTACGGTGTTTTTTGAACTTTGAAATAATTTCCTATAGTTCCAATGCACAATGTTATTGAGCAGCACTGAACTTCATACCAAGGGCCTAGGAGAGCCTGGGAGAAGAGAGACAGAAATCAAGCAGAAGTGAGTTATGCAGAAGCCTCTTTTGCATCTTATTTTGTTCACTTCTGAGGGGTCCTCATGCCATCGCCATCCTACTTACCTGTAGAGCTGCTCAGCTTTCTCTACAGGCTGTGTAGGACATGCAGGCTGCTACTTTCATAAAGCAAAGGGTTGGCCAGTGTTGGAATTCTGGGAACTGAGAATTTGGGAGCTTAGTATATAGTGAATCAAGATGGAAGATTTTGGGCGTTGTCTAAGTCTTTCTTCTTCACCTTCTTCTTCCTTCTTCTCCATGAGATTAGGTGATTTTCTGTGATTGAATGAAAAGGGTCCCCATTGCAGGCCTTGGGTGGTCATTATTGGGTCAAAAGTATAAATTATATAAGTGTCACCTCGTTATTGGTAATTATCACTTAAATAACCTTGGAAAGAGTTAGAAGCACTCCATTTTACCTCTGTTCTCTAACTTGCTAGACTGAGCTCACGGCTCGTGAGTCTGTAAATAGATAGGAAACAATAAACATCCAAGTCCGAACTCAAAATCTACATTTCTTGTGTCTTAATCCTGACCTTGGCAAGGGAGAAAAGGAAGCAAGAGCCTTCTTAGGACAGGTGTCCACTAGAGCCACTATATCACTCTTCCTTTGCAGCTGGACAGGGGAGAGAGAATATAACATAAGCCTCGTGGGTCAAGATCAGGACAGCAAGAGATCACTCTGCCATTACTGCCACAGGCAAAACAGACTTGACTTGGAGAAATTAATTTATTTTATTTTATTTATTTACCTATCAAATCAGAGTAGAGTAATGAGAAATAAAAACTAAATCTCAGAATACCTTCTGCCCTCCCCTTCCTTCTTCCTGGGCTTAACTTCACTCCTGGATTCTCTGCCCACTCCCACCACCATTTATCACACATTGTCTCTGCTGTTGCTTATTCCTCAGGGGGAGGACTTCTCACATTATTCCCATGGTCCAACATGGGATCCCTCTCACTAGAGACAGTCCTCAATGGACTACTCCAACATAAGTCCTTGCCACAGGGTGCAGTTCATCACAGATTCATTCAGCATGGGTCCCTTTCCATGGGGTGCAGTCCTTCAGGAACAGGCTGCTCCAGTGTGGGTCCCCCATGGGGTCACAAGTCCTCCCAGCAAACCTGCTCCAGTGTGGGCTCTTCTTTGTGTGGGGCCATAGCTCCTGACAGAAACCTTGTGAGCCTCCAGCGCAGACTTTCCATGGGGTCACAGCCTCCTTGGAGTGCATCCCCCTACTCATTACGGAAGTCAGTTTTATATTAGCAATAAATCAAATTAATTTCCCCGAGTTCCGACAGTTTTGCCCATGATGGTAATTGGTGAGTGATCTTTCTCACCTTGACTCATGAGCCTATATTTTCTCTCACTTGTCCAGCTGAGGAGGGGAGTGATAGAGCAGCTTTGGTGGACACTTGTCAACCAGTCAGGGTCAGGATTTAAACACAGAAACATAACAATTTCTACAGTAGATCATGTCTTTAAATTTTAACCAATTTAATTTAGCATTTAGCTTTAACAACAGAGTGATCAGTAGCAGATAGGCTGGAGAGCAGACCATCTATGAGATGATATGCAAGGAATTTCCTATCATATGAGTAAGTAGCTTGTACTGTGCTGTTGTTTTTTGCTTGCAATTTAATATCTACCAGTCTGCTGTCTCTTTGATTTGGCTTTTGAGAAGAGGCTGAGTTATGTTCCTGCACCTAGTCTGGGACTTTTCTAGCTTGATGTATTAACCAAAGTACATAATCTTAAACTGATTATTTGGTGCTGCTGTCTGGTAAAGTAAATTGGTACAGTTTATCATATTAATATGTGTTTGATTGATTGCTGGTTTTATCTTCATTTCAGCATTGACAAAATAAATTTTTCTGGGATTATTTAAGAACATAAAATTTCAGAAAATGTGTTGTTAAAATTTAATTTCTATTTTATCTTTGGCTTGATGACACCTGCTGGCAAAGAATTCCACTCTGTGGGAAGAAAATATATCTCTTAATATCTTGAATCTTGCGCTTTGGTTTTGCTGAAAGTCCAACGTAAGTTGCTAAAGGACATGGGATATTTTTGTAACTTTGTGTTTATTACTTTGACTCTCCTCTCTACTAAAATGACTTTTCCTTTTAATAACTCTTGTCACTAATTTTCATATTTCTTTGACTATATCTGTATTTCTGTTGTTCAACACAAGAATGGGTTTTATCCTCCCCTGTAGCTACCTAAAAGGTAGTGCCTAGTCTGAGATGGATATCTTCCAATGCAGGGAGAAACTCACTGCATTGGAAGATGTGTGTTTGAAATAACTCAGACAATTCCCATCCTTAAGACTGGTCTTTTAATTACATAGGAAAGTGTAGCCTCCGTTATGAGACTGAACACTGACATTTTGGACAGCTAAAGTTAGGTGAGATCAATCCTGCACACATAATCATACCTGAATCACTATTGTGGATTTGTGTATCACCCAATATTTTCAGTATCATATACCATACCATTTTTAAAAAAACCCAAACAATTCACCTTTTTTTTTTTTTTTTCCTTTTCTTTCTTCCCCCCCCCCCCCCAACCATTGCACAGAGTCATAGAATGATTTAGATTATTTGATATGTCTGGAGATCATCTAGCACAACCTTCTACTCAAAGCAGACCCAATTTAGGTTAGATTGCTCAGGGCCTGTCTCAGTTGAATGTTGAATATCTCCAAGGATGAAGGGATCTTCAGCCCCTCTAGACAGCCCTTTCCAGTGTCACTATGAAGATTTTCTCCTTATTACTATTTTATATTTCCCTTGCTGTTATTTGTGTCTCTTGTGTCTCATTCATCCACTGTGCACCACTGAGAAGGGTCTGGCTCAATTTCTCTATATCCTTTCATTAAGTAGTTGTAAACGGCAATAATATTTTCTCTTAGCCTTCCTAAGACTGAAAAATCCCACTTTCCTCAGCCTCTTCTTGAACGTCCCTCCTTGCCCTCGCTCCTTAATCACCTCCATAGCCCTCTGTTGGACTTCCTCCAGTTTGTTGGTGTTGCTTGCACAGAGGAGTCCAGAGCGGGACACAGCACTTGAGATGAGCTTCCCCTCTTAAACCAACGGGAATAAACACTTCCCTCAACCTGCTGGCTGTGCTTTTGCTAATGCAGCCCCATATGAGCTTGGCTTTCCAGACTGCAAGAGGTTTGCTGTGCATTCCTAGAGCTGAGCAATGTGAAGCCTGGGTCCTTTTCAGGGTGGGTGCAGTTACTGCAGAGCTCATTTGATGAGCTCACAATTCCAGTTGTGTCCTCCAGTGTGAAACACTTGACACCATCAGCATGAAATGCTAAGTGCCATTGCTCAGTCACTGGGAGTGGGATAATTTCATCCAAAAAATGTTAGGTGCTGTGTCTGAGGTCAACATCTGCACTTTCTCTATGGGCAATGAGGAGAGAGAAATCTGCAGAGACTGATTCTTCTCACCTATTTTAGACCCTTGTTTTATGAGGAAATTATTCTTATTGGAAGGCTCTGGCACTTTTCCTTGGTTACAGAATACTCCTGGAGAGTTGGCTCAAACTGAACTCCTAAACAGTTGATAGATTTTCTTAGGTGAAGCAAATCTTACCCTTACTGCAGGGTTTTGTAGTCTTTCCTTGCACAGGCTAGGCAAAATGTGTTTATAAGTAATCTGATGCCCATATGTGCAATTTTTCTGCTGTTACCATTCTAAATGTTTTCTGCAAGTTTGACCTCCAGAGTAATCAGGTGTGGTGAGACAGATGAGCCTACTTAAAATTTTATTTTACCAAGCAAAACAGATAAAACCCATCTAATTGCTCTAATAGCCTCATTCATCACATGACCTTGGTGATCTGATGTTTTCCACTCTATTTCACTCTTGTAATTCTTGTAGAGGAATGGAAAACCAATGCCAAGTCTGTGCAAAAAAAGATGGGACTTTCCCAGAAAGAAAGTCCTTTTCCCCAGCTGGAAAGATATTGACTTATTTTTCCTGCTTCTTGAAAAAAACAGTGGCCATTTGGTTGACCAGTGAAGATAGCTGTATCAATATAAGAGCTACTCAGAGGTGCCTGGTATCAGACAAGGAAATGGAAGTTGTATTAGTGCGACTCTAGTTTACATTCAAATATTTAATTTTAATCATCTATTTTAAAGGATTATTCCACTTTTATCTGTATCTTTACCAAAAGTATTTATAATGCAAATATTTGAAAGGAGTGTTGAATATTCATTAGCAGAAGCAAGTATAGATTTTCAATTTACATGAGTGTCTTTCAGATTCAGAGCACTGGATAAGTTGTTTGTGGATGAAGAAGGTGAGATGTTCTACATAAGATGGACCTATTCTGTCCTGCATCCTTCAGAAGCTTCATACCATTGGCTGAAAATGGAAATACATCATCTCACTAATGAAACTGAACTTGGAAATGTCGTAGTCTGAATACTCAAATTCCTGTTTCAGAGGAAACCAAGATGCTTAACCATCTCCTCACCAGTCATCAGTCATTTTTAAACCAAAGCTTGCAGTTCTCTGTAAGTAGGACGGAACTTTTCCCACTGGAGGACCAGATGGTACTCTTGTAAAATTCATCACCAGCTTCCAAGGTTCACTGCTGTGCATCAGCACTTTGTTCCCTCAGTCCCTTCTCATGCTCAGTGGTAAGAAACACAGTGAGGCCATTAGGCTGTGTTGTCTTTAACCTATGGATGATACCCAGGTTTGAGCTCTAGTAGGGCTCACCTGAGCATCATTCAAAATCCACAGCTGTTGTCAGATGTTTTCATTTGGTTGGTGACATGTCAGAGGGCATTGTACTGATCCTCTTTGATGCACAGAATTTGTGTTTGTTCTTGATCTGAGAGATAAATATAGTTTTGAAGCAAAAGGTTCCTCAGAGTGTAAATGTATAAGAATTCATGGAAACGCTTACTTTGCTATAATTTAATCCTGCCTTGAAATAGTTTGAATAATTTATTCAAAGACTGAATAGATTCATACAGTCTATGGGCAGAGTCTCTATCAGCCAAACCCTGCTGAACAGGAAAGTTCCTCCTAGCTAAAATCTTGGGGATGTACAACACAATTTACCTTGTGATGCATGAAATAATGAGACTAATTAGGTGTGTCAACTGCTTGTTATTTTCACATCTTTATGTCTCCAATGTATTATTTCAAACGTTGATTTAAAATATTGTATTTTAAAAAGATCCTTGACCAGTTATTGCTATTGTGAACTTTCGAAATGAGAAAACAAAAATGTTTGAGCCCAACAGAAGACACACAGTGAAAAGCATACCTTCTTTATTTGGAATGGCAATCTCTTGGCTACTTGAGGTTAAAATGAGAATAAATACTGGGCAATTTAGGTCAGAGACTTGGGGACAACAAGGAGGTCAGAGGGCAAAGTCAAGGAGTCAATAGGAAATTAAACTAATTTTTAACTATTATTTTAATGCCAATTAGTCAAAATAAATAAAATTATTGAAAATGCATCATCATTTAGTGTCGCTGTAAAAACAGCAAGGCTCCAACTAAAGGCAAGAGTTCCACAGCCTGAGTGCTGTCAAAACCAAATGAAATTTAAGGAAATGAAGAACAAAAAAAAAATCAAAATTTTTGTACAGTTTAAGTGCACAATACATCTACAGAGGAGTTAATGTAGTTCAGAGATTATCACATCAAGAGGATGTGATATTAAAAATAAAGCATCACAGGAGGGCAGCAATCATGATCAAATGTGTGGAACAGTTTTAATATCAGGAAAAAATGGTCTAGGATTCATCAGCTTGAAAAAGATCAATAGGACCAGATAGGATGTATGTCTGCAGAGCAATGACTAAAGTAAGCAGGAAATGGCTGCTCACTGCGTCTCCACATTACAAGTAGAAAACATCAAGTTAAACGACTGAGTGATAATTTCAATTAAGGAGAAGATGAGATTTTTTCATCCCTTTCTAGAGAAGCTGTGGAACACACAGTTCTGTGTCAGTGGTGGATGCCAAAAGGTTTACGTTGCTTCTAACTTGAGTAGCCAAACTTGTGGGAAAAGGAAAGAAATCCCGCAAGGACTATTTAACACGTAGATCCCTCTTCTGGAAAGGAGGTTGCTGAGCTGCAGACTGCTGTAGGCTGGAAGGGGAGGCTGGGGAATCATCACTATATGCTTGACCTGCCCTTGGACTCTGCTCTTGGCCTCTGTTACTGGCTGTTGACAGACTTTGGCCACCAGATCTTTTGTTTGACTCCTGACAGCTGCTCTTAAGCCACCACACAGAGACTGGCAGTGCTGTTATACCTATCACTGTGGCCTCTGTAAAAGTCTTCAGCAGGAACACTTTAATTATGAGTGTGAACCTGAAGCGTTCTCAACGTAAGCACAGTATTCTGCACAGCAGATCATTACACTGAGAGTGATATCCATGAAATTATTGAAACAGATTTATGGGCAACCCCAAGACTATCAGTTGTTTACTGAGGACTTTGAGGATCTAAAATTCTTAGTTAATATTGGTCATAATAGGCTTCTAGCCACTATAACACACTCCAGTTTGTAGCTGAGTTAGAGCTGAGTGTCATTTGTTTCACCTAATTCACCAGGGTGTTTAGGTGATTACCAAGTCATCATGCCAAAGCATTTTCTTTGGTAGTCCTTAGTTAATTTCAAATTGAACAATACCATTTGTCAGTCAAGAAATACAGTACCTCTTTTTCCCTCACATCCTGCACCTCCAGTAATTCTCCTAGTGATGCTGTCAATAAAAATGTTTGGCAGAGGCAGCTGCTTTTCAAGGTGTGAATTACATCTTTGGCTTTTACATTATTTCTGCCATCCATAAAGCAAATATGCAAGAGGAAAAATGCTCCCAGTGTTCCAGTAATCCCAGACTGCATGCATATTTCTACTTCATTTCCCAGCAACTTAAAATCCTAATATTTGCCTTGTGGACTATAGCAGACTTCAAATTCTGGGTGAAGGAGATCTGGGAGGACTGAAAATCCAATCAACTTTAGGATTATGTCTTGGCGAACTGAGCTGGAACCAACTGCTGGGATGCAGAAAAGGCCAGTGTGAAACAGTTTTAAGGAGAAGAGATCATGAAATAGGTAAAAATAGGTGAAGAGAGGGAAATTGGTTCAGTAGTAGTTTCACAGAGTGGGAGTAGAGGGGTAGTTGCTGAAGATTAATTAAACAGGGGTCAATGAAGATTGAGACACTGTCATAATAAATTGTTTCTACTGGAGGAGTAATTGAAATGGCTCTGTTAACTTCAGTGGGAATTGGATTAGGGTTTGTAAACTGCTGGAGGAATATTTAAGTTAGCTTTTCACATTAAGTCTTCATGGAGATAAAAATGCTTTAAAAGCAAGATCCTAGAACTTCCACCATTGTGGACAATAATGCTTTATTTGAGTTAGTTTCAGGTTAAATGAATTAACACTGCTGAAATGTAGAAATATATGAGTTCCCCTGAAAAACACTTCAGTTGTTATACTAAATATGTGAATTTCTCTATTTTTCCTCAAGTATCAAAGCCAAAACCAAACAGTGCATTTTATTATATGAAAAAGATGCTTCGCTTACAAATGGTGAAGCGATAATTCTAAAATGGTCACATCAAATGAATATTCATTTGGACCTACACCTTTGGAAAAAGGTTCCCAATATTAGTGCAGCCATGGAAGTGCACAGTGTTGTTCTTATTAGCCTTGTATCTGCTGGCAAGGTCACCCCCAATAGTTTTGACCAAATTCTATAAATGTCAAAGTGTTGCCAAGTGCCTTCTCTGAGCAGGTGCTCTAGGGACAGATGGGACAGAAAGGAAAGCACTGGCACAGAGCTGATGAGCACGACAGCAGAAGTGTTAAGTTAGATGAACAGTTGCAGCAGGAAAGATATCTTAATCATTTGTATACATTGGGCATCAATTGATTTTTTTTTCCCTCAGGCTTTAATAAGGTTGTAAAGCCAGGGCCAGAGTAGACAGAGTTACATTTTATCCAGCTACCCTGTTTGAAAAGAGTTCCAGTTGACAAGTGGGCTTTGATTTTATCCCTTTGGATGCCCAGTTCACTATTGAAGCGTCTGTTATTTCAACATCACATCCACCTGGCTATACATTCTAAATAGGCCTTGTCAACTTGGTGTACACAATCTAAGAAGAAAACAGACACACTTCTGTTAAAAGGAAAAAAAAGTTGTGCTAGCAGACATTAAAAGTGCTCTGTTAGCCAAGCACCAATGACCAAAAATCAAAAGCAAAACTCTTGTCCTTTTAAGAGAAAGCTAATAACTTACAGTCATTTCTTTTTTTTTTTTTTGATGAAACTGTGTCTACAAATGTTCTCTGTTAACAAAACAACACAGGATCACAAAAAGGACGTATACACAGAATAATGAGAAAATTTTAGTAGTGACATTGCTAACTGGAACATAACTAATACAAATGAAAGGCCGCCTCATGTTTTTCTGAACCCATATGCCCCACAAAACTACTCTGCTGATTCGCCATTCAGCCTCAGAGAAGGAGCCTGTGTGTTTGCACAGTCTTCCTCTAAAGGGTTGAGCAAAGCAGGTTAGATGCATGTTAAATCAAACAAAGGAAGTGGCATTGCGGCAAACCCCAGACATTTATTCTGTGAGGCATCTCTGTCTTCCCAGAGGTGTGGAGCTGTGTCAGCTTAGATTCACCTGATGTGAAGGTGAAAATAGAGGACATATATAGAAAGTCTGTGTATGAGATTTACTTTTAGGCACTGTCTCAATAAAAATGTAGTGGACTGCATACTTTTACGTGTTTGCAACAGGGGCACAGAGCAGAAAACCCCACAAAACTTCTCATCTAATAAAGGTGACAGATAAAAGAGAGTGAACACTTCAAGAATACAGGGGAATTTGTTTTGTTGGATTATTTTGGGGACAAGGGATGGACTTGGGAGTTGTAACAAAATACAGAGTTCTTTTTTAATTAACGGGGTTTCCTATTCCTTTTTGGATGTTCTCTTCCAATTGTCCCCCCATATTATTTCAAACCCAGGTATTATTGCACAACTGAATGAAAGAAAAACAAAAGAAGGAGAAAACCCCATGAATTTGTTGAAGAAACAAGGACTCAAGAAAACACCTTTTTTTTTTTTTTTAACCCATGGGTCATTCAAAACTGTATCCAGACTCCTGAGGCAGCAAGTAACCTGGCATCATTTGGCATTCCAGCTGATTCTAGGAGGTGGAAGTAGAGAGGTGTATGAATGCAAAAAGCACACTGATTTTTTTATCCTCAAAATATTTCCATAGTGTTGAATTATAGTTCAGGCCAGTTTGTAAGTTATATGAGCCAGTTTGCTGATCCCTAGATATGAGACTCCAGGGGGATAAAGCCAGACTCCAAAACAATCATTCAAAAATCCAGTCAGAAGAAGGATGAATATGATACTTTTGGGGATGGTGGCCTGTGGAGGAAAGAAAAGGAATTTTAAATGGGAAATTACTCAGAAGACCATAAAAATGAGCAAAGCAAAAAGAAAAAAAAGACAACTTTTTGCATTATGGAAAAATATTTTCCGCTGTGAGACTTTTCAAACTATAAAGGTATCTGTCTTTTTAGCTTTCCTGAATTTCAGATGTCTCTGCCAGAGTGTGGCAGATCTAAATGCATGTGTTTCCTTCTTGTCACAAAGATCCTTGCTGCCCTTGACAGTAGCAATGTCACCAAAGATCTGTGTTAAAGGCTTGCTTCAGTAGTCCACCAAACACATACAGATTTGGTGAAAAATAAGCATATTTTGGTAGTAAAACAGGCAGAGTCATTGAAGATCTCTGCAAGGCTGCATCAAATGAACCTACGGATTTCCTTCATGACCTTAAAGCCTGAAGTTCACGAGTTTAGGGGTTACAAATATACATACATTTTAAATACATATTTTGGGCAAATAACAGCTGGATGTGGATTAAAGTGACCATTCATGTGCTTGGTCATCCCCACATGTAGTTAGTGAAATTAAGAATTGTCTTCAGCAATGTGCCTGCATTGTGCATGCACATTTCTGTGCTGAAAACATCTGAAAATTGGAGCCATGACCTCTTTGGCAATATTTCTATTGGGAATGTGGTGAAATTGTTTCTTCAGTAAACACCCAGTGATATTGTAAAGCTAAATGAATTCCTTTGGAAAGCACACTAAAATCCTTGGAAGGGGAACTTAATGTAAAAAGCCCTTTTTTTTATAGGCTGAGTCACGTTCCTCTATCTTATGTGTACAGCTGAAATAGTTGTTTAATATCAGTCTTAATTAGGAAAAGCCTGCAAAATGTTCTACAAGCTGTATGGTATGATCATCACTGATGTAACAGCACTGATGCTTGAGGTCTCATGTACTAAGTACTTTCATAGGAAAAAATCCTCAAAAATGGGAACAGAACTGGAACACAGGTGACAACTTTATGAATGTGTACATCTGCTACAGGTACCTTGAACCTTGCAATAATGTAGATTTTCACAGAGAAGAGGGATGTGAAAAATGTTTGTTTGTTTGTTTAAATCAATTATTTATATTATCAAAAGGTATCAATTAGGAAACTGTCTGATATAGGACAGAGAGCCTAAAGGAGCAGCCAGATAACTTCTCCCTGTAACTCCTGAAGCATACTATAATTGCACCAGCCACAGCACCACTTGAGCTTCATCTCTTTGGGCATTATCCGTGGACTGGCATAGGAAATGACCTGTGCTTTAGTGGCCTCCAGTGTGTCAGAGTGATGGTCTCCTCAAAGTACAGCTGAAAATGGGAATGGGACTTTTGAGCTGTTTAGAGGAGAGGTCAGTTGGGGAGTCAACTTCTGTCAAACTCTCGCTGAAATTTTAATTAATAGATGTGTAAATCTGGGTAACTGAATCCATCCCTGACATCTTGGCTGCCCGTCGAATCCTGTGCTCAGTTCTGGGCACTTCACTACAAGAAAGACTCTGAGGTGTGGGAGCATGTCCAGAGAAGGACAACGAAGCTGGGGAAGGATCTAGAGCACAAGCAGCAGAGGGAGCTGAGGGTCTTTAGCCTGGAGAAAAGAAGGCTCAGGACAGAGTTTCTCACTCTCCACAACTACTTGAAAGGAGGTTGTAGCAAGGTGGGGGTCGGTCTCTTCTCCCAAGCAAAAAGCAACAAGATCAGAAGAAATGGCCTCAAACTGTGCCAAGGGAGGCTTGGAGTGGATATCAGAAAAATTTTCTTCACTAAAAGGAATGGCAGGCATTTGAATAGTGGTGGAAGTGAAGTGGTGGAATCACCACACCTAGAAGTGTAAAGTGATGTGGATGTGGCACTTGGGGACACACTTTAGCATTGAAATCAGGGGTTAGCAGTTGGACCTAATGATCTTATGGGTCTTTTCCAACATTAACAGCTCTATGATTCTATGATCCCTATAAACCTGATTTTAAAAAATGCTATATCAATTTCTGCATCTATGGAGGTTTGTATTTACTTAGCCTAAATGTTGTTACCATGAGCTAAACAGGGACATAAAAACCCAACTCGTTTCTTATCTACATTAAAGCACCATAAACACATTTGACATGGTGTACTTTAAAAAATAGAAAAAATAGAGAAAATCACCCATCTACAAGGCAAGCTTTCTGTGCAGGACTCTGTTTGGCTTCAGTGAGGCTACCTGCCAGGCCGATTCCAGATTTCAAGCAGTCTAGTGAATTGTGACAGACTGGCGTCAGTCTTGTATTCCTATCTTATGAAACATTTCCAATGGAATATTTTAATTAAGATCAGCTTTGCTGGCATCAGAAAACCCATAACCTTCCCACAATCAAATATCAGCTGGAGAAAGCAGTAAGCAGTGGACCACAGAGCTGTTTAACTTCAAACCAAGGTGGAAACCTGCTCTGGTTTGTCAGACAGTGTCTAGTTACTGTCCTGCTCCTCAGGCTCAGCTTTTACTCCTCAGTAAGAAAACAGTAGAAAACCACCCATGTATCTTTTCCACAAATATTCAACTCACTCCCTGGATTCAGATGGATTTTCTGATATTAAGCAAGTAAATTTGTAATGGAATAGGGAAGTAAAATTAATCAAAAACAGAGCTGTTCAATAAATTCAGTGTCTGCTAGATTTGTTATTATTGTTTTCCCCATGGATTTTAGTTACTGAGCACTATGTCCAGATTGCCATGTCATCAGCATTCACTGGATCCCTGCACAGGCTGTCTGAGGAAACCAAGTTGTTTTTAAAAAAAGATGGAGAATATGATCATTTAATTTTTTCAGCTTATAAATTTCAGGGTACTTAAAGCTCCCTTGAAATGGAGCAGTTGGCCGGGCAGATACAGTGGCCATTCACCACTTCTCCTGTTAATTTGCATATAATGAGTCTATTGTTCATAAGGGATTAGCATCCAGAGACTGCTGGCTGCTCAGGCTGCTCTTTGACAGATTACTTGGACCTGTCATGACTCTTTAAGGATCCCTGCTAAGAGGCAGAGTAAATTACCCTCTGCTGAGCTCTGTGTTGCTGTGGCTAGGCTGTGGTTTATTTAAATCGAGTTCAGCCATTACCACACCACACGGCAGCATGTGCTGCAAGCAAAGAAAAGTTTTGTGCAGCTTGGGCAATGGGGCTCCCAGGGTTCTCAAGGCTGTTGGCTTGACTCTTGCATGGCAGGCAGGTCCATAGGGGCTGGTCATGGTCACAGGCCCCATGGCTTCCCTGAGGGCAGTCAGTGTCCTTGGCTGTCCTTTTCTTAGTGTCTGGTCACAGCCAGGAGGGGCTCCTATGAGGGATCAGCTAAGCATCTTCAGCATACCAAGGAGACCACAGAGGGGTGGGGAGCTATCAGGAGCAGTAGGTGGGTACATTTTGACTCCTCTCCTGGTGTAATAATAGGAGCTATCAAATGAAGCTAGCGTGTGATGGGTCCAGGACAAAGGGCACCAGCTCATTGCTCAGGGTGTGAGAGAGCTGGGGAAGTCCTTGCCACCAGAGACTAGGAATGTATTTCCCATGAGTTCAAGGAGAAGGTGGATCTATTCTTCAAGAAAAAAAGATTGAAGATATAGACAGCAACTCTTCCTCAGAAAGGTCCCCAGCTATCAGATGCTGAAGGCTGTGAGAATGTTTGAGCATGTAAAACTAGATCCTTGTGCTGCTCCTATGCTCTTCTTCAGAAACCTGCAAAACTTCCATCTGGGACTGATGGCGACAAAGCACTGGGCTGGATTTGGCATCCACCCAGAATGATTATTCCCCCATTTGTCACAGATATGCCTCTTGCTCCCATCCACTTTCATGCCAAATGCTAGCCTACTACAGGCCTCTCAGTTAATTCAGATATTTGTACATGTTTTCCACATTAGAAAATTAAAAGAGAGATTTACCAAGGTACATTGGTCACTTCATAATACCAATGTTGCAGGGTTGCTGCCATTTAAGAAGTATTGGCTGATGCTTTTTGGAGAATCTTCTGTACCAACAGATCTACTTCTCAAAATGGAAGTATAAAAGGAATTTAATACTAAGTCTACCAGTTTTCAAACTAGCCAAAATATGTTGTTGGTACTAGATGTGGGCTTCTCATACCGAGAACATATATCCAGTTTAATTATTCTAAAATGTCATAAGTGATGCCAGTGGACAAAGCTACACTAATCTGGAATTACTGCTAAAAGGATAAAGTATTTTGAGGAGCAAAAAAATGTTACTGGAATGTTGCTATTATCTTAGAACCAAACCTTATGAATCTAGGACATGTAAAGTTAAATTTAGACAAAGTAATCTTATACTTAAAAAATTAATCTAGGCAAATAAAGACAAGCAAATACATACTTAAGACAACTGAATGTTCATAACAATCTTACTAAAACAAACCTTTAGCCCCAGTTTGAAGAGAAAAAGTGTGATTAAAGAAAACTGAGTGCATCTATAAAAATTACTTTAATCTAATTTGTGATTATGTGCCTTCTGACTGCAGGGAAGGCCAAGGTACTAGAAAGTTATATAACATTTTAGCTAGAGGTAGGATGAAACTTGCTGTCATTTTAACTCATGGATTGAAAGCCTAGGGTGCCAGTGGCACACCCTGAGAGTACCAGGATGCTGAAGAGAATCACACAAGCACATGGTGTTCTATCTCGCTTGTAACCTAGCCTGAGGTTTAAAGCCAACTTGGGTATTGGCTACAGACTGCAGTGGTTACCTAACTCTGCATGGATGGGTTCACCCACTCTGTGACAGCACCGCTGGGACAGCAGCAGGAGAGGAGGCTGCTGCACAGAGCTGGCACACAAGGACAGGCAGGAAGGATTCCAGTAATAACACAAGTGCTGTCAGTGAGATATATGGTTTTTATAAAATTATTTTTAATAGAAATTCGCTTAGGTAGTGAACAGGATTTTTTGCTAGTTTTAAAGTACCAAAATATTCTCTTTTGTACTTGTTGGCAGCCTGACTATCTCTGTGGAAGGCTGGTTTCAAAGCTGTGACATTCTGAGACTGTGCATTTGAAATTGCTAACATGAGGTCGCAAGAAACAACTTTAGAAGAGAAATTTTAAAACTGCATGATTTCAAAACAGACAGTAGCCTAGGTGCTATATATATATAACAATATGCTATATTTTTAGGGTCGTGATAATATTATGCAAGCATTGTTAGTGAGACCTTAATCTGAGTTTCCAGTACCTGAATTCTGAGCCAGGGATAAAACTGAAATTTTTAATGAAAATTTTTCCTTAAATGGGAATGATTTGATCCAGCTCATCTGCTGGCACTCCCTCTGAGCCTCCAGCCTCCCTAGTCCTAAATACCAAAGCGTGCTTGCAAAGGCATCAGACAGATGAAGAGGATGAGCGAGGCCTTGTGCCAACTGTCTAACCTGCCCTCTCAGCTTCACCCCTCACACTGCTGGTTGTCCATCCATCTGCAAACATTGTTTCTTAAGCAAATGATTTCTGAGTCCGTATTTCAGCTTCGGGCGCCTGGTCCTTCTGAGGCTGGAGCTTCTCCTTCACAAATGAATAAATGCTGCTCCCTGCTGGAAACTCTCGGTACGTTGCAGTCTGCTGGCATTTTCCTTATGAAAAGAAGCTGGTGGGAAATGCAAATAGCTATTAAAAACAGTCCTTCGGGAGGCAAACTCTCCAAGGATTAATGTTAGTGCAGTGCTGCTTGGATCTCTTACTGTCCCTCCTGGGCTGCTCGTCAGAAGTGCTGGAGTCAGAGCCACAAGCACTGGGTGACCCTCTCCACCAAGGACTTGGCATCCCCAGACAGGAATGAGAGAAGCCATACAGAGACCAGGCAGCTGCTCTTGTAGCTCGGGTGAAATCCAACAGGCCTGCACACCTACAAAGGCAGATCTGTTCCTACTGACTTGGTGCATAGGGAGCCACTTCACTTCATGAATGGAGGAACTCTGCACTGCCTATCTTGTATCAAGCACATAAGTGCAGAGAAGCAGGCCAAGAGGAAGTGTTTCTTCTGTGACTGATGGACCTTGACAGCAATTACGATCCTGGTCCCTAAACTGTTCAAAGCACACCCCTCCATGTCTGTGGAGACCATGTGGTAGATCTCACTGAGAGGAAACCTGGCCATAGGAAGATAACAGATTTGCAAGAGATGAGCTAGCTTGACAAGCTGTCATGCATACCCATTTTATGCAGGTAAATTTAAGTAGAAAATATATTCAAATATATTTGAATTATATTCAAATTATATTCAAATATATTTGGATTAGGCCAAATTCCGAACATCTCGTCCAGCCCTCTTGACTAAGCTTCAAATAAGGTGCTGAGAGCAGCAGTGTCTAGTTCCTCTTGAGAAGGTCCAGTGTACTAAGACGCTTTCACAACAGAGACATCCTCATTAATCTGAATCTAAGAGCTCTCAGGTTACATCCCATCGCTCACAGTAATCTCATCTCACCTCTCCATTGTTGCTTCTCTGCACCAGGGCTGTGGTGCCAGTGGGTTTGGATGAGTTCATACATCCAAACTGAAGAACTGAAAAGACTGGGAGAACTCTTCTTGAGCAGATTGTGTGAACTAACTAAGGTGTTAATTTAGCAGAGTATATAGTGCAGCTGCAGTAGTCAATATCAGCTAAGGATAAAGAAATTTGCAAAGGCAATAATGTTTCAAGGAATAAGAAGCACATCAGAATACAGCATCATACTGGAGCAGAAGGTGATATCAGACCAACTCCAATCTAACTTTTGTATCTTTCAACTTCCTTTTCACACCTACTTTGGTCTAACATCCATATATTTTCAGCCTTCGCCTCTAGCAATCATTGCCTCAATCTTTGCCTCTACTCCTTGCTCAGTTGTGGTTTCTGAATTATTGAGACATCTTTTTTGCACCATCAACTTACAATCGTTCCTTTATAAATACTGTATTTACTAAGGCCTTAAGCCAGTACTTGGTGACGTTGGTGGGATTCAGTCCACTGATTTCAGAGGACTTTGGAACACACTTTCTCTGTGAATTGAAATACTAGTTTCATTTCTTAACCCTCTTCCTAAGTGGTGGAATATCAGCACGGAAGCCAATATGTTCCCAGCTGTGAGTTTTGCCTTGTAGGTTCCCACAAGAAAACCTGGAGATGTACCCCATTGAAGGGAAGGCAGCCAAGGCAATATGGAAGAAAGCTGAGGTTCTGTTTTTCCAGTTTTGTGGGAAGCAAATGATAACTGTTGTTAGTTTCAGGCCAGACTTACAGCTCCTGATCTGGGTCTCAGTCCCTGGTTCCTCTGAGGTCAGTTTGGAAAGGATGAATCAGAGGTGAGATCCAATGATGCATTAAGAGCTTTCCCAGCAAAAACAGATTTAGAGAAAAAAGCAAAACCAAATCTACTCAGTTAATGTTCTTTCCTGAAGCCCAAGAAAAGCCCAGGACGAAATATAGAGAAGTAGGTGCATCATTGCACTACTATACCCTGAAACCACACAATACTGGGACTGAGCATGTGGCACTCCTTTTTCTCTTTCACCTAAGTCTTTTTGTTCTCTCTGAAACTTGTCTTTTGCCCTGTGCAAGCCCTTCTGTGGGCATTAATGTGTTCTCTGCCCTCTTCACTAAGCTGCCATTCCTCATGGGTGGTGTTTGTAATTGTCTCTCTTGTTCACGCCACTTCTATAATTTCTATTCTCTTAACCATTGCCCAGTGAGTCCTGCTCTATCTAAACTCCTTTCCCCTGCTATAGTATTCATCTTCTCATTCTCTGTGTTACTCCTGGTAACTTCGTTTCCACACGGGACCAGACATTCTCCAGGAAGTGGTATGAACCATATCCACAAATGGATTATATTAGGCAGGCTCTACCTGCAACTTTAACATTAATTTTCCATTAGAGGGAGCAAAGTCTGTGGAATAGATAAGATTTCTGCATCTGGAAAGCAATTTCTTATGTCTTTAATGTCTCTGTCTGGTTTTATTTGGGGTTTTGTCTTCAGTGTAACACCCCTCAGTGCAACATTTGAGCATTTCTATCTTTTTCCTTCTTAATGTGCAACAGCATCTTTTTATTGGTAAAAGGTAAAGTGATTGCTGATTGACTTACACAGAAATGAGAATTGACTCAAACAGAATATAGACAAGAGGGGGTTGTCTCCTTTTTTCTTCTTTTTTTTTCACTTGTAATTTAATGAACATTTTACAGAGGATTAATTGCAGATTTAATCAATTTTGAAAAATACAACATCAAATAAAAATGTTAAAACTTCATTGTTAAATAAAATTACTCAAAAAATCTTGAAGGAGAAATATATTTTTGGCTGATAGCTCTTAATATGACATCAATGCCACTCAGTCTGAGCTGTTTCCTGTTTCGTTTGCGGTAACTAAAACACATCAAAATGAAAAATAATACAAAGAAAGTACAAGAACAGAGCTGCAGAGAAATCTTTTTTTTTAAGAGCAGTTGGGTGGTGTGGAAATTGTGATGTCCCAGAACTAATGCTCACAGTAGGGAGAAGAGAAAGCTCACAAGCTTCAGTCAATATTAAATGCTCAAGAAACAAGATATTAGAGGTGGTGGTATATAGGACAGGACTGTCTGAACATGACAATAAATCACTTTTGTTGAGGTAAGGTTGTTGCTCCAGTGTTTTAGTAGGATTTGAGACAAAAGGAAAGCAGGTCTGTGCTGACAGCCTTATTAATGCTTTTGGTACATTTTGAGTTCTACCACTGAACATCTAGACTCCTCCTTCAACATCAGAAATTATTTCTAAATGATATATTAGCACTGTTTTTCTGTTCCAAATTAGAAGTTAAGCCTTGGTGTAGAGATGGGACTTGGTGCCCATTAGAGAGGGCAAGATGATGCTGATCACTTTTCTGACCCTTCTTTTTCCCTGTGAAATACATCAGCTCCTGCCAAGCTCAGAGGAGCTGTGAGCTGTACATCTCACAACTGGTTTTGTGAATGCTTTGGCTTCCACAGAGCTGCTTTGTAGTAAAGAGGGGCTCCCAATAGGTGTCTGCAGCTACCTAATGGGATCATCAGAGGGGAGGCAGACAGAGGGACAGAGGTAGCTCTCACAACTTGAAACACAGTATATTATGGTTATATAAGTAGAGAAAAACATTCTTCATATGTGGTCCAGTGGTCAAACACTGGAAGTAGCTGGGAATGTGGATCTTCAGAACTCAGCTGGACATGATCCTGAGTAGCCTAATCTAACTTTGAAGTCAGAAATTACTTCAGGAAGCTCTTAGCTAAAAAAAACCTCAGGAAGTCCCTGCTAACACAAAGTCTGTAACTTCATTATTATGTTACATATCCTATATAACCTAGGCATCCACTCTGAATACCTCTACCTGATCTATCAGTCACAGGTAATAGTAAGGATGAAAGAGATCAGACTAAAGTACAAAATAAAGGAAGCAACACAGACACAACTTTGGTTCTCAAATATTTTTCATTGACTTTTCAGAAGAAATTGGGAATTGACTTCAGGATAAGACATTCTACAGCAGTGCAAATACTTAATGACCATGTAATAATGAATTATGGCAAAGGATGACTTCAAATATTGAGCTGTTTTCTCTCATAGTAGCATTGGTGAAGGGATAGAAGAAAGACATTTTGATTCTGAAGTGAAACATATCTCAGAGGAGAATGTATCCAAAGTAAAAGCTCAAGATAAGGACCACAAATCCTTGTGTGATATCTATTCATATGATTCAAATACAGGGTACTGCCTGCATGTGTTGATGAAAGTAGTTGATGAAATGAATTATTTTGACTTGGATGATAGGAAAGACCAGGAAACTCCCTCTAACAGAAGCTTTGTGAAACAACTGAATATTATTAAAAATGGACTGGACATAACATCAGCAAAGGTATTGAAAAGATTCATCCTACATTCTTGAGGAGATTAGTGAAAAAATCTACGATGTTTTCTTTATTATTTAAGCAAGAAGTGATTTGTAAAAACTGAAGAACAGCCTTCAGAAATGTGTGAGCACATATGTGTATCACATAAATTATGAACTGCATTCTGTGGCTTAATATAAGCCGTGTGGAAAACTAAAAAGTTGGGAAAATTACACTGCTCACATGGGTATTCTTTTTGCATGTTACCACATACTTTTTTTTCCTTTTTTCCCTCTTTTTTTTTTTCCCTCACACTGCCAGGATCACTGTTTTCTTAATACTTAATTAGGTGATTTCCTTTTGTAGCACTTCAAGAACACTATTTTGCTGCATTCTCAATGTTCAAAGTGCAAGACTGCAGTTCATTATGTCCCTGACTTCTTCCTAACTTTATACAAAGGCAAGAGTAATGAAGGTAGATATGAGATTTAATTTTTCATGTCTATTAACATTTCACTGGCTTTTTTTTTTTTTGGTTAGTTCTGTTACAGTGATTGTGCTGGGATTGGATTAAAATTAACTAGGGACAGTAAAAAGCCCAAATCCAACAATCCAGTGTAAGTTAGATTAGTTGAACTGACTGAAATTACTAGGAGATACTACATATATGTATATATGGTGATGAGTAGAGATATAACTCTCTACTCACCACCATCACCTCCTTCCATCACACAGGTATTTTCTTTAGTAAGAGTTTGCATTTTTGTTTTTCTTTCAGCAGTATCTTAAGGCCTTTATCTTAAGGCTCTCTGTGGTTCGTCTACTTTGCATCTCACCAACAGTACAGCAGAGTTATAAGGGCTTTGTCACATAATTGGCCAGTATGGTACTGTAAATAAGTATAACTAATTCTCTGGACAAATAGATGTTGTATAGCATTAGCTGCATTAGAGTGCAAATAAAGAATTTGATTATATTTCTCCCTCCTGCCTGTGAAAAACAGTTCCCTTAAGTCTTTTATCTAATATCATATGTCTTAAGTGCTCAGGCTCCTGGTAATTGCTTGCAGGACTGTTCCGCATCTAAGAGACATCTGCAACCCGTGACCCACCAGCAGTCTACTGAGAATTCCTTTACACTAATTTCCGTCCCCAGCTCCTAATTTGTCTCTCAGGCTACTCTAAGCAGTATCTTTCACCTGTTCATTTCTCCAAGAAAATTCATCAAATATACTCATGCACAAGGGTAGGAACCAGCCTACTGCTCAGAGAAAGGCGTCTCGGAGGCCACTTTTGATGTCTCTCCATGATCCTTTGCTGAGAAATCAGTGTTACTTGAAGCAGTACTTGGGCTGTGCTGTGGGTGTCAGCTTAGGTGTAGGTGCACTTGCAGCATGGGAGAAAGGGGCTATAGCAGAACAAGTCTTCTGTAAAAAGTTGTGAGATATTCAGCATAAGCTTCTACCTCTCTGCACTTGCTTGGAAGAATGAAGCATAGGTTTGAGCTCTAGGTTGGAGACTGGATCATCTCTTTGTCAAGTAAGAGATTAATCCAAGGAGCTTCCTGTTCATCCTTTCTGCATTTCACACTAGGCACAGGGAGAAAACACCCAGTTTGTGTTTGGTATTTGCAAGCTAATGCTTCTGCAGAAGAAGTAGGGAAGCTGGAAGGAGTCCTCTACTGCCTGGGGCTCTCATTTCTATTGCATTGCTTCAATTTAGAAACAACTAATATGAAACTGCAGCAAAGGCAGTACAGAAGTCCTGTTTCTGTTGACAAAGATGTCGGTATTAAAAGCATTTTTTTCTGAGCTGACATTAGGCTAATTCCCTCCTGCCCATTCCTAATAGATTGAATGCTAGGAGTCAAATGCCACTTGACCCTGTAAAAATTGGATCACCCATTTGAAGAAAACAAAATCTAACAATGCAGAATCTTTCTGATATAAATAAATAAGGTTCTGATATAAGTAAATAAGTAGACTACCTGTTCCTACTAAACTGATGTTCCATGGTGCTGCTTTACAGAAATACTGAGGCAGCCTTTTCTGTAACAATCATTTAACCTAAAAGAGTGCAAGATAGTCAGAGCACTCAACAGCAGCCTCTGCTTCTGCCTGTTCTCAGGGGTTTGAACAGAAGCAATTTGTTTTATGGGATATGGCCTCTCTCCTGCCCTGCTCATGCAAAGAATTGGCCTTTTGTGGGGCCCCTCTGTGCGTGCTCTGTGCCAGCAGATTGCCTTTCCTGGCACACACGCGCGCTCCAGAGGGAATGTACACGTCTCTGTTTCGCCTGACAGACATTTTATTCATTTTATTTATTTAGCCATCAGTCCAAGAAAGTGTGATACATCACAGTCCTGGCTCCAAGTTAACCTAGGGACACTGTTATCCAGAGGCAACTTCTTGGGAAATATCTTCTCAGCCCCTTTTCCTCCAGAGAACAAGGGGATGCACGTTGTACTTCTCCCTGCAGATGGAAGGCCTCACCCCACTCCTTGTACCCAGCAGCTCATTGGGCTGGTGCACAGGAGCTAGGATGCACAGGCTGCTCCTTCCACAGCTTTGCTCTGTGAGGCAGGGTTATAAAGGAAAGGAAGACAGTATGTGTTGAGAATTGAAGCAAAGTGGTTATGGTACATGACCAGCACAGGATGACCCCATGGCTCTGATACAGGCCAGTAAGGTATGCTAAAATTTCAAAGAAGAGTAATCAATTACTGCATCTAAGGTCATAAGAGACTGTAATTACCTCTCTGATCTCCTGTATTATACAGTGCACAGGCCATCTATTATGATTATAATAATTATTATGGTTGTTAATGCTATTATTTTAGAAAAAACATGCGTCTTCATTTCGAAACTTCCAGGGATGCAAAAGCCTTGGTAAAGTATTTACTTGGTACTTACTCCAGCTTGCTTAATTACCAGTCCCAGTCAGGGTGTAAATTTATCTACTAAATGTGGTAACCCTTGACTATCAATTTCTGGTCTGCAGCAAGTATTGATAGACCTGGACAAGAACATCCTGTATGTTTGTGTATGTTTACCTGTGGTTAAACAATGCAGAGGGAAGGTCTTCACTCTGTCATAACAAAGGGCTTGAGCTGATAGAGCTCTGCTGATAAGGTTCTGCTTTGCTGGTGCTGCTTGAAAATGCCAGGTCATGACCTTCCTTTTGTCCTTTGCTTGGTAAAGGCCAGTGTATCATTTTCTGTTGAATTGCAGTTCACAGTATACCCTCCTTTCTTAGTTCTGTACAGGATAATAAAGAGATCCTTTCTGCATCTTTGTCCATGGGTGTATACAATTACACTGGAAAAGAATGTAGAGGCAAAAGGCATTAATTAATGCACCTATAAATTTCCCAGGAGGGACTAATGTAAAAAACCTGGTCTTCAAAGTGCCTTTGTTTTAGACCTTGTTTAATCTCTACTTTCTTCCTAGCTGCACTGATATAATTTTCATGAGTAATTACTTTCTCTCTGTACAAGTTTTGTTAATAAATCAAATATTCCATCAGAATGGGAAATGCACATAAAAAACTAAGTTCTTATATATTACAATTACATCCATAACCAAGAATTGTTACTAAAATAATTTGGAAACCCAGAATTGCTGGAAGTGTGAATATGACCAAAGTACAAAACCATGGAAAAAAAAAAAAAAAAAGTTTGTTCTAGTGATAATGACTTCTGAGAAGGCCCCCTTCCAGAGGGAAATGAGGCTCCTTCACTTACTCTACATGTATATGTTCAAATGCACTTTTCTGTTAGCAACTTTCCTTCCATACATTTTGATCCTATTAACCAGTCTAGCCAATCTAATTTTTCTGGGGTGGAGGTGGTGGGGGGAGCAGATAAATGCTGTATATGTCACTACATTCAGTGAACATTAGCAATTGAATTGGAGACAGAGACCTCTTAAGTTCTCCAGCTGAGAGAACAGCACAGTGACAGCTCACAACTTATTAGACACCAGACAATACAAAGAAGCCAAATCTACAGAAGCAGAATCAGCAACCACATCTTTGGAAAAACTTCAATTAACAATGAGACATAAATCTGCTGGAAGAGCACTTGCTCCATGCCGGTGTTCAGAGCGCTGAGCGCATCTCTTGGGGCTTTGCTGAGGCACAGGAAACACAAAGTGCTCCCACTGCAGTGCAGATGCTTTCCTACAAGTTGGGTTTCCATATCAGTAAGATCAATTGCACTTGTTACATCAAATTTCATTAGTGCTATGTCTATTTTCACAGCTATGGAAAAAATCCTTCTTCCTTTTTGTGAATTTTGCAGACTGTGGGCCAGAGCTGTTGGCAAAGCTCTCACTGATTCATGACCAGAGAAGAAACCTCATCACATGCAGTAGTTATGTCGAGTTGTTTGCATCTTTAAGTCATACTAACAATCCAGTTGAAGAATATTTTTTATTATTATTTACTGATTTTTTAAAATTGTAACTCAAGAAAACACGTATTAATATGGAAGTGTCTGAACATCTCCTCTGGATAAACAGAAGATCGAAAAAAATTGCAGAGAGCGAGATTTTAACATGTAGTCACCTCCTACACTGTAAAAAGTAAATAAGAAAGTGGATTATATCATTTATGCCTAAACAAGTGGCAAAATAATGAAATGCCTTTGCTGATAGGAAGGAGAACAGATACATACCTCAGATATCTGACTGTTAATTTAAAAGTTGCTATCTTCAGCTGAAAAAAAAGTCAAAATGCTCAGTGTCCACATTTTATTTCTGGTGGTCATGAATCAAACCCACAGAAAAATGAGGCGATCAAAATGCACAAGATAGCTGGAGAACTGAGATGGGGATGCTTAGGGGATGCTTAATAGTGTCGTGATGAGAAGCAAAATTGTCAAAGATTGCAGTTCAGTAGTTTTATATGAACTACAGACAGGGAGAAACCCACAAAATAATAAAATTTCATTTTCACATTCTTCTGCAAAAGGGTCCAACTTCTCATTTCATATATTTTAATTTCAAACTGACATAAGCTAAGCTAAATATTCTGGTTTTGTTGGGAGGAGGCAAAAACCTGAAACTCCTACTAAAGTAAAGCATCTTGTAGTGTGGATTGGGTAAAGGATAAATACCTTTCTTCTTTAGGAGACATCTATCTTGAAACAGTGTTTTCCTTTTCTTTTGTCTAGAGGCAGAGATCTCTAAGCCTAGCCAGAAGGTGCTACAAGTTGTACTTGCTGGAAGGTCTGAGCTCCTCCATATGTGGTGACTTCAATGCTCAGTGCTCTGGTTTTACCACAGCCAACTGCTCAGCCTGCAGAACAGAAGGCTCAGGGAGATCTTACTAAAGTGTATAAAAACCTGAGGTGGAGCCAGGGGAAAAAAGACAAAGCCAGAGACTTTTCTGTGCTGTTCACTGACAGGGCAAGAGGCAACGAATTCTGAAATATAGAGAATTCTGATAATTATCAAAAAACTTATTTTTACTGTGCAGGTGGTCAAATACTGCAAAATGCTTCACAGAGAGGCTGTGGAGTCTCCTTTAATGGAAATATTCAAAAGTCAGCTGGATGAGCTATGAGCAATCTTTTTTCACTGACTTTGCTTGAGCAGGCACTGGACCAGATGAGCTCAGGGATGTCCACCAGCCTCTGCCATGCTTCTGTGAAATGGCGTCTTCTCTACCAGCACTTTCTTTCTATGAAATTCTGAAAGCAGCCTGACACACTGAGTGCCATCCAGCAATCAGCTCAAAGGAAACAAATAGTCATCGGGCCAGGTTTTGAACAAAAAAAAAATATTTTTTAACTTCTAAACAATGTCTGTTTTGCCAAATTATGTATCTTTCAGCTTGAGAGATAAGATCAGACTATGCCTGTACTTCCCATATGTTTCTTTTGCTGCAGATCATTCAGTGCCAAAGTTTCGTGAATATCCAAATCTGACTTTTAGATTATTAATTTGAAATACTTGGGATAAAAATATATGAATCTCGAACTTTCCTGCAAGGCATATAGACCATTTTCCTACTGCCAGGACTATAAAGATAAATTAGCTTCATTGCAGAAGAACAGAAGACATTCTGAAGGCTTTCTAGAGATTAGTTTAATTAGCTAATAAACAAATGGAATACACTTATTTCATTGAGATAGCAGAAATGCATTATCTCAAACAATAAACCCAGCATTTGTATGCAGCTCATGACAGCAAAGAGACAGTGAGTAATACAAGAGAGATAAATTTAACAGGAGAGGAGGTGCTGAACAAGGAGAGGGGTGAGGGTACAAGCAGAGCTGGCAGAGCAGCAAGGACAATTGCCGTGATGCTTAAGGACACAAGGACACAGAGGCAATTGCACTCCACTCAAGCTACCTTTGTGCAGACCTGGATGAAGCATGCAGGAGACACTTCCACTCCAGGA
>JANPWX010000012.1:436180-449763 GCA_024734555.1 Trochalopteron elliotii | reverse complement strand
GAGCTGTCTGTGTCCAGCCAGCTCTAAAACCAGGGTCTGTCTGTCCCCACGCACGCAGGTGTGCTCCGAGCAGCAAGTTCCCAGGAGCATCTCAGTTTCTCCCCAAGGGGCTCATGAGTCTCTAACTAGTTCTGAAACAAGATGAGAAAGGAAAATACATTGTAAAGTAAATGGGTCATATGAAATAGAAGTAAGCAATAAAAATTATGCTAATAGTCATCAAATAGTCTTCTGCTGGGCCTGCCATTGGTTTATAAGGGGGCTGATGCACAAGGCAGAGAGGGACTGCAAGGCTGGGAGAGATGGGGGGAGTGAAAGTATAAAAATGGAGAAAACCAGGATCCCCTTTTGGTACATCACAAGATGGCTGGATTTGTTCAGAGGTTCATGAAGACACTACCTAATGTTTTCAAGTGATTTGTGCCCTTAGGGAAACTTGAGAATAGAGAAATCAACTTTTATTCTGAAAGACAACAGAATGATCTGAGAGAGAATTTAAGGTCTGTCCAAAGCAACTAAATTTTAAAAGGCACTGGAAACATAATTGGTCTTATACAGTGCAGTGTAAAACATCCTGGCATCTGACCATCCCTTCCATTAAAATAGACAAGAGATAAGAACCTTTGAAAACACTGGATGTAACTAAAGGACATATTTTATGAAAATGAGCCATTGCTTTAAAAATCAAAACTTTTTATTGTTGCTGATAAATTGGCTTACTAGTATAAAGAATGACTAATCTGTAAGGGCTTGCTTTTGGATTTTGGTTCTTTTTTTTGATTCCCAGTCTTGATTAGCCTCCTGTATTGCAACAGCATCAATCAAGCTGACTACAATCAATTCAATATGAATTGTGAAATCTATTTCCACAATAATTATCGACTGTAGCTATTAACATTATGAAATCCATATTCCTACCTGCTTGCTGACAAGACCTTCACCTCCCTTCCATTTTCTTCATTTTAGTTCCACATGCTTTCCCTGACAAAAAAAAAAACCCAAAAAATATTTTCTTATTTTTTCTCCCTTCTGTTCACAGAGGTAAAACAGTAAGATGCACACGTAATAAAATACCTTATTTCAAAGAGGAACTAAACCAAACATTGTCCTATATAAATGACAGTAAACATCATGTGATCTTGTGTGGACACAGAAATTAACTTAGGGTTCCCACAAGAGCTCAAGGTAGAGCAAGATGGTATTTATGTGACAAATTCACCTCCTGAGGTGTCTGGATACAAACCTCCTTACTTGCAATGCATTGGCTCAACCTGTGTGTAAATAAGTGAATGTAGTTATTTATGTAAGCTTATTGTTATATATCCGGGAACTCTTAATGGGATGTGGGGTAGCTTCAGTGAAGGATTCTAAAAGTGTACAAATTTTCCATGTCTGTCCTCCATGGCATGCATTCTAGCCTTGAAAAAAAAGCCACTAAAACCTGCTCTGTTTACTGTAGTTAAGACTGTGATTTTAAACCACACACTTGAGCTATTACTGCTGTGCTGTGGAGCATCCCCAGGAGCTGTTTATCTCTCCAATTCACAACTACTTTCCTTTCATCTTGCTCTGTGCAGGAGTAGTAACTTACTACTGGCCTCAAATTTTATCTCAGGCTACCTCAAGCCAGCTGAAAGGTAGGCTTAATCCATCTGAATTGAAGGGAAGGTATAAAAGAATTGCCTTTTTATTCCTATGCATTGGACATGGAACCAGATAATAGGTAGGACAGTCAAAGAGGAGGAACTAGCTCTTTGTTGGGCCACAGGGCACACACACAGCATGCCCATAGACAGACGAGATTTGGGCTCTCACAGGACAATGTATAGATGAGATGTCCATGCATATGTAAATGACTATTTCAGACTCTATGAGAACAAGTATTCCATTTCCGAGGCTCACACGTGCACTCTTGGAGGTGCAACAGTGCCATGTGTCACCTGGACACTGCCCATTGCCACCAAGTAGTGGGGTGGGAGTGGTTCTGTCTGCACACATGGCTGTGTGAGGCTGATTCGGAGCTGGCATCAAAGTGAAAAGCAAGAACAGCACAAGCAGAAATAATGTATGACCCTAAAGCACCCCAGACCTGAACACAAATGGGAGTTATCTGGGTAGAGAAAGATTGACAGTTCTTTGAATCCAAGCACTAAATAAAGACATGCATTTGTGGTGCTCCTAGAAAGACTCTGTTTCCAGAAATCAATGCAAAGATTTGTTCAGTGCAAGTGTGCAGCGTTTTTCTCCCCTTCTCAGACAGACTAATTTTACCTAGAAACTTGTCATCTGCATTATATGTCCTCTTCATTTTTTCTGCAGAGGATAAAGCATTGCCCAAAACTGACTTAACAACAGCAATAAGAGAGATGGTTTGTCACTTTAGGTTACTCAGACAGTGGTTAAAGTTAATAAAGGTTCAGATTGCTTCTTTGTGCTACAAATGCTGTGCAACAGATTAGCCTGCTGGTGAGCACAATTGGAGGTGCTGGTTCCCCAATCATTTCTCAGACACCAGGATAGTGGCTAGAACACTCATTTTCTCATGAAGACATCTGACATTTGCTTCTCTCCATACTTCTCTATCCCTGCTGGAAAGCTGCAAGCATAATCTCAGCACAGTTAATTTTCTTCTCTCACACACCAGGACAAGAAATACCATTAGCGTGTGAATGATGTATGAGGTGTAGGGCTCCAGCATCCCTCCCTTTTTGTGCAGGGGTTGACCATGAGCTGTTCCTGCTCCCCCTCCCTCCCACAGTCTATCATGGATCTAAAGCTTTGACCCTCACTCTCTGAATGCACTTCTCCTATGAGCAACTGCTTTAACAGGGCTTGCAGAATTAGGCATAAGGCAGCAGCATATGAAAAATGATGCTTTTTTTGTAGACTGTGCAGAGCTGGAGGTCAAGCACACTATTAATAATTCTCTGACTTTTTAAAAGCTGTGTTTCCTCCATTTGTTGGCAACATGATTTGAAAGGTCTGTACAAGCCACTTAAAACAGCAGCTGAACAGAGGCATTACAGCATTGTCCAATATTGATTTTAGCTTCTAACTCGCTTCTTTGCTAAGACTGGTTTCAATATCCTGTGAAGTTTAAGTGAAGACATTTCCCATCTCAATAGCATTGTAATTTGATCCCATAGACAAGCCGTAGGATTTTCCTTAGCAACATTGCTCGGCTCAAAGAGCAAGATTAACACAAAATCTCCGCCTTGGACCACTGCTGCCCACACTAAAGAAAGGCTGAGTGGGGAACGGATGGATGTGGGCAGGAGTGGGGACCACAATCACCGGGCTGTTCACTGAGCTCAGCTGTACAAAAAAAACCCCTACAATATAGGGCTGTTACAAGAGAGTATTTCTGCCTCCAGGGAAGTGCTCCCAAGGAACAAGAAACTTCAGCAAACTCAAAGCACTAGTTAGTAGGCTCCCACATAGTAGAAGTTTAAAAGAAATTCAGGAAAATGTAGCAAATTCTTAACCAAAATTAAGGAAACAAAATACCATATCTGAAATGTGAAAATGTGAAAGAAAAATAACAATTGTAAACATGGATTTAGCTAATCATAACAGTAACCTAAAATTTAAGAAATTTCCCCACTGGGGAAATTAGAACATATAATTAATATTTTTCATTTCTTTTGGGGGGTATGCAAGTAAGATCCTCATAGAAGAGAAAAAAAGGTCATGAGGAAGTGCTCTATATTTATACTAAAAAGAAGAAAAAAGACAAAGAAAGAACAGGTTTTCTGCTTGGTGGGAAGTGAGACAGAACACAATTGAAAATGACGTTGAAAAGGTTGAAGTGCTTCAACTTTTCTTTACCTCATTAAAAAAATCTAAAAGTATTCAGACTATCTATAGACTTCAGAACTTAAGAACTTAGGCTGGTAGAGAGCAGAAGAAGAGGCTGCATAGATACATAATGTATCTGCAAATCATGTGAGCCTTATAAAATTCACCCCAGAGTGCTCAGAGAATTGAGCAGCAATTTCACAGCCATGAGTAATCATCTTTGAGGAGTGATGGAGGGTGAAAGTTCCAGAAGACTGGAAAATGACCTCTCAAGAGCTCTTCCAGCCAATAGTTACCATTCCTGTAAGGAGGGAAAAACAAAGGTAAGGCTGTGCTCTATTGATTCCTTCTTTAGGAAGCCACAGCGGCAAAAAACTACTTGGTATTGCCCCTATAGGCAGAGCATGTAGTTTTGAGAACACAGGGTCAGTCTGGATCAAATCAAAGGTCCATCTGTCACAAAACTGGCTCACATAGTAGCCTGCAGCACTTACAGCTTTATCTAAAACCAAGGGAAGGGCAAGCATACACCAGCACATTCTCTCAGCTCTTAGCAATCAGAAGCTTAGGGACTTACAGAGCTAGACTTGGCATCCTTCTGTTAATAGCCCTCCGTGACCTTTAATAGCCCTCAACGATTACTAATGAAGAGATCTTTAAAGTGCCATCTTTATTACAGGAAATCAGAATACATAGAAAATGAAAACAGTCACATACTTTCTACTGCTCTGCCTTTCAGTGAATATATTTTTGTTCCCAGCCTGGATATATTGTTATCACATATACATTCATTTAATGAACAGCTAATCCTTGAGAAAAGCAATACCTAAATGTCAGGATAGCTACTTGATATTATTTACATTCAAGCACAGTTACTCTGGCTAGTTTGTCGGAAGCTGTTTCATGTTGGAGTTCAACCAAATTTATTTTAAGCTTTAAAGAGAAAAGACAATCCCATGTAGATAGATACACTGCAGTTAAAGAATAGTGATTACAGAACTTTATTTACATTTCTAGCTGATCAACATCTTTTAGATCCTTCTAATGGGAAGAATTGATTTTTTTCCTCTGCAAAAGGGACTTAATCAATTTTGATTCTGGAAATGTTTTATTCAACAACAGCTAAATTTCCCTGCATGCACATCTGTCAAAACAGAAACAATCATTGGAAAAGAGAAGCTTTTTGTGCTGATACAAAGATATCTGTTTTATTCTTTCAACAGAAGCCTATTGATTTTTTTTATGCTTTAAAAAAACCCAAATACAATGTGCAAAACCTTACCCAAATACTTTCAAATATTAGCAAATTTCGTTTTGGTTGACTTTTTGAGATTTTTTTAAAGATTATTTTGTACTTTAAATTAAATGTAAATATCATCCTCCAGAAAAAAAAAATCTGCAATCATTTTCAGACTGATTTATTCTAGTGGTTCTGTACTAATTTAGCCCTTCTGAAGTGCTGGACTGGGACTTACGTAGCCTTCGTTCTCCAGCTCTCCAGGTGGCTCTCTTTGGTATCTGCGCACAAGAGACTTTTTGAGAACATTATGTTCCATGCTTCTCAGCATCTCATTTCTCAATGCAGGTGGAAGAACTTTCAGTGGTCTATGGGTTACACACTGGGTGCAGGTGAACAAAAAACACACTTGTTAGGTTGTAATGCCCTCATTCAAAACAATGGCCAAATGCCCATGAGGTGCAGCTCAGTTAATGGCAATAGCTCAGTATCTTTCACCTTTATGTAACAGTGGGCCAATCTACACATAAATAAGCAGAGAAGTCTTTACAAGTTTTTAATACAGCAAGTCTGCAGAAGTATTTTAATGATGATTTTTTTTATCAAAAATAGAATTAAAACATGCATTATTTGTCTCAGTGTCTACCATGGGCGCTGCATTTACACTTACACAAACAAATATTAAGCAGGTTAATTTCAAATTAGGTTCTTGTCTTGTTTAGTTTTATGCAGATTTATAACATCCACTATTTAATTTAAATTGATAAGAAAATCAGAGACATCTCACCTCCTTGCAGTCTATAGGACTCTTGACCTTGCCAGAATTCATAAACACAGGGAAAAAATCCCCCAGTGAATATAGTGCATGACACTGAACCCTTCAAACTTTAAAATGGTAAGATTAAGAAAAAATCTGTAAAAAGAGTAAAAATGAATTTTACATTTTTTTGCCTGTTTTTTTTTACTGTTTGCCTTCAGTTAGAAAGCCTCCCAGTTCTTTAAGCTGTCATATCTATAAATACATCTACTCTCTTAACCTCTTGCTAACCATCAGTTGCACACCATAGTCTGCATTTGGCTTCAGTGCAGTCACTGCAGTCAATTTGGCCACTTCTGGGACACCTTTATTACTCCTGTAGCAGTAACAGCCTGAAACCTGAATTGCAAACTGGGGCCCTGTTGCACTCTGTTCTGTGGTAACAGGTAACATGAGTAGACAGTCCCTGCTCCAGCCTGGATCCACATCCCACTGCACCACTCCCGCCCACACAGTGACTCACATGACAGTGGCAGGGAAAGATCTGATTCTGTCACACCAGAATGAAAAGTGACCTTATGGGGAATAACCTGTGTGGCATACCTTCAAATCACGTTTGGGAGGGAGTATGGGTTGTCAAAAGTGCTCAAGGTACTTAACTGACATACACTGGAGATCTGAGAAACAAAAAAGCCAGGCAAAAACTGTGGCCCCCTGGAGCTCCTGCTTAGCTGCTGGCACCAGCCACTGCTGACCCCACACCAGCACCCGCCCATTGCTGCCCACCCTGACACAGCTCTTCTGGAGGGAGAGGTGAAGCTGACACTGAGGTGGCAATGCCCAGCCCACAGACCTCCAGGAACATAGCTCCTACATCTCCCTGCATTGCCATCACCTCCAGTGCTCTCTGGGAGCCACATGCCCACCCATCATCACCATGGGCTGGCATCATTGCCCAGCACTCTCTGCCCCCTGCCCTGGCCACAGCCACGGTGAGGATGTGATACTGAAGTGGTCATGCATATGGGGATGGTGAGAACACCCACCTCAACACCCACCTCCTGACACAGCACCTCCCCAGCTGCCTGCTCACACTGCCGTGGCTGCTCCCACCCGATTTTTCTCTTTTTTGTTCTGGTTGTGTGGAGTTGGGTGGGACACGAGTGCAGCGGGGTTTGAAACTGCATTGCTTGGCACTTCTGCCTGGGAAGGACCAGCATCAGGGACAGGATGGAGGGGTGAGCTGGGGATGGGTTTGGTGTGCTGCCACAGCTCAATCCAGCATCACCATCTCTGCCAGGTGGCCCCACTGCCTACATGGGCTCCATGCCACTGAGAACTGGGACTGCACCCACAGCATGGAGGGAAGAGCCAATCCCTGGAATCAGCAAAGAGGCCCACAACGACAGCGCTCAGCTTCATAGACTTTTATTTTTGACTCTGTACAGAACGCGGCTGCAGGTGTAATAAGGCAGCAAACACACTACTGAACAGCTCATGATGGACTGTGATGTTTCACCCTGTTGTGGGTCAGAGTTTTACAAGATTAAACCAGTTGCTTTCTTAGTCAGTAAACTCTATATCCTTTGCAGACAAATTTTTAAAATAATTACAAAGACTACAAAACTGTAAACACATAAAAACCCAGCAACAACCCCGTGTAGCATCCTAGGAGAGTCCTGGGCACTTCAGCCACGGGGCCAGTTTCAGGCTGGCAGGAGCAGGTGAGGCTGGTGGGAGACACGCTGGGCATGGGCACCGTGGGGGCTGGGACTGTGCAGTGACAGCCTCTGCTCTGATGAACACCCCCAGCAGATGCCATGCAGCTCCCCAAGTCCAGCCTCAGCCTCACACCAAGAAAAAGAAACTGAGAACACGGGTCAGCAGAGAGCTGTGTGAGCAGCAGGGAGCCGGGCACTGGCAGCTGTCACCTCCCTTCCTGCAGTTCAGGGAAGCATGGACACCTCCAGTGGGAAGGTGGGGCCAGGGCTGGGCCCAGCTGGCAGATGTGTCATGAGGTAGAAATTGGGAAAATGTCCTGTGTGGCAGTTGGGGCTGGTCAGAAATAAACTGACTAAGGGCACAAATCCTGTTCTGTTTCCAGGGTAATCAGAAATCCATACTCAGAATCCGGATATGTTTAGAGAACACCCAAAACCCACTTGTTATATGCCAAAATTTAGTTCCCCAAAAAAGGGGAAAGCTCTCCAATGAATCAAGTGACAACTTTAACCCAGGCAACGAAAGAAAACACCAACAACTTTTGTCCTGTTTGTACCCTTAAAGCATTTAAATTTCAAGTGGGGGAAGTCAAATTCTGAGGGTGCATGAGGGGGCAATAAATGTGCCTTGGCCTCACCCTTTGGTACCATCTCATGTGAGGTGAATGGTGTGAAGGCCTGTCCACTGGCCAGGGGGTTCATACATTCATTTCCACCATCAGCCACCAGATAGCAAGTGCTTTGGTTTCTGTCTGTGTTTGGTTTCACAGCATGACAACCTGAGAGTCCAGAGGCTTTATATCACACTGCCAACTCACATCATGCTGCAACTTCTAAAGGTGATCAGAGAAATGTCCTGAGCATTTTTATCTGCTAAATTCCTGTGTTCTGAAGGCCTTCCATCACCTCTTTCATAGCACCCACACCAAAATAAAGAAACTCTCTTAGTCCTGTTGTTTAAATTTTATTACTCCTCACACTTCTGCAGTGTACATTTAGATTATTAGGTTGACTAATGTTTCCTTGAAATGCTCAGGGAAAATTTCAGGGTTCATTAAAGTATTGCAGGTTCATGATCTGTGACAGGCATTTTACAAAGTGTCACAAAACTTCTCACTTGACAATAACATATTGACAGTCAGGGAAGTGTTCCTTTTTCTAGTGCTAATAATCAGCATTAAGGCATGTCATGGTTCCTACAAGAAATCTGTGATCCGTATAGCTTAAGCTGTCATCTTTCCGCAATAAGGGAATGTACTCCAATTTCATGCATATGTATAATTAAAAAATAAAAATAATAGCTATCAAAACCACCAGCCTCAGTTTTAGAGCTTCTGTCATGTAGGTGAGAACACGGGGCCCACGCAGGTGAAAGGGTTTTGATCCCCTGAGGTATGTGTCTCCTGCCCCACACCATATTGCTGACCCCAGCTCAGCAACACTTGTCCTCTCGCTTGGCATGGCTTGCCCTGGACCTGTGGAGGCCACAGTCAGGCCCTTCCCATCCTTAGGGCAGGATGAGAAGAAGCACTGCTCCCACCTCCCCACCTTGAGCAAGTGTCAAGCTCTGCAGGCAGTGTCCACGTACCCCACCAGCTGGCCAAGGCCAGCAAAAGAGGAACATTCCTGCCCTGTATCCAGATTCTCAGGCTAGGTCCTTCCTCACTTGTTCTGATCACAACAGGCTGAGGTAGCTTCCAGATATAAGAAGACATTTCATGTATTTATCAGAATGATGTAAGCTCTTCAAAGACGACTGTGGAGATGCTGGTCACTGCTGAGTTACTGCCTGTGAACATGCTGTGTATCATACCATAAACTGGGAGAATCATTTACTGGCAGCAGCACCATCTAATAAGGCAGCACATTTAATTACACAGTAACACTGACCTAAAGCTGCAGTTGGAGCAGAGAACATGTGAAGCAGGACTCTTCTGCAGGGCCAGCATTAAAGCCTGGGTACCACACTAAGGAATTGACTGACCAAAGGCGTGAATCTGGAGCAGGGCAGCTCCTGGGGCCTTGGTCACAGGCACCCGTGCCAGCACCTGCAGCCAGCAAGCACAAGGGACTGAACTAGTTGAGTCAGATTTGGGTGCTGCATTTGTCTCCTGACAAAAACAGTCAGAGAAGGGGAATGAAGAACCAAGTGGCAAAACAGCGTTCAGTCTCTATGTGAGGAACCCACATTTCCACCACCCACTGGTTATTCTGAACTTTGTGCTGCCACATATTACTGGGTAAAGGGAGTATAAAGGAAATCTCCTCACCCCTTCCCAAGAGAACTCTTCTCCTGTGTGTCACAGTGAGAAAAAATGTATCATTTTAAAAATAATGCATATTCCTGATATTTTAGAGTTAACTCACAACTGAGAAGGCTGTCATAGTGAAGCACATGTTTCTTCTAAGACTGCAGTCAGAGACTGCAGACAGAGTTCTTCACCCATGTCTGGCTTTGCCAGGGACACATACATATATAACATACATGTATATATTAGTAAGACATACGTATGTATTAACCATTGCTCAGTAAGAACTGACAGTGGTGCACTGAACAATTTTTGTTGGCTTTCCCAGCACTGCAAGAACACATCAATGTTCCCCAGAAACTGGCTGGTAATAAAGCAAATACCATCAGTGGTACAGGCTTTTGGCCACAGTGACACAGAACTGAGATTAATAGCAACATGTACCCTTGACCATCCCCTGTGTTAAGTGAGTCTCATGTCAGCCAGTAAACTGCCTGATACTTAACCTCAGTATTTCCTGATGATTTATTCTTTACAAATAAATTGGGTTTTATTGAACAAGTCTCAGAGAGCTCCTTCCTGACCTTTCCTTGCTGGTTATGAGAAGGTTGACAGCCTAGTGACATAAAACTGAAGTTTCAAAAAGGACTAATAAGATGCAGACAGCCCCAGTATAAGCAAAGCTCTGCAGCTGAGCTTGAATTTTTTCTGGCATGTGTACTGAAGGAGAAGTGTCCAGTCTCAGCATCCCCATGCTTTTTCAGTCTTTGGATCTTTTGAGACTCCAAACAAGAGGTCTGTTAATTCACGTTATGGCAGTTTTCATACAAAGACATCTGTCCACCAGGAACTAAACTTCTTTTATATGGGTCACTATAGCTATCAGAAGTTAATGACTATCAATTATTGCTAATCTGAACTGAAATGGAGCCACTGACCTCAAGCTGAAAGAGCCTTTTGTCTCCTACCAGTACCATGAGCCATATGGTTTCCTGCCCTTTGCCTCTTATTTTATATTTTAAATAATCATCACTAATTGTACAATTGTTTGAAAATATGGGAGGTTTGTGGCCAGTCACGACCAAGTGGTGTTCTTTCTTCCCATAGCTGTCACTTAACTGAAGAGAGGGGATTTGCTTAAAATTAAAGAATAAAAAAGCATCTCTTAATGAAATATTAGCCCTGCTACTGGATTATTGGTCCTGCTTCTTAACATTCTGCCAAGTAGACTGTTAATAACTTAGGGCACAAATAGGGCAGGCTTCAAAAATTAACAGCTTCCAAAGTGTCAAGGTCATTCTTGTTCTATATGGGAGTAATAAGAAAATTATACAGGCAAGACACCAGTGGAATGTTTTATATTAGGATAAACGAGTATCTGAGGAACCTACTTATCACAAATCTCTTTTTATTCAGTGGTTTTCGTTATTTTATATCATTTGCATTTCATCTGGCACAGTTCCTCTTTACAACAAGTACTCATATACTGCAAACATTTGATTATAGAGCTTAAGATAACACCATTCTTGTCAGACAAATAAACCGCATCACCAGCTATCTTTAGCTGCATCTGCTTTCCTTAATGAAACATATTTTCCTGTAGAAATGCTGCCTTAAAAATCATGACCACACTAATTATCTATGGCAAGCACATCTTCCTCAACTAACGACAGCTCGAGCATATTATCATTTGCACCAGACTTCATTCTAAAATTGAAAGATCCATACAGCTTTGCAGACTCCTTGGAGGATGCAAACCTGCTCCTCCGGTACAGCTCCCCTTTCCACATGGACATCATGAGCAGGCTGGAGAGCACCACGCCCCCCAGGGTCAAGAGACACAGCCCAGCGATAACACAGCGGTCCAAGTGAGCGCCGATCCTGGCGCTCTCGTTCTCCAGCCTCTCCATCTCCCGGGCAGCCACAGTGTTGGGATCCACAGTCACATCTCTGGGTACCACGTAGGAAATTATCACCAGCAAAATGCCACTAACCAGGAACAAAATGGCACTAATGAATCCATAGTCAACAGATTTCCCAGCTGCTGCCTCCGAGGCGACATCGTCCTCCTCGGAGACCAAGGAAGGAGAATCGTGCACCCATTCAGGTGGCAGTGCCCTGCAGGAATGCTGCTGCAGAGAGGCATCCTGGCCACCTGCAGGAGTGGGAGGACTTCTAGCATGCTCCAGATTTACATTTTCATCCACACAGGTGAACGATGTCTCGAGTTCCTGGGCACAGCAGCAGGCTTTCTTCCCTCCATCGCCTTCCCTGGGCAAGCACTCGGCTGGGTGGCAGGGCTGGGAGGTGCTGGAGGGTGCAGGGTGCTCCTGGGGCGAGGTGCCCAGGGAGGAGAGCTGGGGTGCCAGGGAGGGCTCAGCCACAGGGCCCCTCTGCAAGGGCTTGCAGTGCCGTTCACAGCGCAGGGCTGCCACAGCAGTGGCTGCTCTGGGGTCACCCTCCTCACACTGCTGCTGCTGCTCATAGGGATGGGAGGGCAGGCTCCAGCCAGCAGCCGTGTCCAGGGGCACCTGCCTGCTCTCCTCGGCCAGGTAGAGAAGCTCCATGCAAGCCATCGACCTCGTCCCCACAAACCTCACCTCCTGGGCTACGGCATCTTCCAACAAATGCTGCTCCTGACCTGCAGAAGCGGCTTCACAGTGCTGGTGCTGCTGTATCCCAGAAATCTTCTACTTTTTCACCAACGCTTTGTTAGGGACATGGCTTGTGTCAGCTGTTAAATGATTAAACAAATCCTCTCTGACATTCATTTCTTTTCAGTCTGCAAATGAAATAGCAGAGGGGGAAAAAACAACAACAAAACCGAACCCGACAACCTCACGATGATACATTAACAAACCAAAGGGAAGATAACGCATATGTAATACATCAGCCCTCCTCTCAACTGTTTGAGGGGAGACGGCAAACACGATTGTTTTAACCACGCATTTAAAACTGCAATCATCTTGCAGATCTAAAATCTATCAGGGAATCTAATCAACCTTTGACACCACTATCCAATTAAGGCAGTAAGTATCCACAGAGCACGGGATAACCAGAAAAACTGTGTAAAATGTCAGAGAAAAGATATGTCTGTTCTTTTAGAAGCATAAAACTCCCATCCCCCCCCTTCCAAATAAAGAATTTTACACTCAGATTCACAGACTAATTAGAAGGAAACACGCAAATCCCATGTAGCTCAATAATCCAGGATCTGTATTCTCCGGTGGAAATCTGATAATCCTATGGGAAAAGCAGTGCTTTCCGATATAAGATCTACCATCCATCTAAGAGCCTTTGGAATGAAATTATGGCTCAAAGACTGATGACTCAAAGACGGATATTACTTCTCATCCGCAATTAATTCGTTATTACCCCTTTCGCCTGGGCCCCATCCCCCTCGAGGCCGCCCGGTGTCACGGGGCGAAGCCTGCCGCCCGACAAATGTGTTGCATGCGTAGGAAACACATGTGCGTCTATAGCACATACGTGATCGCTCACAGCCGCTGCTCACTCACGCTCTTCTCGGGACCTCAGCGAGAACCGGCCGCGCTGGGAAAAGCGATTCCCGCCGGCGCCGGGAGTAGCTGGATCCACCCGCCACCGAGTGACCCGAGCAATAGCGAGGTGAGCAGCGCGCAGACACGCACAGGCACACACGCATCCCCGGCAGGCAGGAGCACGCCGCCTCCTCCCGCTTCTGCTCCTCCTCCCGCCGCTCCTCCTCCTGCCCGCGGGGCTCTCACCTGCCCGGCACGGCGCCGGCCCCCGGACGCGCACACAGACACGCGGACACACGGACACACGGACACACTCACCTC
>JANPWX010000012.1:307987-435780 GCA_024734555.1 Trochalopteron elliotii | reverse complement strand
GCTGCTGCGGCAGCGCCCGGAGCCGCGCCCGCCTCGCTGCCCCCGGGGGCTCGGCCGCTGCCTGCGGGTCGGACTGGGGGGTTGCAGTCACCGGACAGTCCCCTCCGAGTCCCCGGAGCCTGGCACGGGTCCGGAGAGCAGCTTCCGTGCAGCTTATGCGTGGGTCTATCTCAGTCATCACCTGGAGTTGTTTTCCATAGTCATGGGAGCTCACGACTTATTCCAGGGAAAGATAAAATCAGATTCTCAAATGAACGCAGAACTGCTGGAGATGAGACGTCAAGGAACGTACTCTCCTGCGCAAGACTTAGTGGAAAATCTCAGGAGCTCACCCGTGTTGGCAGATTGTCCACGCACTTCCTCTGGCCGGCATAAATGACTATTAAAAAAAAGACTGTTGCCAAAAAATACATAATAAATGAATGACCATTTCATTTTCAGTATGAACCTGCACTGAGTTTTCTTGCCAGTGCTTTTCCTTTGCCAGTGTTAGTGATAAACTAGAATATGAAAATAAAGTATGGAGTAGTCTGAGCTGAAGGCTTATCAGAGCTGAATACTGGGCTCTGGGGAGCAAAAAACAAGCATGGGCAGAGGGACTTTTGTCCTGGAGCTGAAATGAGGATGCACACAGGAATTAGAAGTGAGCAGCACCTGCCTGCATGGCTGTTGGGCAGTGAAGCAGAGGCTCAAGATAGAAAGTGAGCTGGGAAGGAAGCAGAAGAGACAAGCACAGACTGTCTGAAGGAGTTGTCCTAACATCAGAGAACATGGTGACTCTCTGTAAGGACTCGTTGCCAGTTTTGAAGCAATGCATTAGGCAATCAAATCAGTTTTGAAGACATATCCTGCTGAGACCCAAAACACCCAGCACAGAAGATTCAAATCTCCTTGGGAATAACTCCCATGAATGTCAAAATTACTTGCCAGGACACGGCAACAGTAGGGGACTTGCAGTACCTATCACACAGATTGCTCAGTGCTCTGGGCTGCTTTGGATATAATTTCAAAGCAGCTCCGGGCAGTGTTTTCATTAGAAAAGTGCAGTTTCAATGCATTGAATAGTGTATTATTCACTCTTTGAAGAAAAATTGTAAGGAGAAAATTATGGAGTTGGGAAAATGGCGCAGGCTGTCCTTGGAGCTTTTTAATAACAGTGCCCTCTTTGAGATAAGTATAAAGGAGCAAATAAAACCTAATCAAAGAAACAAAAAACCCTATCTGTAAATTGTTCAAATAGTTTCAAGTAAAAGTAAAGACAGAAACAAACTCTCTAAGCCTATTGTACATTTCCATTTGGGAATTAGCAGGATAGGAACATTGGGCACTGACACTGCAAGCTGCACCTGCTGCATCTGATAGACGAATCTTAATTAAATGACTGACAGGAAAAAACACGGTGCTCAACCCTGGCAATGCAGCCTGGAAGAATGTGAACACCTTTCCTGGGCCCTGGCACAGCCTACCAAGTCCTTGCGTGGGCATTGTCCTTCTGACAGCTGATACAAAGGCAGGAAATTTTCTGCACACAACAAATGGCCATGTTTCTTTCAAAACCCAGGAACTACAGCGTGTACTCTTGAGCACTTACTAGAGCCTTAGTTACTTGTTATTTAACCACACAAACATCTTGCTGCTCTGCCGCCCACTCTCCTCCCCATTTTGTGCCAGCGTGTGTCGGGCAAGTTTGTTAGTTTGTTGCTTATAATTTTAGTCCTACAAACTATGGAGCAAACAGAGGGAACCACAGCTCTGTCAAGCCGAATGTTTCTATTCCTAAGTGCCTTACCATGTGGTGCTGTGTCTCCTTTGCCTCGTACAGTTCACTCACTCTTAGAACGAAACCACTGTCTACACACAATTCATATTACTGACATTTCCTTAACTTTGGATGCAACGAGTTAAGAGCATTTTCTCGTAAGGAATGTGATTGTTGCCAGTGCTCTGAGGTGTGGAGGTGGTGAAATGAATGCATAGCAACGCATACTCTGCAAACACAAGTACAGCTGCTGAAAAGATTAATCAAGTAAGGGCGGGAGTCAGAATATTTGTCACAGAAAAACAGTGGCTGTGTAGAGCTAAGAACCAGAGTGATGGACACACAATGGGACAGGAATAAAGGACTGGAGTAGACTGTCAGGGTGGATGAGCCTTGTTCTCTCTGCTGCAGCCTACCACATCATACAGCCCTTTCAGACACTGAGCAGGGCTATGGTAGCAACACAGTGATAATATGGAATCTGACAGTAGGCTCATAAAGGTGTCTGAGTTGAGATATATGCAATTAAATTTAAACCATGCTCTGGAGCATCTTGTAAGCTCTCTTCAAGTTGGTCCAACTATAAATGAGTATGTGATCTAGATGTGTATGGTTTTTTTTTTCCCATTCTCAGTAACCTATGGTCATGATAAAACTGGAAGGAGGCCTTGTGAGGAATTAAAAGACCTGAGGGTTTCGGAGGAACCAGGCAAAGCTGGAATGAGTTTTCCAAACCGTGCATCCCATCATGGTCTGGTAGAGGATGGATTTTGAGATATTCTACTTGCCATCACCAATTCAGGGAATTTTCCAATGTTACATGGGATCCTCAGTGAAGCATTCCCCCAAATGCTTTTATCTTTATCTTTTTATGCTTTATAAATGCTTTAATCTTTTTTTCCCTCTCTGTCTTACAACATATATACAGAGTTCTTGTGATCTTGTTTTCACAGAATCTTCAATTCTTTGCCTCACACAGTCACAGAACTTTGGGTTTCCAGTGGTCCTCGTGCAAGTGTTTCAAGACTGCAGACTTTCTAAAATAAAGGTGAACTCCAGTCAGTGTGGCTCAGGAAATAATACATTCAGAGAAGTCTAGAGAGAATATTGCATAAACTTCCCATTTCCACTTGAATAGATCGTACTGTTGAGTAAAGGAAACTGGCTAGAGAGCCAGTAACATGGGGCTGCAGAAAAATTTAAAACCTATTAAAGAAATACATGGACCTGTGCACTGGTCTGTGTAAAATAGCAAAGGTAATAGAGGGAAATGAAGAGGCAAACCTAAGTTTATATATAAAGTACAAAAGAAAAAAGTGATACAATTCTTTTTTGGCTTAGAGAGTATAAGTATTCTGAGGCTAGCAAGCAAATAGTTGGACAACTCATATAAAATAAAAATCCAGCATTTCTGTGTGTTTAAAACACATTACTGTCACAGATCTATTGATTTATAAAGCAAAAGTAGACAGGAAAGCAATTTAATTCTGCTTCTGATGGTTCACTAATGCACATCCATTGTGCATTAATAAAAAACACAATAAGTAAATAATTTTACAGAGATACAAGTAACCATAGATGTGTGGTATGATGTTCCAGAATTGCCACAGGTAGAATAAATCCTTGATAAAGCCCTATGCTTCTCATGTCTGAACATGTGAAATCATGGTTTGGGTAAGTAGAGCCCCTGAGGGTGAACAAAAAAAGTGAGTCTTGGTCTTAGAGGAAAGGATCATCTGGAGGAGCAAAGGGGCTGTTGACCCCTTGGAAGACACAGAAGTTGTGTCCTGAGTAGCCCCACTCAGGAGCCAGTGAAGGGCAGGTAGGAATGAATGAGCTGTCAGGCTGAGGTCTGCTCCCTGCTGCAGCACCTGTGGAGCCTTTACTGGCATTTCCTCACCAGGAGGGAAAGGGCCAGCTGTCACATGTTCCAGAGCTGCTGTTTCCCACCTGCTATGCCCACACCAGTGACTCAAGCTGGCAGCCTGACCAACCTCACTACCACAGGTTTTACTGTTGATTCTGACCAGCCTCCCTGCTTTCCCTCTTCAGGAGCTCATACTCAGCCATTGGATCCTTGAGCAGCTGAGCACCCCTTTGTCAGCAGGCCTGTCCTTGACTGTACCTTGATTGTTCTGGTGTCCTGATGACTCTCACAGCACTTTCTCAGTGGTCTGGGCTCAGGTTGCACAGTGGGACGTGGCTGAGCTGGCCCTGCTGTGCCCAGAGCAGACTGACTGCTGAGTGCCAGGTATCTGGATACCACTCTGAGTGCCACAGCTTTGGACACTGAGGTGGAGGAGACACCTTCTGCCTCCCTGTGTGCCTCCAGAATGCTGAGCACTGAGCTGTGTCATCTGAAGGAGCCTTGACAGAGCCCAGACAGCTCTTCCTTGCTGTGGGCCTGAGATTGCCATATGTCCCCACTAGTGTCTGTCCTCTAATGGGGAAATACCAGCACGGTGCTGTCACCATTCTGGGAGAGTCAAAGTTGCCATTTATTTCCCACCGTGGTCAGGCCTGAGACATAAAGGACATGTTTCTTCCTGGGTCACCCCACAAATTGAAGACTACAAGCCTGAACCCTCTGTGGCTGCTGAGTGCCAGTTGTCATGCACATGACTGACTCCTGCCATTGCCCTTTTCAGGTGTTTCCCTGGATGGTTATTCTCTTCACTTTCCTGCTCACTTGCATGGAAAGACAGAATCACCTCCAGTAATCACACATTAGATCTGAGAGATGTAGTCCACCACTTATTCAGCACAGGCAGACCTAAAAATACTAACTATAGAACGAAGGAATTTAAAGGGAAAGTGAGATAATAGACTACCCTGGAGGGAAGCCCAGCTGAAAATCAGAGGTCGCTTAGGAGAGAAATAAAGAAATCACCAAGGAGATTTTGAGCAAGAGATTCAAAGGACAGAGATTAGTGCAGAAATAAAAGGGGACTGCAGCATAATATGAGGAAATAATAGCTTGACCCATAAAGTTGGGGGGGGGTGTTTTATACTGAATCTGGAAACAAAAATTACTCTTAGCTGTTGCAGTACACATAAAACTATGGGTGAAAGAAGAAAGTGAAGGCTGCAGTTTCTGACAAGGCAAGGACACACAGTCTTCAGTAATATATATATTGCGGGTGACAGAATGAGGTTTTATAGAAATTATCAGGAATAGTACACAGGAATTCTATATTATCAGCATGTGTTAAAGAGTTTCTTCAACAGAAACATCAAACATCTGTTCACATTAGAGAGGTAATGCTGATAATTTATGGAATTTATCTGTATTAAAAATACTAAACATAAAAAAATAGTAAAACCGTCTTCTCTTGGTAGTGCTTTATGTGCACATACTATAAAGTACATTAAAAAGCTGAAATCAGTATTCCCATTTTAAAGTCAACGAAGCTGAAACATGGGAAACTTGTGTAATTTGTTAAGATCCAGGCAACACAGAACCAAAATCAAGGCACCAAAATTAAGATGAAAGAATTGGGCCTTGGGCCTTGTTCCTCATTCTACCTGTTTTAGCCAACAGCAAAGGGCAAGCAGTGACTTAGGAGGGAACTCAGTTCTTTTCTTCATACCTAAGGGGAGAACCACTGGCATAAGGGAAGAGAGTCATTGAACTATTTTAAGCTTATAAATCACAGCATCAGAGATATGCCAGGAAGGTGCATCAGTGGGGTTTTGAAGCAAAGCTCGGGTCCATGCAGATTGCTGGTGGAGGCATTTATATCTAAATTAGAAGCCATAGCAGCCCATATTTCAGGGAGTTCAAGGCAGAGCTCTCCCTCCTCTTCTCTTGCTCTCTTCCACAGTCCCTTAAGCTGCCTATCATGCTGAATTTATGTGTGGAGGAAAGCCTTGCCCACATGTCTATCCTGGCCCCATCACAATCACTATGGTATTTTTGCAATCAGCTTTAAACAGGCCAGGATTTCTTACTGTCTTTCCTCATCTCCTAATAATATTTAGGTTCCTTCTAAAACTGTCTGCAAGGAGTTATAAAAAAACCCTGGTGGAATACAACACACTAAACCTGGGGTAGATAAACAAAATGGGAAAAGTAAGACTAATGACAGTAATACAGGCCCTGACACATCTGCCAGACACTTCCAAAGGGCAACATTTCTTCTACAATACTGAAAAACAGTGAACGAAGTGCTACAAAATAAACTGAAGAAGCAATCCTTCTACAGGGCCTCATGAATGAGGTAGACCATTTATCTATACATTTTCCTTTCTGACATCCAGTGATTTGATCCTGTTTACTTTCCAAGGGAGGGTAGTGTGATCAGACTGAAATTGGAAGGAAAAATATTTGATCTTTTTAAACAGTCAAACCTTTAAAGTCTAGCCTGTCCCCTGAATTTTGAGAATGCAACTAGAGGTTTTTAAACAAGATCCCTATTGATGTCAGTGGCAGGCATTGCAGACCAAGTACCCACAGAGCAATAAACATTCAATTCATCAGATATGGTTAAGGCTTTTAACATTCTTTTTCTTGTCATGTCGCCACTGTTCATAGTCCTAAGGAGGTTCTATTTGCTGTCCTCCTTTGATAGCCTTGGAAGAAGTCTCTCTTCTTAAGGCTGAGGTTAACAGAGGTATCTAGAATCAATAGCGGAAATAAAACCTGACCTGATGGTTTTGGTTTTATTTTAGTTAGGAGGCACGGAAGGAAATATGATGTCATGCTCTATATTAAACCAGCTCTCTGAAAGCTTTTAATTGCAGTGTGTTTTGAAGCCGTATATTCAAATGGTGACAGCACACTGTGTTGGCTCCTTCACAAACAGAAGTCTTAGTAAGAGTCACATGCTGCTAAAGAAAATGTTTTACACTTTTCTGTTCTTGACACATCAGAGTAAATTTTATCTGGTTACTATGTTATGCATGCAACAGAACTGCAATGATAGTAAAATCTGTGACATGCAGGCAGGACTGCGGGCACAGTATGAAAAAAGGCAGTAGCTTACTTGAGCAGTTGAAGAGCTCCTAATACATTATTTATGGGAAATCAATATTTTTTTGTAATAAATACATACACTCGTCTATCTATCCATTCAGGAAAACAAAGATGTCTCTATCCCACTGTTGATGAAAAGCAGAAAGCAAGATTATAGAGCCCTTAGTTCACATTGGCTAATTGCCAATAATTCCTCTGGCCGTGCTGGAGAGCCACCACAGACAGGTTGGGTTTTACAGGAAGGCTGGCTCTTGAAAAGAGGAAGATCATTTTTAACTTGTGGCAAAGGCCTGGTTCCTGAGCAAACAGGTCTCCATTACAGAGCCCTAAATGCTCTCTCCATTGCAATGGGATTTATTTCAGTGTGAGACAGGGACATGTAGCTGAGTGTCTGGTGAGAAATGCCTTGGCGTGAAACCTCCTTGAATGGAGTCAGAACAGGAATGTTGGTGTGGAGGAGCCTAGAAAAGGACTGTGGTGATCCAGGCACCCCTGGGAGAGTCCCTAGGTTTGATCAGGGTAGTGCCTGATCAGGCTGAGCAGGCAGCTTGTGGGTGCAAAGAGATCCCTGCAGATAGATAGCTTCTCCTGGACAACGGGCATCTCGCAGTGGATGAGCAAGGAAGAAGGATTTGTTCTTACTGTGTGCTAAATGTATTGTTGTTTTGTCTTTCCTTGAATAAAGATTTATTTGTTTGTATATTTTCTCAGAGTCCTCATGAGTGGGTAAGTCAGACCTAACAAGGGCATGTGGTTTTCTGCCACTTCTTGGGTGGGGATTAAACTTGGTTTAATCATTTGCCTCAAGAGATGTCAAATACATTGATGCTGCTGGTTTCTGTCCTTATTGACCACCTGGCTGGCTGAGAGTTATATGTACACATTATATTGAGGTAGTAGGAGTTCTGTGGTTAATCTTACTTCTGAGGCACCCATGCATGTATACACACATAGGTATTCACAAATAGCTATGTGGAGTTTTTCATGGAAAATGGGAGATCTGGAAATGAATTTCCACTCTTTTTACTCCAAGTGACACACTCTCCCCCACACAATGTTATACATAAAACAAACCATGGAAAGCTATTTTCCCAAGCAGACGGAAATGATGTTTTTTGAGGTGGGTAGCTGCATTTCAAAGCCAGAAATCTGCATGGAAGATATTTGTGCAGTGCCATCTGGACAAGTTTTTAATTAATGTGGAAAATGAAAAATTAACAGAGGGACTAACATTTTCTTCATGTTCAAAGACATAATCCTGCAGGGAAAAAAAATACCCATGGCTATACTTCCAAAGGATTAATAAAGAGCTTCTAACATGGGTATATAAAAATGAAATCAGACTAAGAAAAATATTTTAAACATTTATGATTAGTTTTATTAATTGATTATCTTTATTATTTAAGAACATTTCTATTTTCTTTAAAAAAAGATAGCAAGAAAGGATAATGACAACTAGATGAAGATACAATTGTGTGTATTCTGAATGGTGGATTCTTTTCCCCTAATAAAGTAATAATGATAACACTGGAGGAGGAAAGCAGGAGAGAAGTATCACTGTTTTGGGTCACATAATTTGAGTTTAGGTATCTGTCCATTTACATTTCAATCACCCTTTTTGCTACCTGAGCATCAGACAGTAATAAAACATGATAAAACTGGAGATGAGGTTTTCTGCCTGTCTTCTGAAGTTTTGAAATACAAAGTGTATGAAGACTATTTAAATCATATTGCTTTTCAATCTTTGAGAAATATTGTCGCTTTTTAACAACTGATCTGCCTCTTCATCTGCTTTTCTGGTTATATTTTTAAACCAGTAGCATTTAAATCCCTATTTTTGGATGATAGGAGAAATCAAAGGGTACTTGTGACCATGAAAGATTTTATTCAATTTGTCTCAGAACAGATATATCCTTCTATGTCCATATATATCTTCATATTCTTCTTGTCTGCTGAAACTTGTTTAATGAGTTCCAATCTAGGCGGGCGTTTTTTATATCCTAGATTAAAATTCAGTAGTTTTGTGCCTTCCAACAAACCTGTCTTGTCCTTTTCCTTCTTCACAATTTTCTGTAACAATTTTATTAATGTTTTAATGATTTTGAGATCTTGGAGTAACATTGCAACACACAGTTAAACTGAAATGATGCATTTTTTTGCATGTTAGAGCAGAAACAAGCAACCAGTAACTGTGCAAGTGTGAACACAAAGGCGGAGGGAACATATGTCTCCCATTGGAAGCAGGAGTTAACTGATTCAACGTGAGTAAAGCATGGTAAGATTTCAGAATGAGGCAACTTTAACTCGACTTAAAGTGAATCACTCCCCAAACTGACTAGAAGTTGGAGCAGAAGGAGAAAAGATTATGACTGATATTTAGGTTATCATGAAGATACTTCTTTACTCTGCACTAACATCATTCTTGATAATTGCTTAAGAAGCACAAGTATCTATGGCAAAGTCTAAACTTAGGAAATGTACTTAAAAGCACCAAGACAATGAGAGTTCAGGAGAAAAATCTAAATTTACTTCTAATATTATTCAAGTTTGAAAATGACATTGTGTTTATTTAGCATGTTAAAACCCATGAAATGTAGTCTGTGGATTAGTGCAAGGTGTTCTGTGCCCTAAAAGTTTCTACCTCCTTGGGCACCTTCATTGTGTGCAGACAGCTAAGACTGTCTTCTGTTTCCTGCTGAAATTTTCTGACTGTATTTTTAACTGGATTTTTCCCTGACTTGCTCTAGTACTCTACCTCAAAAATTATCTGGATCCAGTGGAGTCAGGTTTGGCATTCATCTAAGTATGGAGCTGGGACACAGACTTCTCCTTTGAACCAGCTGTCTTGACAATGGTTGTGACTGGTAAGATCAACACAGTCAACAGAGTTAAAGATGGGATTCATCTGACCAAGTGTAGGCACTTTAGAATTAGGTGACTAGTGCACCTAATTGACTGTGATTGCTGCTCATGTTGCTCTGTCACACACTGTCGTTCTCACTGTAGACATATGTCTTTAGATCAATCCCACCATAACTGGTATAATTGGTCTAATATTGGATATAATTAATTTTCAGGGGATTGTGGTAAAAATCTCGTTTTAAAAATCCTGTCTGTCTCCTTGTCACTAAGGCTCCCCAAATCCCATGCCTGATCTGAAGTGAGGTGGCTTCAGTCTCTCATGGCTTGGTTTCACTTCCTCATGGCTCACTGGTTTTTCCTGTTGCTCTCCTCTCTGCTTCTTCCATGCTTCCCTCATATGTTTAATATGACTTTACAACAGAGAAAAGGGAATGTTCTCACCTCTATGAGCCACCACTACACGATAGATATTATGCTGAACTTATTTTATTTTGAGCCAGTATCTGAAGCATTGCTTAGAGTAAGAGACCAGGTCTTCTTGTGAAACCCCACCTGGAGAACTGCATACAGTTCTGGTATGAACATAAGAAGGACATGGAACTCTTGGGGCAAGTCCAGAGAAGGGCCACAAAGCTGATTAGAACACTGGAGGACCTCCCCTGTTTAGACAGGCTGAGAAAGTTGGGTCTGTTGAGGCTGGAGAAAAAAGGTTGTGTGGGGACCTCACAGCACCTTCCAGTATCTGAAGGGGTTTGCTGGAGAGGGACTCTTTGGAACTGCAGTGACAGAACAAGGAGTATTGGGTACAAATTGAAGGAGGGGAAATTTAGGTTATCTATTAGGAAGAAATGTTTTACTTTGAGGCTGGTCAGACACCTCTCTGAAAAGAAGTTGCTCAGAGGTGTTGTGGATGCCCCAATCCTGTCACTGTTCAAAGCCAGGTTGGATAAGGCATTGAGCAGCCTGGTCTAGTGGAAGGTGGCCCTGTCTTTAGCAGGGAGTGTTGGGGCTAGAGTGTTGGGCCCTTTCCAACCCTTTAATATTCTATGATTCATTCTATGATTCAGTGGTGAAATGGGTAGTGGCAGTTCCTCTAGAATCTAGAATTATGCATAAGAAATAGCAGTGTCATTGTTTTGCAGTATTGAATGTATTTTATCAACCAAGGACTTGTGTCCTACTCACTGCCTGTTGTTCCACTGTTCAGTTTGTAAATTCCTCAGGGCAAATGTAGGGTTTGTGTTCATCATCACTTCATCATCCACATCCCCCTCTAAAAAATGGGTGGGTGGGTGAAAGAGAGAATGTACCTGACTACTTTGGTCTCTCTATATATATTTATTCATCATTCATATTTGATCCTTATTCTGCAGAGCATAGATGCATCTAATAAGGATGTGGTCAACACACTCACAAAGTCACATGTGACTATAAATTTGCATTTTTTGCAATTACAACAAAAGTGAAGGAGTGGATTCTGTATGCAGGTGTAGAGATGCCATTTTGAAGATGTGAGCATTAATCAATGGAGGTTGCCAATTAGACAAGGTGTTAAAACATATGTATAGTTGCCAGCCTATGTATAGTCTCACTCTACTTATGTGTTTATAGTGCCTTTTGGATATGAGCCTAGAAATTGCATTTCAAAGTAAACGTATATTCTTATACTAAATTGCACTTCTGTTTAACAATATTTTTTTCAGCTTACAACTTCAGCTTTTTATTTTTTCCCCATAACAAAAATATAAAATTACAACTTTGAATTATGAATATATATTGATGGGCCAGCACCACATAAAACTTACTACCTAGGCCATACTGAAGGTTGATCTGAAATTTTCTATATGTATGGACAAATGGTGATTTAGTCTAGATATATTGAAAACATGCAAGCATCTTGCAGATTATATTGGACAAGAATATGTAAAAAAACATCCAAAATTATCCTTGGAAAGTATGAATTGTGAAAGTAGTTTGTTAAAGATGATGTTACATCGTAAATATTGGTGTACATTTAAATGTGCATTCACTTTTGTGCAGGTGTTGCAAGGATGAATTATGCATTTCTGGAAATGCAAACACTCCATTTTCTTAGAGTCTGGAGGTAATGCCAAATGCCTGCTCATTCCAATGCGTGCTGTTTGTATCTTTGGCTGCAGCAAACCAGCAGCTTGATTTAACTTCTGTCTGCAGGGTCCATTCTAACACCAGTTACTGGAGAAAATAGCCTTACTTTCAGATGTTGAATTTAACTTTGCAAATAATTCTTCATAACTAGAAAGTAGAGATATACAAGTAGTTACATTGTTCTCTTCTGCCACTCTGTGTAATGTCTATCCATTCTTCATTTAAGAATAAATTCATCTGCTATTGTGGAAAAATGCTGTTAAATAAAGCTGATCTTGAAGCCATGTGGTTATCTGAATATTGTTTGATGACATTACTGTTGTTGTCAGTCTTCAAAATTGTAGGAATTTCTTTCTAAAATTGCAACCTGGAAAAAACTGCTATATAAAATCAAGCTATTATCTTTGATTTTTTCGTTTTAGGTGACACTTCTCTAGAAGCAGGAGGCGTAATTTGGAGGAATAATTTAGGTTTCAGAAAATAACTTTCTGTAGAAACTCACAGAAATATTCATCATATATTTAGGTAGACAGTAAACTATGATTCTTTCAGACCTCTTAGATAAAAAGTTATTTTATATAAATTTTGTGATGTTGAATAATAAATAATTTATTTAATGAAGGACCTCTGGTGTTTTGATGTTTTTAAGAAGAATATATTTTATAAGGGAGGAAAATTATAACCATTCTCCAGCTAGAGTTCCACTGAGAATTCTAACCAGGTTTTTACCCTTCACAGAGAGGCATGCTGAAAATAAAGTGGATCAATACTGAACAGTGAAGAAAGAGAACAGCCATACAGAGATATGGGGTTGAAATAGCTTCACAGTGGTGTTGAGATATCTCTGAAGATGATGTTAAAGGAAAGGACAGAATGAAGCATTCAAGTATCTAAATACATACTTCTGGTATTGGTTTAGCTACCAAAGAGCAGTCCTGAAAGCAAAACCCAAGGTGTCTAGAACAACAGATATGTGTAACACCCTAAAACATCTAAAATGGCACTAGACATCTGTTTGGCAACTGAATCCCACCCAGAGAGCCTACCTTGATTTGATAAACGGTTCCAATGCCAGTTTAGAAAACAGATTTAAGTAGATAAAAGATCACATTTAACCTGGAGATCTCTTTTAGTCAAGGAAAAATCAAGTTCTTGAAATCATGGGTCAAAATGATTATCATTGTCTGAAGAGGTGGAGGAGGTTTGTAGGCTCCAAAACAAAAGATGAATTTAACCAGTAATGCAAGATGTTCCTGGGGCCTTGATAGCATTCCCTTTCATTGTGACTGAGTGCCTAAACAGGCTCATATTCTGCTCACAGAACAAAGAACTCTGTTTCCTTGAAGTATTCTAAATTATTACAAGACAAGGAGAAAGCAAAACATTCCCAGAAATTATTGGGCAGCTTGGTGGACTGATGCAGTGAAAGACCAAAGCATGCCTAAGAGAGAGGAATTAATCTGGCTGAAAGTTTGAACAGGTATGACAAGCTCTGCTGCTGCTGGGTTTTTTTGGATGAATTTTTTAAATTGTGCTTTTAAATTCTTGTCAATGGCATTTAGAGCACTCACTGGATATCTGACAGCATGAAATTTTTAAATGGGAATAAATAAACACTACCTTATTCGATGGAGCAAGGTGATTTTTCAATATGTGAAAAAACAATGTAAGTAATCTCACAAAACGTCATACTGGCCTCTTATGCTAAGGCAAGAAAAAATTTCCTGCAGAATATCCATCTTAACTGTTACCATCTTCTAATAGATGATAAATCTCAAGTGAAAAAATAATTCATTTTTACCCAAAACAAGGCACAACCCTCTAGGACGGCATGTGGTGCTGAGGTCAGCCAGAAGCCAGATGTGAAGGTCTCCTTACATTATCAGTGTTGCAAAAGACTGGGAAAAAATCCCTGTCAGAGAAGATGCATTGGATAGCCAAGAGCACTTTTACTTGATGCAGAGGAATGTCCTTCCCTGGATCTGCATGGCTAAGAGAAGCCCTGTGTGCTTCCAGTAAAAGAGAAGCCAGTGGATTTTTGGCAGTGGTGATCCAAAGTCTGTGGCTTTGAAAACCTCAGTGGGGCTTAACTGATGGCACAGAAGTTCACCCAGGGCAAAGCTAGATTTTGTTGGCTGGAGATACCTCAGCTGGGCAGATAAGAGATGATGGGAGAAGGGGAGAATGGGAAAAAGAGGAGAAGGAAGCAATTCATGTGATTGCTGAAGGGATCAATAATGATGTAGACAGGAATGGTCTTTTCACCCTTACTGAGACCCTCATGTTTTCCTCATTTCTGTCTTCATTTGACTGTCTGATAGCAGTAGCACATTTCACAAAAGGTCATCCTGCTTTGCTTTAAAAACTCCTCTAAAAAGGAAGAGTTAAATGTGAATGCATACTTTAATGTTATTTGGTTGTTCCAATGCCACTACCAATTTAGATGCAGTACATTGGGTTTTGTAATTTTTATGTGATGCTATTGATGTGTGTATTTCTGGTTGTAATTTACTTAGTATAATGAAGGCAAATCAGGATAGAAAAGCCCAAACAAATGACTAACAGAAAATTTAGATTCCGATTCCAATATAGTACATCTGTATTAATATAAATTCAAATTATTTCACTGTAGCCATTGAGTTATATGCCTAAATCTATATATTTACTGTTTGTTAAACAACCAATGATTCAACCACATTTTGATTTTCATGTGCTTGTCCTCATCCTCATTAAGCCTTTATAATGCCATTTATGCTTATAACATGTAAGGAAATGTTATTCCACTGAAGAAGAGATGTCATTACTACCATTTAGTATTGCAATGGGTGTAGTTTTTCCAGTCCAGAAAATTACATGTTGACATTTTTTCAGGTACCAAATTAGTCAGAAAGAAGGTAGAATGGAATTTAAAAAACCCAAAACCAAACATCTGCTAATGTTTTTATTGCTTCTAATTCAGCATTGACAAGTGTATGTTTTTCACGGTGGAAGATTTTATTTTTCAGTTACTGGGTGCTCTGAATGAGCTCAGAATGAAGAGCTGAACATGCATTGTTGACATTCATTCTGAGCAATAGAAATATTAAAATAGTGGTACTTCTACACTTCTAATCCCCAAATCCACCCCTTTGCCTGAACATTGCTCCACTGATAAGCTAGCTGTTGCAAAGTGTAGAGTATGATCTTCCTCTTGGTCACAGGGTGACTTGCATTTGAAGTTTTTTATGGATGTTGTCTGTTCCGTGAAGCAATCCCAAAGCATCACAGAAAAATAAAAGGTTGTTTTGACAAAGTGAAGAGATTATTTGGTCTACCTGCTCATTTTTCAATTTCTCAAACACATGTGAGAATCAATTGCCTACTTTAAAGCTTGCAGCTTTTCTTTTCCATTGAGATTCTGAAAATGGGCTCTGTTCCTAAGACCTCTGTACAATGACATCATAGACTAACTTTCTTCTAATGATGTGAGGATCCTGAGCACACACAGGCTCAGGTTCTGTCTCTAAGCCTTTCCTCCTCTGCCTGCAAGTACCTCCTCATTTTTAGAGTCAACCAGTAAGTACTGCTGTTTTGGTAGGGTTTCAGCTGGCTTCATCTGGTCTGTACTGTCCCTGTTGTGCCTGATGGACACCACTCTGGTTTTATTGTGTGCCTAATCTTCTGCCAGGGGCACCCTGTGCTGTGTTCTGAGGAAGGGGTGCAGCACAAGCAGCTGCATGAAGGAGCTGTGGTACTGAGCAGGGACAATCTGAAGTGGAAAGGAAAGCCACAATATTGTTCAGCGCTGGCCTGAGACAGTTCATGTTGGATTAACTGGAGAGGAAGAGAATTGCTTAGCCTAAGTTTATAAGGAGCACAAAATAATAGAACAGCTGGAGATATAGGGCATTCTAGATGACAGTGCCATTTTGAACACACGCTACAAAAATTTCTGCCTTTTTTGAGTATACTCATGCAAGCCTCAGAAGGGACATTGTTTAGAAATTCACTTATACTGGAGTGAGGTGAAGTTATGACCCTGTCACTCTTCAGCTCCTGCACAGTGCCCCATGTAATCTTCACACAAATGTTCTGCAGGGATGTGGCTGCTGGTGCCACTGCAGTAGCAGCAGATCTGGTGTCCAGGGGCTCAGAGCCCAGCTGTGGAGTAAGTAGCTGGTAAGGCAGCCTCGCTATGTCGTTTATGGAAAGGTTTGTCACAACAGGCATTTGAGAGATACATGCAACATGCAACAATACATGCAACAGTACCACCACATTTAGGCCTGAAGGTAATGAGTGCTGTCATGGCTCAGCACCCCTGAAAAGCAGCAAGTTGAGGAAGCTAATGATGAGCTTTGGTATTACCTGGTTTAAAAAAGCTAGCTCTGTTTGAAATAGCCTTTGTTACTTACTTGAGTGTGCAGGGAATGTGTATGGGCAATGAAAATATTGGGAAATGCAACAAATAAAGATAAATGCTGAAAATACTACATTTATTCATTAATATATTTGTTGCAAGCAGGACATGAAAAGAACCACACTCACCCATCAGGATGGAGTGAGAAAAAGAAGCACTTTATTTTGGGAATTTCCACTTATATGGTTTTTAGGGATTTGGTCAAGGATTGGGAGATGAGAAGAACACCCCTCTGACCCCAGTGGTCAAACTAGCAGTCCATCACAGAGAAGAATGAGAAAACAATCTACTTTGTTTATGTTTCATTCGTGAGAACTCCAATACAAGAATGTAAAAACAATCCAGAAGGCTGAAAATCAGGGTGACATATATGAAGTAAAAATAACAATCAGTTAGCATATTGATTAGTTAAAGTTTTACATTTCTTACTAAATACTATGTATTTTTAGTGTTTATTCTAGAAAATACTAAATACCAGTCCTTACACTGCCAAAGCAGTGGGCAGGTAGACCTAGGCACAACTGTGGCCGACCAGCTTGGAATGGCAGTGGGAAGGTGGGGCTGCACAGTCCAAGAAGCCTCTGTGAGGAGAGCAGGATCCTGCACAGTACCAGGGAAGGACTTTCCCAGCCTTTGTATCCTGGAATCAATCACTCCCAGCCATCATCTCCTTAAATCCCTGCTCCTCCTGTGGGCCGTGCCAACCACAGTGTGCCATCTGGTGCTGGCCCTGTGCCAGCATGGCAAGCCTGCTCCCAGGGCTGGGGGAGTTTCCTTATCTCCAGTCCATCTCAAGAACTCTGCTGTTTAAAATTATTTTAAGCAGATGACAACCAGATGAAAACCAAGGGTGGGAGGCTTTCAAGATTGCAAGCTAAAATTGTTCAGTGACTTGGGTGAGCCAGTGCCAGGCCAGAGCCCCCACTGGCACTGCCTGAGACTGGCAAGGGGCTAAAGAGACCTCCACAGTGGCCAGGGGCCAACACCAGCTGCAGTGGAGATGGACTCTCCTCTTGCCTCCAAGCAGAACTGAAATACTACTTTTTCTCAGAGGATGACATTGCTTCAGTAGTCAGTGTCCAGGGTAAAATAGTAATACAGGACTATTTGGAAAAGTTATGTAAGAAGCATTGCCGGCTTCATGTGTTTAATCTATGAAGAAAGTATCTCTGATTTATTTAAGATTCTGGCCTCTTTTTAATTATGTTTTCAATTAGTTTGCTTCATGAGTACTTATAAATAGATTTCCCCTGAAAAATGTAATGACTTCAAGTGAGTAATAGATAATTCACTGAAAAAAAAATGAAAGGTGCCTTAAAGAATAAATTGGTAATGAAGTTCTTCTATTAAAATCAGGTATGAGACATGATTTATATGTATTACCACAGATGCCAAAAGAATATTCTTTTCCTCTCTCCTGAAAACCTTCAGATTCATGACATGGTGTCCAAATGCAAGCTTTACAGTCATTGCAAAAGGGAATCAATGGAAGTTCCAGCCTTTTTGATATTTCCAGATAAAAATCTTCTTTAAAACAAAAAAACATAAAAAAACAACAACAACAACAAAAAACAAACCCAAACAAAAAAAAAAAACCCAAAAACAAAACAAAACAAAACAAAAACAAAAAAAACCAACCCAAAACAAAACAAAACAAAACCAAAACAACAAAGCAAAACAAAACAAAAAAAAAACCAAGAAAGAGAAAGAAGTTTATACAGAATCATAGAATAGTTTGTATTGGAAGGGACTTTTAAAAGTAATCTAATTCCAACCCTCTGGCAATGAAATCAAGATCTTAGTGTAATCAGCTAAAATTATACATATATATGCTTGTGTTTCTTCAGGCAAAATCTACAGCTAAGTTAAAGGTTTTTTGGGATGAGAAACATTTTTATCATAGAAAATTGTGAAATAACACTTGTCTTTTTGTAAACAAAAAAAAGGAAAGACAAAATTGTCACAGCTAAAGGTTATTTTCTGTAGCTGGGTAAGTTGTTTATTCATTTCTAAGTGGCAGCCTTCAGATGGTTTTAGATTCTTCACAGAACTTACCTGGTACTTAACTCTCTCTTAAGGTAAATTTTTAACACTTTTTTTCATCAAGGTTCATACATTCTGACAGAATTTTTATGGCAGAGATAGACATAAAAAGCCAAGTCAAAAACCAAAGCAACATTCAGCATTTGCTAGAAGTTCACTAAATTGCCTAAGTTACACAGATGTTGTGTGACTGAATTAACTGAATACCACTGAAGTTAAAAACATAGTTTAGCTGAGGAGTTTATTGACAAGATTTCTGTGCTACAGAAAACCTTGGAATTGGAAACTGGAAAACCTTGGAAATTGCTGGAATTGGCTGAATTGCGTGAGGTACCTTAAACAGAGCACATCTGTTTTAGGTACCTCATGCAATTCAACCAGATGTAGTTGCAGCATTTACTTTCAAAGCTAATTAAGCAGGGGATACCAAGAGGCTTGTATTGGTCTTCAAATTATCTACTTGTCTTATTCAAACTTAGTTCACATGCTGATTTTCTGGCATGGACATGCACAGACCCATCTGCTGGAGTGCCATTGTGATTCTTCACATCATAAACTGATGCAGCAGTTGCAGATGGGCAAAGCACCAAGCCCACTTCCATATATGTTCTGGGATAAATGTACAAAACATGCATATACAATCCTGTTAGGAGCAATGAGCTGCAGATTTTGTCTATGTGCTTCCTGAAAAGGGCCATGGCAAGAGCATTTGGCCTCATACGAGTAGTGAACACTTTTGTCCTTAGCTGCCTTTGCTGCACTTTTCTGGTTTGGGGTTTTCACAGAAAAGAAGCAGTTCTCTGAATGCACACAGTTACTTGGGAACTCAGCCCTCTGCATAGCCACTCTCTGTGACAGCTAGAAATAACTGCATTTTCAATGCAGTTTTCAATACAGTCTTTCTTTGTCACTCTGCAGAATCACTTAGAATAGCAAAGTTTTGACATTTTTTGTCAAAATCAGAAAATGCCAAAACATGATTATCACATGTTCAGGATGACTCATGCCCAAATCCATGACTTCCAGTCCCAGCTACAGCAGAAACTTCCTTCTTCTTTATTCTCTCTCTCCTGTCCTTCTAGAAAGATGGCAAATAGTACTATTTTTCCTCTCTTCCTCTCCATCTACCCAATATAAATGACCATTTCACAGATGCACCAGATCTGCACCTGATCAGTATTTCACCAACACAAAAATAGGACTTAGAGAATTCTGAATAGACTAGCATAAAGACAAATGAATACGGAAATAAAACTGATTATCCTGAAGTGCTCCATGAAAAAAATGAAAAAATAAGGAGATGGAAATATAATTCAAATGATAAGGAGAAATGTCTATCTGCTAACTAGCTCAAATATTATTTCATCAAATTCCAAATCTGTATGTGAAAACCCATTCTGAAGCAGCTCCTAAGATGGACACTTAAGTAAAAAGGCTCTTCAGATAACCTCTTTGAGGCAAACTACTTTATGTCTGATTCTAAAGGAAAAGATTGGCATCAGTGCCTGTCAATATGCACCCAGGATGACAGTTCACAATGGCTGTGAAAAACGCTGTGACAGAAAGGATGGCAGTGGATGGATCAGGGAAAGAAGTTAATGTTTTTTTGCCTAAGCAGAAACCATGCTTGCGTGATACAGTCCTGTGTTGTATCCTCAGTTCATTTTGCTTGTTGTGGAGATGATCTGTGGCTTGCTGCAATGAGTAGCTTCCAAGAGGAAAGGATTGCCACCCCCGCCAGGGACTGTGATGAGCTGTGCAGCACATGGTATGGGGTGTCCCCAGGATCAATAGGTGATGCAGTAATATGGCTCAGAAATCTGTGAGAATAAGCAGAAGCCAACTCCTAAGGCATCTTCAATCCCACTTTTGCTAATTAAAACAGTATAAAAGGGATAGAAAATGTGATCAGGCTCCAAATACATTTCCTGTGAGGGCCAGAGGGAATGATTCTGATAAGAGGGGGAAATATAAAGAATGTTTTTCTGAAGTATTTATTATATTGAAATATGCACAGAGAAAAACTAGCCCTGAAGAAATAGAGGATTTTTAAAATTTATTTCAGCATATCTCACCATCTGACTAAACTGACCAAACTTCCCAAAATACCCTTTCAGACCCATATAATTACCGTTGGGGTGGCTTCAGATGTACCAATTGAAAGACAGTGAAGTTCAGCATTTTCATTAGGAATAATTTGTCTACATGAGAAAAGAAAAGAGACATGGTATTTCACTTCATTTGCCTCTAGGAGAGATGGTCTGAGCCATGCACTGTAGTTCAGGCCCTGACATCATTCACTGTCCATGCCTGTTCCAGTTGTTGGAGTGCCAATGGCACAACAAATCAATTTCTGTCATATTAGTGAAGAAAGGGATGAAGTGGACACAGAACACAGGATTCAATCACCTTTGTGCTTGTGATGTGTGAATACAGTTCATTTTTTGCAGAAGTCATGCACTGCTGTTCGTGCTCGCCCATGGCTGCCACATTCACTTTAAAACATCTGAACCCCTGCTCTTTCTAAGAGACAATGATTAGCGAAGATTCATTAACTGAAGATGTAGCTCATGACCACAGAAGAAGCTGTTGCTGTCTCAGGTTTTAGCCTGGGATGTGCGCCATTGGATTTGCACCTCTTTAGCTCAAATGAGACATTTTTGATTCTCAGGCTGGTTGGTATGCCTAAGCAGGGGGATGAAGGACCACAATGAGAGTTTAATAAACCCAGCATGGAGCATGAGGCCAGTGGTCTTCTCCTCCTGATCCCATCACCACCTCCATCACCCAGCTCAAGGAGTACAACCTTTATGTAATATGTGGAACTTGTGGCTGCCGTGACAACAGCCTCCAAAGCTACACAATTAGAAAACTTGTACATGACAAGGCAGAAAAGTGCCCAGACTTCTCATAAACTCTGCCAATTGCACAGACTATCTGTCTAAGGAAGACTTTGAAATCCATGCTAGGTTTTCATCCTGAGCAGAACAATACTTCTTTGCAGCATGTTCTGGCTCTGGGACAAAATACATTTATATTTACTGAACACTAAGAAGCATTCAGCTAGCTTAAATGATATCAAGGAGAAAGATGTATTTATGCCCCAAGGTTTTACTTCTCTTAATGTAAGACTTGTATTAAAAACACTCTCCACATTTAGAAACCTGACAGTTGCCTGCATTTTGGCCCAGGGATTCACAGCTTGGGGGTCTGTAACGGGCTCGGGAACAGGATATGCAGCAAACTGTGCCTTTCTTTCCTGATGATCAGCACTTGCACAGAGAGCAAGGAAGGCAGTTATTTTTTTTCCACAATTTTATCTCCTTGCAATTTCCCAAGGCCCATAAAAATAATGATGAAGAGATCAGCAATCCAGTTACAATGGACTTCGTTTTTTTCCAGTGAGAGAGCCTCTGGCCCTTTGCATTTTACAAAATAGAAGAGTGAGAATATTAAAAAGGCACAGCAAAAATGAAAAGATGCAAAATAAAATATAGCTTGTCATTTAACTCCTGGGGTTTATTATACTTAGAGTGATCTTGAACATATATTTTTTTGTCTCCCTTGGATCTCAATAGCATTCACATAATGGAAAGAAAAAAATACATGATTCCTGCAACTTTTAAAGTGCCTCAAATTTTCAATGACTTTTGCAAAAATGAGGAGACTAATAGCCATCAAACACCAAAAGATGAGTTACATTACCCCCATTTGTCTACTACTTCTGTGTGAAGAAGCTGTGCAGCAGGTGGTAGCTTCAGCTAGATTTTGTTACACTTGCTTTATTTACATACAAATTACTGGGTTCTTTTCTTTTGTATTATTTTTTTGTCACCATCTCTCCTCAGATTTGGCAGGTGGAGTAATACAAATGATGTTGCACTACAGATATTGCTACCATAAATTCAGCCTGCTGTGAACTCCACCTCCTTATTTCAGATGGGACATGGAAAAGTTAATTAGATTTCTTCCCCCTTCCCTGTAATAGTGCTTGTCTATCTGTGAAGGATGATGCATGCCCAGATATTTTAGTGGAACACCTGAAATCAAGAACAGAAATTATTTTAAGAGCCAGTATTAAGCAAAGATAATAGTATAACAAATATTTTTTCTCTTTAGAGGCCTGACTGAGAAGTGACTGAGCCTGTCACTTCTGAATGTGAAAATGTTAACTTGCTCTAGTGATTTGTGCCCTTCTTTTTTGGACTGATGTATGGGCCACATATTTATTCAGAGGTTTCTCTACAAGGAAATAAGATAATACTGCTGAACTGATATCAAAACCTGAACTAATAAGGCACACAATGTGTCTAACCATCCTGTACAATTACCTGTAGTTTGGTAACCTTAAAATACCCCAGAAAGAGAAAAAAAAAGAAATACAGAGTGGAAGAATTCTTCCTACCATGTACAGTAATGTCTAGAAAGTTTCATTCCTTCCACCTAGTCCAAGTCACTTCTGGTATGGATTTATCTGGTAATGAAGGGTTGTTACCATCATGTTGTCCCAAGGGTTGTTCCCAATTTGGAATTTCAGTGTCTGTGTGGGTCATCAGATATGACTGTGAATGTGCACCTTCTGTATTTGTATCAAGGCTGCATCTTTTGCCTCTCTGCACCTCTCTGAATGTTTCACCCTCTTTCTTTCTTTCTTTCTCTTTCTTTCTTTCTTTCTTTCTTTCTTTCTTTCTTTCTTTCTTTCTTTCTTTCTTTCTTTCTTTCTTTCTTTCTTTCTTTCTTTCTTTCTTTCTTTCTTTCTCTCTCTGCCTATCTGCCTATTTCAATCTATTCAGATTGAAATTTTTAGGACAGCACCTCTCATTTGAATGTGCATAGATGAAATCCACAAGAAGGTCCTTTTTTTATAGCAGCAATAGAACACAAATACAGAAACATGCTCCAGCATGAGATTACTGTTGCTTCATTTCTCACATTCCCATTCAGCCCTCTAACAATTGCTTGGAACAACAACTTGTTTTAACACCTTCCTTGTTGCTGTTTTAACATTTTCACCTCTAATATTTGGGTATTAAAAATTCTCTCACAACTGTAGTTGATCGTGGCTTTTAAAGCTCTTTCTCATCTTGCTATTTTATCTGTTATAGATATATATTGAAGTTATAAGTTTCCATGTCAACAAGGTTTCTCTCTTTCCATCCAGCAAGTGAGCTCTTTTTGAAAGCTGGCCAGCTGGCTTTGGGTTTTTTACCTTGGCCTGAGTTTGTGGTGAAAGTAGAAGGCTTGTATTCCTTTTTAACTGTTTGTGTGGAGGTTGGCTCCATTGTAATAAATGTGGGCATATGACCTTATATTAAATATTTGTAATAAGCCGAGAACAAAGGCAGCATCTTTCAGCCTTGGCTGTCCTTGGCTTTAAGCATGTATTTTATGCCCCACTGTAGTAGAGAAAAGAGGAGCAATCTCACACTCAAGGGTGTGTGTGGGGAGCTGTAACTATGCCTAGGTTCTTCATAAAAAAGTGAGATGCATATAGAGAGAAGGTTCAACAAATCTGTCCTCCCTGGTTTATGTAATTCTAAAATTTTTGAACCATCTGTCCCATAAGAAATATTCTCCATTTCAGAAACAAACCTTTAAAAATACCAAAAGAGTGGTGGAATAAAAAGAAAAATACACTTGGAAACAAAAAATACACTCAGAAACATTTCTTAGGATATTTCCCTGAGTTTGGCAGCTTTTGAAAGGAACCTGTTTCCAGCCAGCGTCAGATCAGGGATTTCCAATCAGAAAAATATTTGTTCTTTTCACAACTAAATGGTTTATTAAGATAGAAAGGTGGCTGGCAAGTTGGAGACCAAGGCTGAGGCTGGTCAGAGATGGGGCCAAGGCAGTTTGGTGGTGCAGCAGATCATGCTGGGGATCCTCTTTGGCACCAGAGGTCATCTCCAGCTCCCACTGACCGTGAAGTAGGAGGAGCACCAGAACCCAGTGGGAAAGGGCAGTGGCCTAATAGGGAAAGTGTGTGGGGTCACCATCTAGCAATGTGAAGGACAACACTCAAGCAAAGAAAAATAAACTTTTAATCATTCTGCAGTCTTTTGATTTGATTATTTTTTAGTATTTATAAAATGCAATCTCTGTGTCTCACCTATATATATGTAGTTCTTGATACAGGTTTTGCCAAGCATCCAAGTGAAAAGCAGTGAAAGCATGGGTGTTTCAAAGGCATGCCTCCTTCTCTGCAACATGCTCAGGGACAAATGTTTTCATTCCTGCCTAAAGGAATAAAGAGAGTTAATAGATTAGCACTCATAAAAACAGGATAAAGCCTATGAATAAACTCTATGCCAATGCATTTGTATGAACAACTAATGTGGTTGCAAGCAAAATGCATCACAAATTAGAAGTACAGGGCTTACAAGGATATTCATAAATGTAAATAGCTGTAGAAAAAAATGAAATCTTTCAGAAACACAAGTGAGGAAATGAAAAGATACAAGTATTTCAAACAAGCATCAAAGGCCTGAATTTCTGAGGAGCTGGTGCTAATGAAGAAACAATTGTCTTCACAGAGCAGCCATGCTAATGAACTGTGCTTTACAGATGATAATGAGGTATTTTTTTACGAATACCTAATAAAGACAAAACTGGTGAGACAATGAATAATAATGAAAACTGAAAATCTCTTAGAAATTAAAGCAATTGTGAACAAATATGCTTATGCTGTACTGAGAGCAATAATTACTTGTGTTCTCTTTTCATTTTCAAAAGCATGGAATATAAGGTCCTAATTCTCTACAGTATTTAAAAGTTTAATGCAGAGCAGCAGATTAGATTTGGGTGTTAGCAGGCAGAATGGCTTGGTATCCATGGAGTGTAACATGTATTCATAGACAAACAAATTCTAGGTCTGATATGAATAGGCATGATGTATGGTTGCTATACTGGACCATGTGGGAAGCCAGTGGGCAAATACACTGTGCTGTGTGGCTGGCACTGGGCAGCTCTGCCCCAAAAGTTTGGTAATCGCAACTGCTACAGAGAGATGCTGCAGACAAGGGTAGGAAATGGTTTGAAAATTCAAAAAAATACAACATGGTGTTTCCAGTCTAGAGGTCTACAGGATTAAAATACCATGCTCTGAACACAGGAAGGATCATACAGACTCCTGCTCACAGACTATAGATTTTATGGTCAAAAGCTGTGAATTTAGGAAATATTAAAAATGCATACGTGATATTTAAATTTTTTTTAAGGTTAAAGTATTTTGCAATGCATTTAAAGATATTTTATCAGCATCTGTAAGCATAGGAGCAGTTACCTGGCATTTTTTCCCAGAGTGATGTTCAGCTGTATACTTAATCTCCTTGCACTGTTAATGCTTCCTACTTTCGAACTTCTAGTAAAAATATTGTTCCTTACATCAATGTTGGTTCCAAGCACTCCTCAAAAATAAGATAAAGCTTATCAAATCAAAAACCTCGCTGAAAATAAGGCCAGAGACTCGCTGATCTACCGCCAGGTGTCAGTCTGCCAGTGCTGGTTTCACAACAGCTGCCACAGCTGGAAATAAAGCATGGGGGGAAAAGGGGCAGGAAAGTGGGAGTGGTAGAGTGTTCGGGTTAGAAGGGGCTGATGGATGAGAGGGGGGTTGTTTGCAATCCTTTCTGCAAATCTACTGCTTTCTAGACACAGGTGTAGCATCAATACTGAGGCACTCAATATTCGTTCTTAAACGCTGAAACCTCTTACATGGGAATAACCTTATATGAATTATTATAGTGACCAAAGTAGAAACAAAAATGTGTTTACCAGTTACATGTAAAAAATATATCTAAAATACGTAAAAAATATAAATGTTAATGTGGAATTTAAAATGTTTTTTACTGGGAAGCCACTATGCTCTTTTCTCTTGGTGCTGCATCATAATATTTTTCTCAAAAAATCTCTGTTGGTTTCTGGAATTTTTTTCCCTTGTTAACTTGCAGATTTTTACTCACAGATTTTTACTCATCTATTGATGTTAAAAACATTTAAAGAATCTTGTACCTCTTCTTCGTATAAACACCTTTTCTGCAGGGGGCAGCAGTGCTCACTCTCTGGGCCCATTTAGGTTTTCTTCAGCACAGCATTTATCCTGTGCTGAGGAACGTAGGACTCAGCCTGTGAGGGGATTTAGGTACTTCTGCTGGTTTAGAGGGAGAAATTTGTTCCACGCAAAGAATGTCATGCTCACCTTACAAGAGAGAGATGAGGCACTAAAAGCTCTTCTTTCCAGAACAGCTCTGCATGGAGTCATACAGCTGTAGGGACTCCTGCTGGCCAAGGTACTGCCAGCTTCTCTGAGCACGTGATAAACTGCAGGAGCACATTAGAACCCACCAGGCACATGTCCATATATCTTATTAAAGATGAGAAAGTTTAAACTTGGCCACCTTCTAAATCAGCTCTTTATGTTCTTTGCTGGCCTGGAGTGGTAGGTTTTGGTGTCTCCAGCAGTGAGCTTTTTAACTTTTATTTCTTCATCTGATCTAGACCATTTGGTGATGTTGTATAAGTGATCAACAAGGAAAAGTTTTCATCTAAGAAATAATGTAAACTTTTTTTCTCCTCTATTTAGGTATAGCTTCTTTATGCAGACAGTGAAGGTATCAAATATGTCGACAGCTACTGTTACTCTAAAATCAATATATACCCTTTGTCACATCACTGAAATATTTGTTTATCCTACATGTTGTTCTCAGCTGTTTATGCTTTTAATTTGTCAAAAAAAAAAAGTGAATATCATTCTGAGCTTCTTCTCAGCCTTCCAGTTGGATGAGCAGCCACCCATCATGTTCTCTGTTAAAATCATATTGGATTGTGATGGGGTGCGAGGGGGTTGTTCATTTTAATTTAATGAAAGCATCCTATTAGGTACACACTTTTCAGTCTGAGGGCAGCCTGGAAATGAATAGATGAGACTAATGGAATTCTAATGACCTGTAAAAATGAACCTTCTATTGTGGTATTTTAAAGTTCTAAGTGTGTTCTCTTGCTTCTCTTGCTGTCTGAGTGCAGAATATGGGCACCTGGCTTCAACATGTCAAGTGAATGTTTTTGTTTTCTCAGTATGTATAATGCAGGTGCCTTTAGTCGGACTGCATTCATATAAGTTGGTAGGCAAATAAATAGAAATATATTTAAGGCACATATTTACACTCTGAAGAGTTTTTATGGCAGCTGGGTGACTAGTAGAAACCAAGACTATAATTGCTAATTACCTGTGTGTGTTCATGCTTAGGATGAGTAGACAGGACTTGGCATATGCTCATTGTATGCCCAGAAAAGGAATACATGTGACATTTTAGATGTTGACAGCTTAAAAAATAGAGCAGGGTGGCCAAGAATTATAGTGTGATTTCAGTTATTTAATTTATTGACTGACTTGTCTAATGCTAAACTAAAGCAGTAAGGCACTTAGCTGAAATAAGACAGATGGTCAGTGAATCAACATTTCTGTGGAGAGTGGCGCTTTTATCCATCTTTTCAGTCCTCTTAGGTTTATTATCACAGTATTGATCCAAATATTGGATTTTATATCAATTTACATCACCTGATATGTGATCAGGATAAGAACAAATGTAATCTTTCTCCAAGAAAGATGCAATTTTAATAAGCCTTCTGGAGAAAACAGATATGGCAATTTTCATGGAAAAATAGAGGTCAACCCACAGTTAAATACATATTTAAATCCCTTAAATGCATTATTCTGCATACACATTTCTGTTGCATTACCTTTAAAAACATTTTGTTCCTTGTTGCTTAGGAAGATACCGGTGATCCATAATGCAGAACCTCCTGTTTTGAGTTTCACTGTACTAAATGGTATTAAACAGGCTGCTGCTAGCCCTGTTTTACAATTTTTCAAAAACAAAAGGTTTTAGAGTTTGGAGATCTTTTTCATCGTCACCATGAAACATTCATATTTCTGTGAATCAGCAGCTTTTAAGATGGAAAATGTTACAACTACATTTTTGTGACTAAGTTTACTGCTCACGTGATTCAGTCTCTGCCTTTCCCTCCTCTGGTTCTGATGAGTAGATAAGATCAAATAGGGTTTTTTTTAAATTGTCCTCCACATCCTGTATCTGTGCTCTGGAGCAGTAGAGGCCATTTGTGTAAAACAGGAGTTCTGGATGCCTGTGGCAGCTGGCGGGAGAACACCTGCACCAAAGGCTCCCCTCAGCCATGCCTGAAATGGGCATTCCTCTCAAGGCAGAGACCCAGTCATGGCCTGTGAGAGTGGCCAAGGTACAACACACCATGATATTTATGCAGTGGGCTTGGCTGCAATTTTTATCTTATCTCTCTTGTCTACAGGCATGACAGTTCCCAGTGTGGGCTGGTCTATGAGGCAGCCCAGGCAGGGATCTTCAGCTTCCCCAGCTTCCATTCTCTTACATAACACTTGCAGCATTCTCAGTTTTTAGTTGTTTTACTTGCTCCATATTTTCTTTTTTGCAAATTATTTTGGTCAGAAAAGTGAAAAAGTGCGGCATTGTAATTGCAGTGAACTGCAATTCACCCCCGGGGCTTTCACTGGGACGTAAGGAGAGTGGGACTCAGTTTTATGGCACTGCAATGGTTTTATGTCCACACCATTTTGTGCTCAACTGCTTCCATTTAGTGTAGTCTCATTACATAAAAAGAAATTTAAACCCCAACTTTTTTAAGAATAAACAACTCTTTTTTACTCTGGATTTTTGATAAAATATCAAAGCTTCTCCAGAATACAGGTCTTATGCTTTCAAGATACCTAAACAGTTGAAACTCTTCACTCTTCACAAATACCAAAGGTTGCAGGAAAGGTAAGATATTCTTAAAGCATCCTGGAAATAGATTTTTATGAGCAGTTCTTGAAGATGATAAGAGTTTATGTGGGTTGAGGGTTGATTTGACAACTTCATGGAAGAGAAATCCTTTGGGCTTTCCTAAATGCACACAAATTACAAGTCTTGTGAAGCTCATGAGCTGCAAATAACTGGAGAAGACTTATAAGTCTTGTTCTTGTGCTTTTGCCTAGACAACCATTTCTGACTTTAGATTCAGTATGTTTGCTTCTATGCTCTAGCACTAAGAAATGTCTGTAGAACCATGCCAAGACAGAGACAGAACTTTAGCCCAGAGCATGAACACAGTGTCTGAAACCATCATGAGGGAGTGTGGTAGGAAACAGTTTCAAAGACTCAGAATTTATTTGTGTTGGAAGAGATTTTAAAGGTCATCTAATTCCATGCAGGGACACCTTCCTTGAGACCAGATTGCTCAACACCCCATCCAGCCTGGGCTTGAACATATCCAGAGATGGGACATCTACAGCTTCTCTGGGCAACCTGGTCCAGTGCCTCACCACACTCACAGTAAAGAATGTCTTTGTTATACCTAATCTAAACCTGCCCTCTTTCTATTTAAAATCATTCCCCTTGTCCTATCACTACACTCCCTGGTGAAGAGTCTATCCCAATCTTTCCCATAGGCTCCCTTTGAGTACTGAAAGGCTTTAAAAAGGTGTTATAAGGATTCCCCTGAGCCATGTCTTCTCTGGGCTAAACAACCTCAGTCTTTCAGCCTGTCCTCACAGGAGAGGTCCTCCATCCCTCTGATCTGGTTTGTGACCCTCCTCTGGACTTCCTCCAGCAGGACAACATCCTTGTGTTGAGGACCCCACAGTGGACAAAGAACTCCAGGTGGGGTCTCAGAAGAGCAGAGCAAAGGGACAGAATCCCCTCCCTTGACCTCCTGCCCACACTGCTTTTGATGCATCCCAGGACATGGTTGACCTTCTGGGCTGCAGCACACATTGATGGGTCATGCTGAGCTTCCCATCAATCAACACTCCTAAGACTTTCTCCTCAGGGCTGCTCCCAATCACTGAGTCCCTTAGTTTGTACTGATATTGGGGGATGCTGCCACCAAGGTGGCAGACCTTGTCCTCAGCCTTGTTGGACTTTATGAGGTTCACCCAGGTCTGCTTCTCAAGCCTGTCAAGGGCCCTCTGGACAGCATCTTGTCCCTCTACTATCAACAGCACGTCTCAGTTTGGTGTCATTGGCAACGTGTCTGAGTGTCAGCTGAGTCCCACAGTCCCTGTCCCTGGCAAAGAGGTTAAATAATGCTGGTCCCCATAACAGCCCTGAAGGACACCACTCATCACTGGTCTCCACACAGGCAGTGAGCCATTGACTGGCACTCTGTGAGTAGGACCTCCCACCAATTCCTTATCCACTGGGTAAGGTCCACTGGGTGGTCCACCTGTCAAATCTATCTCCATTTTAGAGGCTGTGCAGGGCATTATCAGATGATTTGCACATGTTCAGGTTTCCAGGGACTGTGTGGTTTGGCTCAGAACTAAGAGGTTGCTGTATTGTGTGGTGGTGGTGGTATTCAACACGCACACTAAAAAGATAAAACACCCCTGAAGATTCTTGCTCAAATCCAAACCCAGCAGTAGTCTGCTTAAGAAAAACAATTTTATACATTTCCAAGTTAAGGCATTTTCATGTAAAACTAACATTTGTCTCTGTGCTGAGCTTCAGAAAGCATGGCCTAACAGATTTTGGTTGTGTAACTTAACAAGCTATCAAAAGCAACTCTCCTAAGTGTAAGAGTGATGAGATAGTGCTAGAACTGTTGCTTATGCAACAGACCATGTCTCTGCTTTGACTAAAGTTTCCTGAATTGAAAATCAGGTAAAACAATAGCAGTTATTTAAAAATGACTGTACTCTAGAAACAGAGTTTCCTGAGAAACAATCCCAACTGCATGCACAAAGTAATGACAACAGAAATTCCCTACTCGTTATCCTAAAAAGTAAGCTGTTTTCCTTTTCTTTCCTCTCTAAAAGAAGAAAAGGAATTCTAAAAGAATTTAATTTTTGCCTTCAGTAATATCCATTATTAGCATTTAGATGATTTATTTTTCCTGGTAATTTTTCTTGCTTATAATTTTTCATAGTAGGACATTTTGGAGATCCAGAAAGCATTTGGTTATCATGTTCCTCCTCTGGCCAATAGATGGGACTCTTACCTCTGATATCCCTTCTCTCTTTGATCTTATTGCATAGATAATAATGCAAAAACCATTCTTGAAATCTGAAATATGAGAGATATGTTTCATCTTTAAAAAATGTATCAACAAGGAACCACTGCAGCTGTTGACATCTCGAGTAAGCCAGATATACAGGAGATTGGAGATAGCAGAACTTGAGTGTAGAGCAGGTTTATCTTTCAGACAAAATGTTTCATTTGCAAATTAAAAACACTTACTGTCTGGGTTTTTTTCCTCTGAGGAAGGATGCATATTGTAAGATACAGGTACATAATAAATAAAACCCAAATCACCAAATAGGTCAAGTTAATTAGGGGAGTTAGCCATGACTATGCTCCTGTTGCCTTTTACTGTCAGACACGAGACTGACACACAAATTCCTAAAGCATATTAGGAGCTGGCCTGAATTGGAATAACAAAAATGGGTTTTGTTGGAAAGCGTTGCTTTTGGTGATAGATAGTTCCAAGATGAAATGGTTCAAGGAACTAGCTCTTTCCCCTTATTTCTGATGAAATGTAGGTGGATTTCAGCCTAACTCAAAATGCACCAGCTCCTATGGTGGACCTGGGGACTCCTGTGTTCCAGCTTTCCAGTCTGAGAAGTTATTGGTGGAAATACTGGAATATTATCAGTAAAATTTGGAGTCAGTGTCCTCAACTTTATGGCAGGGGGCTGTTGTGGTGCATGGATAGTTGTTTTGCAGACAGTCAGGGAGCTGAATGCCTGGAAGGCCTACTGCAATTAACACTGTGTTCAGAGATTGGCCCTCCAGATTTAATTTCCATTGCTTTTCCTTTTTCCAGTGAAATGCTTTGATAAACTTGTCTTTCTAGGTTTTGGAATAGAAAGAAGAAGGTGAAGTCCTAAAGCAGAATTGCAGTGTCCCACAGTGGACTGCATTTTATTTTATAGCCCTCAAGATGGCTCTGAAATAGTGAGCAGTTTTGTCTTCAAGGGTGTGTTGCTCTCTGCTGCCCTTGTTGCAGAATTGTCCCTGGACATTTCCTTTTACAGTGTTCCCATGTGTTTGGTTCCCCTGTGGATTGTGCCTTGTGGCTGTTGCCTGAGCACCTTGGGGGATGCTCAGCACTGGCCTGGAAAACACCACACATTAGGACACAAATGTGAGCATATGTAGACTGTGTGTGCAACAAATACACAGCACAGCCCTGAGGGCATTTGCCCAGAATTGATCACATGGGGGGGATGAGACCAACAGGCCCCATCTGATGGTGTTGATGTGTGAGATGGCCATCAGTCAGATTAAGCAGCAACCAGGGGATTGGTCATGACTTTTGACACAAAAGAGTCACACAGAAAGATATGAAAGGCACATAAAAACGTTGAAACAGAGCTGGGTTCGACACAGCCAGAAGCTGCCCCACCAACATCAACACCTCTGCCAGTGCCAAAGCATCATTCCCGAGGGTACTGGGGGTGCCTGTGTCCAGCTGGCAAGGGACAGAACAGCAGCACTCTGACAATGCATGCCTGCAACATGCAAGCCTGAAAACACAGAGTACTGACATTTATGTATTTATTAGCAGTTCATTAAGTGCCTGCAATTGTGGCTATTACTGATGTCATCCTAATTTTACAGGAGACTGTCAGGAGGCTTTGCCTATGTGTGTGCCTGGCTGGACCCTGTGCTTTGAACGCCCACAGGCAGCTGGAGAGCAGGAGCTGCATGGCTGGAGTGTGTCTCAGCTTTCATTTTATCCAGATGGAATCAGTTTCACACAGAAAGAACTCAGCACTGCAAAACCGTTCCCAAAGCATGGAAAACAGGGGCAATGGAAGTGTTGCTGACTCACCCAGCAGAGTGCTAGGGCAGTGTGCCCTCAGCTGAGCAGGGTATGTTCCCAGCACTTGGATGCCTTGCCACCGTGTCAGAGGCACAAATGACCTGCAGCAGAAGGGCATTGAAAACCCCAGTGCTGAGCTGCCTGAAACCAGCACAGCTTTTCAGGTGGTGTGACTGACTCTAACACCCATGTTTCACTAGCAAAATTAATAATGAGTCATGTTTTCATTCTGTTCTGTAATAAAAATCTCAAATAAACTTGATTGGTATTCTAATTGTTTTTTAAGCTAAAAGCTAATAAGCTTGATTGGTATTCTATTGTTTTTAAGCTGAAAGCAGTCCCATTTTTAATTACAGGTAATTCAAGTCTCAAAAGGCAGGGAGGCTACAAAACATGGCAATCCCTTACTGAGCCATTCTCATTACTGTAGCCCTCAAAAAAATCTTTTTTTATGGGTTTTTTTGGTGCTAATAAGATATGTCAGCTTCTTATATCTTTGTGCAATAAATGAGCAATTGCAGTTCTACACTACAGGCAAACCTGTCAGCTAGTAAAATAAATTTTTTTTTTTTTTTTTGGTTTTACAGTCTCAAGAGACTTTCCTTTGAAGCAAGCAAACTCTACCACCTGCAAGCTAACTGTCAGGTGTGCCATTAGTCAAAGGGCTTTTGGCAAGTTGTGCAGCATCCCTCTCAAAGCACATGCCAAGGAGTGGAAGTTGATCATCTACTGGTTAAAAAAGGGAAATAGGGGAAGGGAGAAGGGAATTTCTTGATCATCTTGAAGTTCTGCAAACAAACTGTGTCATTCTCTTTAACAAGGACTTTCATTTGTCCCCAGGCTGTCAGCAGGCTGGCCAGACTGCTGAGTCAGATCAAATGTCATCTCAAATGATCAAAAGCTGTGTTTGTTCACGCTCTCTGCTCTCAGTTTCCCTTTGTAATCCTGTCTAACTGTTGTTTGCACAAAACTTTGCTTGGGACTGGCTTTAGTGAGCAAATGAGCAAGTGTCTGTTCTTTACATGGCAGTTCAATGTCTATCACGTAAGTATTGCACAGCATATTTAGGTAGTATATATGTCTCTCTTGTCCCTGTTAGATGGCACATCTCTGTTGAGGAGGAAATGTGCTTCCAGCTCACAGAAACACCTCTTGTCACATTTTGTCTAAATTATTTCATTCAATTTTTTGAACCAAGCCAACAAGGGTACAGAATACTAAGTTTCCCTGAATCTTTAAGTTGTTGTTCAATATTTCTCTTGTGTCCTAAATGATGGATTTGTTTCTCACCTCCTACTTGCCTCCCCTGCATTCGCCAAAACATGATGAAATTGATGACCTGAACATTTAGAGAGAAGGGAAACATCTCCTTATGTTTGACATGATTAACCTCTATCTTCAGCAGCAGAAGAGAACATTACTTCAAACACTACAGGTGTACTTTGCAAAGAGCATAACGATTTAAATGCCTAGTAGCTTTACAGACAAATTCAATTTATTGAGAGTTGTCTGTCATTATAGTTTTAAATGCTACATGGCTGTATTGGAAGACAAGAAACAATAAAGTTTCCTCTAGAGAGAGAGCTGTCCCAACATGTGGGGTTGCAAGATTTTGTTTCAAAAGTTTTATTATAAGTTTAGTATAGTTTTAGTTACTCTATATGAGCCCCTTGTCTTGGAGTTTTCTCTTATCATAAGTTGATAAGGGTTTTTATGCCTCTCTGGTCTTTGCCCAGAGACTGTTTCCTATTGGTCCTTTCCCCATGATGATCCCTGCCCATCCTCTCCAATGTATCCTTCTTCCCTCTGTCCATCACTGAGTCCCTATCTCCAAGGTCCAGAACCTTCGAGGAGATTTGGACAGCAGTTGGCAGATTCCCCAGAGACCCCTCCCCAAATTACCTTTGCTTTGTTAGTAGTTAGGTAATCCAGTTGGCATTTGTTGCTTTGCTTTGTTTTATTGGTTTATAGTTTGTACCCACCCCTTGAACTTGTCCTGGACAAAACCCCCCTGCAGCCTCGGTCCGAGGTCTCTCCTGAGGCACCAGGCCTGAGGTAAGGGGTTCCCCTGTGACCCCCCAATAAACCTCTGTTCCCCAAACCTCCGAGAGTCCCCTCTTTCATTTATACCACGGCTGTGACAGCCAAAGTCCAGGTGCTGCAGAGCCAAGAACTCACAAATCAATTCTGTTGTGGCGTGTCAGAGCTACCGGGTGGTCCAGCTGAGCAGCGGGCTGACCAAAGAGATATGCACCCCAACACCAACATATCAGTGATTTTTCCATTATACTTTCTCCAAAGTATAATTGTCAGTGTTGATAGCTTGAAGCTCAGTTTATTGAAAGAACAACATGAAATGTAAGGAAAACAGCTCTGCTTTTCATGGTAATTTGAAATCATAAGGCGATGCTTCTGACCTATGATGCAGCCTTGTGTGCCTTTTCTGGCCTCCACGCCTGAGAATGATGAGTAACAGCCTCATTAAACTGCTTGAAGTCTGTGGCTGTTTGCATGAGGGGTTACTTCTGTGCTGTGCTGTGATAAGGGCTGGGGTCTGGCAGCCCAGAATTCAGGCAGGCTGCACTGCTTATCATCCTCTTGATTCTCTGTGCCCTTTGCCTTTCTCCAAGGGCTCCACAATAATCCTTGGTGTGCAGAATGGGAGGACATTTTACAGTGTTTTGTATTCCTGGGGAAATGTGAGTGCTGGGTCAAATGATGCTTTCAGCTGCCTCTGGCTAGATATATCGATTTAAATGGAGTCCATTAATGTAATAATTATGAATTCATGACCCAGTGTTTTGCTCTCCTGCACAGAGAAGTTACTGTTTCATAATACCTTTTGTTGTTTTCCAAGTACACTTGAAACCCTCTGCACCATCCACTAGAATGGATGACCTCCTTTGGCTCTCAGTTCAGGTAAATTATATAACCAAACATTTCTATCTCCATTCTCCAAAATGATAAGAGCTGAATCAGCCAAGCAATGACAACAGAAATGCCAAAGGACACAGGATGACCTTACACAAAACAAGCTGATCGGGTTAATCCAGGGTAGCAAAAAAGTCAACTTTATTTTTGGGAGCTAGAAGAGACTACTGTTTCACCATGCTCTGGTGGTGAGGTATGCAAGGGTGTGCTTCCAAGAGAATGACCAAATTTGGTAGGAAAATAGGGCTGAATTGCCCACCTCTCCTGGCTGCAATAGCTGGTGATAACATATCCCAGAAAGGGGAAACTGAAAAGAATGAAAGCTACTTTTCTGAAGATTAAGACCCACTGGTCAGGGCAGGCTGTTAAAAATGTCTGTAGGTCTTCACCAAGAGAAGGCCACCCACTCTCCCAGGTTCTCTCATCTTTAGCAATCCAGAGTGAAGGAGGAGCAGATGGACTTCTGCTTGTCCTGGCAGCCAGCAGGGAGGAGCACCAGCTGGTGGAGGCCACCTGGTATGGCTGAGCCTCCTCTGCAGCTGGTGGAGCTGAGAGGCCCTTTGTGGAGCAGGATGGAAACTGAGCACTTTGCTTGCCACACTCTTGCAGCCCAAGAGGGAAAGGTATGATGAAGAGTACAGGGTAGGAATCAGGCTTGGTGTTCTTCTTCATGCAGAAGAACAGCAGGGAAAATGGTTTCCAAAACCAGCCAGCCACCTTCTCTTCTGACAGTGGAAACAGGAGATCACTTAACCTGCAGCCTATTGTCCCTGATGTGTGCCCAGTGTGCACCACACCTGCATGGTTTGCTGCACCCTAAGGGGTCACTGGAATGAAGGTGAGACTCAGAAACACTAATAATTTTTGCAGACAAATAAGCTAACAAGCAATTGCTCCATCTGCAATGCAGAAATATTTTTTCTTGGTTTTCTTTTTTTTTTTTTTTCACTTGCTAAACAAGCCAGGAGTATAAAATTACTTTGGAAGAACGTGGTTTTATCAGTTCCACACAGATGTAGCTTAAAGGAGAGAAAACTCCCTGAAGCTTTCAAAACTGGCAGTGCAATGATGTGGTGGAGGAACCCATTGCAGAGGGTGCACATCCTGGAGTGGGTCTCTACCTTGACCTCATGAAAAATCCTTTCATTGCAAGTGAGTCCAGGAACTGGCAACAATTTCACTGAGCTGGACTGGAAAGGACTGTCTGTATCACGAAAGGACAGTCTGTATGCAAATTTCTTACACTGGTAAGTGTCAGGTCTTTGGGATGGCAAGAATTGGTTGTTTTTTCAAGAGAGGGGTACGGAACAGCTTTACATTTTCACATTTTTAAGACACAGAAAAAGATGTGGTCCTTTCCACTTTCCAAAACATAGTTTAATTGGCAAATTTCTTACACTTTTATTTTCCATTCATTAAACTAACTCTTAGAGCAACCCCTTTTAGTTCTTAGTACTATACAAACATTCAATAAGGGTGAATACCTGCCAGACAGTGGGCTAAAGAGGCAACAGAGACAAAAAGTACTCAGCTGTTCTGTGCCTTGGTACCCAGCTATAACTAAGTCATTTACTCAGGTCATGATGTGTGTGGACTAATGTTTCTTGATCTGGTCCAACCCTTAGTCCAGGGCTTTATACATTGGCATTATGCACAAATTGACAAAAAAGCTCTCTTTAGAGTAATTTAGTATGATGAACAAGTGAGATTGTAAGTAATGGGACATAGTTCTGAGCAGTCATACACTTGTCAGATACTATAAAAACTGCTTTTGTGATTAGCACTGTTCTCCTTAAAGCAAGGAAAATAATTTCAGCCACAGTTATTCTTTTCTAGGAAGCAGAACACTATAATGAATGTATCTGTCTTATCCTCCTGTGAAAAATATATAAAACAGGGACATATAGTATCTATTAAAAAAGAGTAGTGCTTTTTGGAAAAAAGGAATTATTACTTAGGTAGATTTTCAAAAGTATCTTACTAAGGCAAAAGAAATTTAAAATAGCCAAAGCTATTTAAATATTCAAAACCAGTGTTCACAGTCTCTTTTGAGTTATGTGAGAACACACTAAGAGAAGGAAAACACAATTTATTTGAGAAAAAAATTCTCTTTGCCATTTTTTCTCCTACTTTTTTCTTTTTCCAGTGTCTTTTCCAGTACTTCCTCTGATACTGAGTTGAATGCTGATGAGTCAATACTTCAAATAAATATATATGACCAAGATGAAATCTGTCACCACCTCTGACTTTCCTGGTTGGAAGCTGAAAAGTTTAGCAAGGTTTCAGTTTTTTTGATGAATTATAAAAAATCAACATCTCACTGAATGGCAGCATAGCCTTCAGGTGTATCAACACCAGTTTCATAGCATCAGCAAACTTGCTGAGGGTACATTCTATCTGTTTGTCTCTCGTGTGTATTCAGAAGTTAAAAATAAAACCACCAAATCAGAAAAAAAAAGTCTCCAAAATCATGACATTGACAGTGGAGCCAGAAGCAGGTGAAATACCTTAAATGAGTTCCAGCTTATTTAATATCTGACTTTTTCTTTACTTCTATGTTAGACAAATAAATTATGAATATGTGGATGCAGACAAGAACTTGTTTTCATGCATGGGTATGAAATAATTGAGGTCTGCCATAAGAAAGAAAAAAATAATTATGTGTTCTTTCAGGCCCTTTTCAATTATGCACATTACCAACTTAGCAGGAAGGGAATCCAAGTTTGAAGGCTCTGAACTGGCTACTCATATTCATGAGGCAGATTTGGGAAGTATAATAGATAATTTTATGTTTTGTTTCAGTGGTCAGGAAGAGTTAACCTGATTAAAGAAGGATGTAAGGGGGCCATTACATAGAATAATATATTTCAACAACTACAAAACAGTTGAATTAGGGTGCTAAAAGTCTGTATGATGGCTAACAGAAGGCAAGAGAAAAAGGAATAATTGTTCAGTGCCTCTCTTGCAAAGAGAAGAGGATCAGATGAAGCAAGAAGCTGAAAAATTAAAAACAAGAGTGTCGACATATTTCTTTTCATGATGGTCTGAACTAGTATGACTGCCTTATAACCTATTTCAACATAAAACATCCAAACCAATTTCAACTTTTAAGGAAATATCTTTCAATAAGGTAAAGATACTGTAAATCAAACAGAAAGCCAACCATGTGCTGGGCTGCATCCAAAGCAGTGTGGCCAGCAGGATGAGGGAGGGGACTCTGCCCCTCTGCTCTGCTGTGACCCCATCTGGAGCTCTGTGTCCAGCTCTGGGGTCCCCAACACAAGAAGGACATGGACTTGTTGGAGGAAGAAGGGACATGAAGGTGGTCAGAGGGCTGGAGCACCTCTGCTGTGAGGAAAAGCTGAGAGTTGGTGTTGGTCAGCTTGGAGAAGAGAAGCAGCAACAACAAAATCCCACAACAAAAGAGGTCTAGTTCACAATACTTGAGTAAATTTCAGATCCTCCACAAGATGTTTCCTCCATGAAGGAAATCAGAATGCAGAACCTACATGTAAAACTTTTTTGTTATGGGCAAAGGATTGAGAAAGTCATTGCTTGCTTTCATCAAATTGACACACCACAAGGGAAAATATCAACATTGACTTAAAATCATATGTTATTCCTTATTCTCCTTTGAAGATTTTGTGTCATTCACATTTTTCTTTGAGAGATATTTAACTTATCTGAGGTTTTTGGATGCATGAACATCAAGTCAGATATTACTGCACTTTTAGCCCAAAAGACCTCTATTCTGTTTTAGGAAAATAGTTAAGAACTGCCAGCACTGACTCTACTTAAAGGTCTCCTGATTCTTACAAGATCAGGATCAATGGATTTCATCAATAGTTGATGACAGCTGAGTACCATTAGATTTGGACATAGAAATTAAAGCTTCCACTAGAGCAAGAAGCAGCTCTTTCCCTCAATTAAGGGGTAATATATAATATTAACGAGTAGTAATAAGAACTCCACAAAAAAAATTAACTCCAGTTAAAAATTTAGACATTCCTCTTGTTACTTCCATTTTGCCCCATAAATAGACTGCTGACAGCAAAACCCACTTCTCCTCAAAGTCAGGTGGAGGAGGGTCTAAAATCTTTGGATTTTAGGGAAAAGGCAAGACCTAGTGTTACAGTTAGTTAGTTAAGAAGAGGCAGGGAGCAGAAAACTGATGGGTCTGTCTCCCTGGGGCTGTTTTTTACTATGAACTTCTGCAGCCCACATGAATAGAGGGCACATGGAGAAATTCATATCTCTGTGAGGAGGCTCAGTCCAGCTCTCCAGCATGAGCCCTGGCAACAGTTTTCCAGCACATTTTCACATTATTTTTTGTTTAGAATAAATAAGCATTTTTTTGAGTGATAGATCTGTCATTGAAGTGTTTCCAAACCCTTTAATACACAGCAAAAAAGTCACAACAGCTACTGCTTGCATTTTGACAGGTTTCTTATTTTTCTGGCAGGCTGTGCTTCTCCCATAAAAGAAGAGGTATTTTAGAAGGACATCTTTTCATTTATGACTCATTCTGCACAGTAGTATTTTCATTGACTTGAGGCTGATAAATTATTCTGTTTCCCTTTCATGGCTCCAGGGCTTTTTTCTTTTCAGAACTGGTGTGGCTTGTGGTGTTTTTGTTGTTTGTTTGTTTGGTTTTTTCTGTAATACCATGAACCCTTGTTTTGTTGTTCAGGTGGGGTTTTTTTGTCTTGATGTGGGAACTGCTCTCTGTTCAACCACTCTGCCTCTTTCCTCTCCTGCATTTTTGGACTGGAATCTTCAGTGCAATGCCATGGAGGATGTCTGCTGTAGAACCTTACTTTGCCTTTTGTCTTTTCCTCATTTGCTTTGAAAGCATCAGAAGTACCTGCATTTCCTAGGTATGAGATGTTGATGCAGATTGATGAGAGCCAATCCACAAATTATATTCTGGAGACTTCTCTGGAGTTACTGTCAATTGATTCTGATATCTCCTTTTTGTACTCAAAAAAACCACTATCCTAACCCACTTATTTTTGAATGGTAAGCATCATGAAATAGACTTTCCTGATGATTTTTACTAGCCATTTAAATTCCTCTTAAACTATTATATCACTTTGGTCTTATTCTCAGATAATTTTGTGAAAATAATGATATGTTTACCATAACTGGCTTGCTAAAGAACTGTTGAGTCCCTGTGATTAATGTGCTTATTCTTGTCAGCAGAATGAAGCTGTAGGCTATGCAAATATATCAGACATGCCATGGAGCAATTTCTAGAGCCTTATGGAAATCCCTTTGGTGCAGCCATGACCTGTTCAGAGAATTTCACCCAGGTTTACCCCTTTTCCCATGCAAGCAATGATGTTTGCAGTTCTAAGTTAGCGAATGTTGTGATTTAGGAAGGGTGTTCTCCTGCTAAAAACACACCACCATGTTGTATTGCGCTAAGTAATTAGTTCGTTTTGCACTGGGTGTTCTTGGTCACACCTTCCCATGCACCTTTGCACCCCCTTCACCTGTTACCCTCTATCTCTCCCCTCCCCCTGGGTCAGCCCCAATTGGTCAACAGACCCCCCCCTCCCCCCTTTTCCCTAGGAGTTAAAACTCCCCACACGGGGAGTCTCTCCCTCTTTTTCCTCCTGGACCTTGAAGTGTTCATTCTACATTAAACCTGTGGGACTCCTTCCCACAAGGAATAAGAGTGCCTTTGTCTTTTATCTTTGTCCTAGCCCAGATTCCCCCCCGAGGTCCACAGCTAGCCAGGGCTGGACCTTAGGGGTATAGAAACTATACACAGTTTAACTCACAGCCCCTCTCCAATGGGAGGCACAAAAAGCAGAGATCACAGGTAAGTAAGAACAATTTACTGCAAACAGCAATGAGACAAGAAAACAAACAGTAACAGCAACGATATTAGTAACAAAAGTGTACAAAAATTATAATGGATGGAACCAGGATGGATGGACAGAGTATTGGCTTTGTGAGGCAATATTTTAGTAATGGGGGAGCTTTTTGGCAATGGAGGAGGCTACAAGAGTGGCTTCTGTGGAAGATGGTGGAAGCTTCCCCCATGTCTGACAGAGCCAATGCCAGCCAGCTCCAAGACAGAGCTGCTGCTGGCTGAGCCCACGGGTGTTGGTGGCAGCATCTCTGGGGTAACATGTTTAATAGGGCAAAGAAAGTGGTGCAAGAGAAACTGAAAGAGAGGAGTGAGAATATGTGAGAGAAACCTGCAGACACATGATTCAGGGAAGAAGGTGGAGGAGGGACCCCAGGCACCAGAGCTGAGGTTCCCCTGCAGCCTGTGGTGCAGACCATGGTGAGGCAGCCATGCCCCTGCAGCCCGTGGAGGTGCACACTATGCAGAGATCCAGCTATGGTCCATGGAGGACCCCATGCTGGAGTAGGTGGATTCCCAAAGGAGACTGTGACTCGGTGAGCAGCTCATGCTGGAGCAGGCTCCTGGAAGGACCTGTGGTCCCATGGAGAGACGAGCCAGGCTGGAGCAGATTTGCTGGCAGGACTTGTGACCCCATGGGTAGCGCATGCTGGAGCAGCCTGTTCCTGAAGGATCACACCCCACAGAAGGGACCCATGCTGGAGCAGTTTGTGAAGAGCAGCAGTCTATAAGAAGGATTCATGTTGGAGAAGCTTGTGGTGGACTGATTCCTGTTGGAGGAACTTCATGCTGGAGCAGGGGAAGAGAGTGAGGAGTCCTGTGCCAGGATCAATGGTCTCTTCAGGTTCCTTGTCTTTACTACCAAGACTGATCTTGGGGCATTCACCATGGTTTTGGGACAAGGACTTTTGGAGGAGTACATTTGCTGAAAGGGACCAGCACCCAAACTGCTTGCTAGAGCCTTCACAATGTCAGCCTGCCTATTCACCACAAGCTCATCATAATTTGGACCAAACTTGTGTGGAGGTGTGACGAGGGAAAAAACCCCAAGTGCTTTGCTTATTTCATCACTACAGACTCCCAGCAAAGGTCAAGAGTCACAGAAATTTAGATGTATAAAGGTTGCTGGCTCTGCCCCAGCTCCAAGCAGCTTTCAGACAGTCATGCCACAGCAGCATGCCACCAGTAACACATCCACACAGATTTCATCTTCATTTTGAAACCTTTTGGAGCTCCCAGTGATTTCAGCTACTGTTTGTCTGGTGTTCAAACAATGGTTAAAAAGGAATGCCTTCAGTTCTTGCTATAGCTTAAATCATAATAAAATCTTGATGTAAAGAAAAATGGCTGTTTCTTTTGTCTGGGGGCTCAGAAAACTGAATGACACTTCTGGAATGAGACAATGCCTTTTTCAAACAGACTGGTTCATTGTGAATGAGGAGAGCTCCCCAGCTCTGCTAGGCCAAGTAGGATGTCCTTGCTCTGCATCACCATCAGAACAGAGAGGGGAATTCTGACATTCAGCTGCTGCACTTTTATTTTTGCAAGATAAGAGAAGTGGTGCCTAGAACTGTTTCATCTCTGTTCACATACACTTCTGTCTCAACCTTGAATATGCTGCCTCAAAGCCCCTGGATTTTTTGGTTCTCCTTTTGTGAAAATACCTTGTGAACCAACATTAAAGCTTCTGGAATCTGCTGTCTTCAGCCTATACAAGTTGCAGGGGGTGCAGGTTTCAATGTATTGCAGGTACTTAGAAAATCCGCAGAGTCTCCATGTGCCTTAGCTGCATGTATTTCACTATTTAACATAATTTCAGCTGTGATAAAATGATCTGGCCACTAATGCTGTGTTGTCAAGGAGATTATTTGACCTCCCTCAGATGGAGTTCTCTGTATGGAAAGCAAGAAGCTCAGCATAAACAATTCATTTTAAAAGAGCATCCATGCATAATCATTGGCGCTGTACAGAAAGCAGTACACATTAATTCCTTCTTTCTATCTTCATGAAAATCAATTATCCTAGTCACAGTTTTACAGTGCCCAAACTGGATGGGGTTTCACGTCCTAGAGAAGATATCTGACAAAGTGTTCTAGGCTGTCAGGGAGCAAAAGATGGGAAACAAATTGTGACTGAAAATTTCTGCAGTAGCAACATAAGAGAATTTATGACAATGATGTGTTATGAGAGCAGTCCAGTTAGAAAGAAAATATTTCACATGCCTAAGAATAACAGAATAGAAAGTCTTTCTTTGTCTTTTTTGCACAGTCAGGATCTGATTTGATGTGTTCTTGAGTCAATGAGGAAAGCTCCCTCATTTTGTGTCCAGTCTGTGTAGAAACAGGATAATGACAAAAAGGAATATTAAGCCATCCAAGAAAAAATGTCTTTAAAATCTGTAAAAAGAACAGGCTGTACACCTCTCAGCATAATTTGTCCATTTTGAGGCTTTATAACGACTTGCGAAAAGGACAGGTAAAGTGATGCTGGAAATATCCCAGCTCTGCCAAGCAATAGCCACTGTTGTGACATGGTTAGCCACTCTGGGCTTCTCCTGATGTGTAAGGAAATGCAAAACCAGTTTGAGATACTGGTTTTTCCACAGAAATTGTGGTCTGACATATCCAGATTGCAGTTGTTGCAGACAGGTGAAACAGGAAAATAAGGCTCAGAGGCTTAGGGAAAGAGCCACAACCTCTGAAGCAGAGCCAGGCCTTCATTTTGAGAGAAAGAATTTCCCCGGGCATGATATAAAATTAATTGAAATAATTAGCAACCATATTAGAGCTCTCCAACCAACTGATCCCATCCAGCAGTCCCACTTTTCAAAGAAGTCACTATTTTGTTACTTTATCAGGACTAAACATCTCCAGCTGAACTGGACTTTATGGACACTTGTCAACACCATGGGCTGTGGCTGCATGTGCCCTTCTTGTGTAATGATGCTGTGACAGGACATGCAATTCAAAATGCATTTCCCCAGTTACTCAGTACACATAAGAATTGCCATCCTATAAAAGGTCATGACTTTAAACTGCAGTGTCAGGGCTGGAATGCTCAACAAGAAATGTACCTGTACAACCTCCTGTGTTGAGAATACATGCTGAGTTAAACTGTCATCTTTTTTATGTGCTTTCCTCTTTCTCCATCATCCTCTGTGATGGGGCTGGGTCTGGGCGAGTAGGGGGAAGGAAATAGTCCCCAGCCCTTGGAAGACCCATTGGAGGTCTTGCTGGCTTTGCTCTGTGCAGCAAATCAGCAAGAAGGTGCTTTCTCCTTTAGTTCACCCACAGCTTGGTCTCCTTCTAGTGCTGCTGTCATGACCCAGTCCCAAACCAAGTTAGGCTTTTGTCCTTTTCTTGGTGGTGTTTGTTTGTTTGTTTTGGTTTTCGTTTTTGTTGTTGTTTGTTTGTTTTTGCATGTGTGTGTGTGTGACAGGATTGGTGGTGGTTTTGTTTTGTTTTTTTCTTTTCACAGTTTCTTGATTTTTTGAGTTATGTGGCTTTCTTAACAATCCTATGTCTCTTAAAAAATAGCCTTCAGCTATTTCCTTCCCTGCTGCTTGTCCCCCACATCTTTTCCTCTCAGCTTTCCTTAGCATTCCCTTGCCTTATTGAGCATCCCCTTCTGCTGCTGGTTCAAAGCTCTTTGCAGATGGCAGTGAGGATCCTCCCAAACAGCCAGGCTCTTCTAAAAGTGGCCTTCTGATGTCGGACTGACGGTGTCTGTGGGGGAGCCAGGTCAGGGCTGGACACTTCTGGGCTGCATCTGTGGGACAGATGCGCACTGTGTAGGGACACGAGTCCCTCACTGTGTCCTGCACTGTGTCCCTCACTGTGTCCCTCACTGCGTGTCCCCCACTGTTCCCCACACTGTGTGTCTCTCACGGTGTCCCACACTGTGTCCCACGCTGTATCCCACGCTGTGTCGTGCTCTTTGTCCCGCACTGCCGACGTGCAGCCCGGAGGAGGCAGGCATGAGCAGGTGTGGAGCAAAGCGACTCCTCTTGCAGTCCTTTCCCGTCTGTAAAACATTTCCAGATTTTCAGCAGGATGAAAAGCAGGAGGAGGTGAAGTGCTGGATTATATATAACCACAGGAGAACAGGGCTCTCTGGCGTGATGGAGAGATCAGGATCCTTCCCAGGATCCCTTCCTTGGAGCCCTGCTCTAAGGGCTTCTGCTGGGCTTCACACAGGGCTCTACAGTAAGAACTTGTGCTGGTGCTCTGCCAGCAACTTAGATGAAAGCAATCAGCCAGGCACAGGATTAACATTTCTTTCAGACTGTTACGACCATTATCACTACTACTTGTGTCCTCACTCACTGTTTTTTGTGTCCTTCTTCCTTGTTTTATTCCACTCCCATTTTTCTCTCTGTCCTCAGGAACAGTATTAGACTCCACACGTGAAGTGATACTCTGCAGTGTGAAGCATCCCTTCTGTGATATGTCAGACCTTCCGAACCTGCTCCTGATAGTTGCTTTTTCTCAGTAAAGCCATTTATTCTCCCAAGATACTGGCAAATACCAGTAGGAACTGCTGTTTACATGGTTTCATGACCTCATTTATTAAACATGCACACTGTGCAAGTACAAAGCAGCATCAAGGAGAGAGTCTATGGTTCTCTGTTACTGCCCTGTTTGTATTTATGGAGAGTTGATTTTAGTCTGTGGTTCTAACATAAATTTTTCTGGTAACAACTCGTTGCTAACACATGACAGCTGAGTCTGGCAGTTCCCTTGAAGATAAAACCAAAAGATAACAGAAAAAGAACAAGGAGCAGCTCCACTGAACTCTTAAATCTCCATACATTATAAAATTACTGGAATGGCTGCTAGGGATTGCACTGATGCTCATTTGTTTCAGTGACTGAGCTCTGGATCAGCCTTTCTTCACTTTCTGCCCCATTTGAAATGTTTTGCTGCCTTGTATTTACCTTCCGTATTGATGGGTTTAAGCTACACCTGAGCCACCAATACCCCACTGTGCAACTGATCATTTTGGAAACAACAGACAGAGCACTATAGTCAGCTCAACCTCCACAGGGGGTGATACCAGGCTGAAGTCAACTCAGCAGGTATTTTTGCCCGCTGTTTTCACTGTCTTCAGCTTTGCACTGAATAGGTGAGAAGCCCATGTGCCTGTTACAGCTTCCACCATGTCACATCTTGGGGGGTTGATGGGGTGGGTGTGGGGTGAAGCCATGACAGACTTCTCCCTTTCTGCTCCAGCCTGCTGAGCTGGGAGCAGCTGGAGGAGAGGGACAGGTCTCCAGCTGTGAACGTGTCTCTGACAGTGCAGCCTCTGATCCTTCCTGCTAAGGTGATTATGAAAAATGTTCACAAAATGTAACAAGCCTATAGAGATACAGGCAAGGGGGAAAACCTCATAGAACTCTGTGTTGTACCACACACACTCATACAGGGGTTTATGGAAAGAAGGATGAGAGAGGGGGGAGCAGAGGGAAAGAGCTGTGTGTGCTAGGAAATTGTCTTTCAAACTATGCTATCCATTAACAAAAACATGTTTTTATAGTCTGGTAAATTAATGCATCAACTTTTAATTATTAATTCCATAATAATATATAAATATATCCAATACATCCAAAAACTCTGGTCTTGCATTCTCTCAGTGAAGATATTTACTTTGCATAAAGGACAGTATTATAGCCGTAGTGTAATACAATGAATTAAAGCTATTTTCATATGTTAGATACATGTTCACCACTCATTCCCAATACAATTACAGCAGAAATTAATGAAGTCCAAAGGGACCAAACTTGCCATTTTTTTTGCACTCTGCATTCTAAACAATAAAAGATTAAAAGAGAACAAAATCCAATCTCCAAGAAGGAAACAGCATTTTTTTGGCTGTATCCCACAGAATTACTGCTTGAGTAGGTTTTGTTTCAGTCCTATTTGCTCATCTCTAATTAATAACTTCAGTCATTTTTTCCTCTGATCATCTGACATCATTGTGGTGGCTTTAATTAGCTGTTTCACATGGATAATTCACTGCATTGACCTTAAGATTGCACATTTCATCATATTTATAAAATCTACACTTACAAAATCAAGGGAGCAATTGTCAGAGCAACAGAAAAAAGTAGCTGGCTCTTTGCAGAAATGCATCTTTTGGTTAAATTCTCTGGTATCTAACAAGGCATGAATTCTGATCCAAGTTTCTCCTCTATTTTATAGTGTCTGTAATGATTTTTCCCTGTATTTTTTTTCCTGATGCCCTTGTTCCAAACTTACTCCATTCCAGACACTTTTATAACCTTCTGTCCTTTATGTACATACTTGTAATATTTGCCAGGTTTAATTTATTCAAGACTGATAACCTGTCTGTTAAACGTGTCAGAAGTTCATTAAAGCCTCTGAAAATTACTGAGGTTGAACAAAGGAACAGCAGAGGCACAAGCCTCACTCCTTTTTCATACCAGAATGAAAATCAGCAGACTAAGTTCTAATTTGGTACAGGCCCAAGAGAAGGCATTCCTGCATCTTTTCCTGATTTTCCCATGGACTCATCCTAATTCTAACAACCACTACTCCCTGGCTCTACTCTACTGCATTTCCAGTTCTACTGTTTGTTCTACTTTTAAATATAAATGAGTAAACGATTTTGTGATTCACTGTTTGCATGAAAGAGCAAACAGGCCCAGAAAGATTAACTGAAGTGAAATAAAAAACAGCTGTTTTCAAACTTTTATGAAGCTCAGAAGTTAAGAACAAATAGATTTGCATTTTCTACTGTGGAACAGGATTCTTTTCTGAATTACTAAAAATTCTTCAACATTTTAAAATAACAGTATGCAACTGCTGATTTTTTTTCTTCCCAACAAAAGTACTTTACTAGGATTGAAAAAAATTTGGAAGTTGTTTCAGTCATCCTGGTTATATTTGTTTCTACACAAAACATTCCTAGAAATCACTTTACTCGGCTATAGCAGTAGTTCTGTGCCCTTCCAGCAATGTTCCCATCTATTGATTGGTGTGGTATGTGCAAAAAATCAGGGTATAAACCAATTTCCACTGTCTTTGCATAATGGGTCACAACATGGAGCCAAGGGTGTCCAAAAGCATATATCCTTATGTTTGAACTATCAGCTTTCAGTCTGCTCCATGTTGTATTCGAACAACCAGCCACCCCAACTGACCATCTCAGACTGACAGAAACATTTCCTAACTCTTTGTCATGTTCTAGTAAAGACATCACTGGGATCACAGCTCCCATCTTCCACATGGTGAACTCATATCTTCTACCGTGGTTGCAGGGATCAACAGCAAACAGCTGAGCACACCTGGTTAGTCAAACACCAGATGTTCTTACATGCTTTTTCGTATAATTCAGCTTTTCATTGCTGGTTAGAAAGAAGTTACCAAGCTGTACATCAGTTAGGGATCTGTGAGAAGGCTCACACTGATCTGATGTTCTCCCTCCATACTTGGGTAGCTGTTGGACTGGACTCATCCTGATAATGCATGAGCTAAGATTTGCTGTCCCTGATACTCTTTTTCTGTTACTTTTTTTGAAGATTTTGCTGATTTATTAATTCATCAAGGAAAAAAGTGTTTAGCTGTCAATTGCTTTGCAGTACCAAGTGAGTCAACCTCTTTCCCAGCTCCTAGATTATCATGCTGAACTCACAAAGAATCTCATTACAGGTATGCCAAACTGCCTGTTGGTGATCAAGGTACTAATGTGACATGAGTAATTTTCACAGCTAGGAAGAATTTGCATTAAACATTATCAGAAATATAGCAACTTAATGAGTGAATTAATATCCTTGAGTTGCATTTCTTCTGAGCATAAAAAACTGGTATTGTGCTGAATTATGACAAATCTTTCTACTACAAATTTAAATGAATATCCTGAAATTCTGTCTGATCATTCATTACTTTATACCCTAGAATAATAGACAAGCAACTATATTCTTTATGAAAAAGCTCTATTCAGGGTCATGGTAGAATGAGTATTTATTCTCCTGTCTTGAGGATCTCTAGAGACACAAACAGATGACAGAAAATTGGTTTTACATAGGAACTAGGAAGTTCTGTCCTTGAAGTAAAACTATGGGATCTATGAGATCTAAAACTCGTAACCACCAAAGACAAGAGATCTGCTTTGATCTTTTAGGCAGTTATGTTTTTCATTTGTTTCAAATATTGGATCTGTTCTATAGGAAACTGGTGTTAATGCCTATAACATAGTGTGCTCATAGAATCTCAACTCTAAAGAGTGAGATTTCAGCATAATTTTAAAATATTTTTTAAATTATTTTAATATTTTATATTAAATTATTATATCATTATTTTAATAATTTATAATTTGGAATTATAATCTAAATTTTGTTCATAATCACAGAAGAATTTCTGTGTTTGTTTTTTTTTAAATAGGGGTAACAATTTTAACCCAAAGTATGTATATGAAATAAAGAAGACTTCAACAGTATATGTTTTCTTCTCTGAAATTATGCATTATCAAATAGCATTAATTAGTTGTGTTTAAAGGACGAAAAAACATGATATAAGCTAGAAGAATTCCTGGCTTCTGCTGATATACTTTGGATGAAAGCTGGATTTCACACCAGCTTCTCATCAACCTTTGTACTGATGGTTGCATGGCTTGGGGTTAGATGAGCAGCTTCTACGGAATTGGGCACTCACTTTCTCCTGGCAATGTGTACCAGTCTCTGTTTTTCCCTGTTGAACTGCATCTTCTCCTTCAGATCACTTCTCAATGATAATTACTTATCTTAGCTGATAGTCCCTTTAGAAGTGAAGTTGAAGGGAATGCAAATAATTAAGCGATAAAAACCCCCATAAATGCAGTCTTCCTCATCCATTTTTAATTTTTGTTTTGGATGATCTTTCTATATTTATTCTGGCAAATTTCCTGCTCTTTCATAAGACTCTTGTAAACTTTATCTCCACCCAAGTTGACAGAAATTAATGAAAAAAAAGAGCAGCCCTCTTAAAGTTCTTCCAGCCTCCTTTGTCACATGATCCCAGATCTGTCTCAACTAACCACAGTATCCAATGACCTTGTTGATAGGCAAGAGATAAACCAAATTTCCCATGTGAGCCAGCTGATTGCTTAAAGCCATTTTTCATACTTTTTGTGACAATTTCTTTTCCAGAACAAGTAAATTAAAGATTCTTTATCACTGGCCTTGAGCCAATATCAGTCCAAGACAAAGACTAAAAGAAAAGAAATATGATACAAACCCCCTCACCTTTGAAACATGATTTAGACTCTCATGAAGATTAAAAGCCCCTAAATCAAATAGCATTTACCAGACACAGTTATGATCTCCAACTCATCATAAGTCCTAAACCACATAGGCATGTGTCCTAGGGTGACTATGTATCCCCAAATCGTCTGTTCTGTGTTCTGTACCTTTAAGACTGGTTCTGAGAGTGAGCAGGGAAAGAAGAAGCGCGCAGTTTGTTTTGAGAAACAAACTCACTCCTTGGAATCTGCTCTCGTCCTTGGGACTGTGTGGTTTTTTTTTTTTTTTCCTTCGTCGGATACACGGAGGGCAGCCAGAGAGTTTTTTTTCTCCTCTTGTTAGTCTAGCTAGCTGAGGCAAAGAAGCTTTCCTGGACTGTTTTTTTTTTATTATTTTATTTTTCTTTGGGACTGTTTAAATCTGCTCTGGACTGAAAAACCCAGAGGAGCACCGGGATCTCGCACCCGTGGCCCACCGGGCCAGGGCTCGGCATTTTCCAGCACTGAAGGGACTGATAAACAGACTCCTGGCACAGACTCTCAGTTTTGCCATCTCTCTTCGGAGCAGCGAGAGGTTTTATTGTTTCATATTATTATTATTGTTATTATTATTATTCATTCTTTATGCTTGTGGGCATTTTGTTTGTTAAATAAATAAGGCTTTTTTTCCACTCTATCTCTGAGGGAATTATTTCCCCGGACCGGCTGGGGGGAGGGGCTGTTTGGATTTGCTTTTCAGAGGAACCCCATTCGGAGATTTCCTCCCAAATTTGCCCTAAACCAGGACAGCATGTCTGGAAAACACGCACAGGATTTCAGCAGCAGTTCAGTGTTCTTCATGCACAAGCAACAAAAAATTAGTTAGAAAGAAGGATCCCTGCCTTGGGTAATGAGATTTATCTCACAGAAGATAGATTCGGTTCCCTCACAATCTTAACTTACAAAAGGCTTTTCCTGGTGCAGGTTTCTCCCACAAACTAAACACTTATTCATGGGTTCATTACATCAGCACAGAAACACATCTGTGTGGCACAGCAGGTGTAGGAAAATAAATTCTAGTTGACCATAGTTGCTACAATATTTAACCATGTCAAGTGTAAATCTCCCAAACACATTTGGAGCTGATCATACCAGTAGCCAGTTACAACCTTTAAAAGCCAGCCTCTGGACAGTAATAAAGCAATTACCAATGATGGCTTCTGTTCCCAAAAAATGCAGCCTTGGAAATATTTGTACAGCAGTGAGGGCTGTGTGCTCCATCAGAGGTGGACACAGAGTAGAGAATCCAACTTAACTGTGATTTTTTATGAACCTTGAGTACAGGAGGTAATGGACTATGAAATTGCCTCTTTTTTTGGAGTTGTTTATCAAAGCAGAAAAGGCCCACTGGAGAAGTGATCTGAGTTAGAGAAACAGAATTAAGAATAATTTGTAACTAGTGGAGTAAACTGTTTATAATGATTCACTGTTCCACCTCAGTGTGCAGTTAATGCTAGCAGACAGTTTGTTATGGGTTAGTTGTGATTCAAGTGAGCAGAGACACATTTTAATTGAGACAAATGGGTAAACAATTTGAACAAGTATACTGTTGGCTAAGTGTACGTAGAACAGGTGGTGTCAACATGCCTTCCCCTCTCCCTCCTACCCCAACAGTTGTACTAACAGAAATGCATTGGCAATAGTGAGCACATTTCTGGGGCTTGTTTTCTACTTCTTGTTGTTGACTTGCAAAACTGTGTCTATCCTCATTTCTACAGGCAATGTCAACTGATGCTGGTACAAATATAAAATTGAGTACAAGTATAAAATGGAGTAACAGATAAGCGGTAAAGGTTTCACAGCAATCTCTGGTCCATCTGCTGTCAAAATTTCCCTGGCACAGCTGCTGGGCCTGCATGTATTCTTGCTGAATGCTTTTGGAACTGGCCAGCATATTTTGAGAATTGCATTAACAAAGCATCAGCTGGGAGAAAAGATTGGCCTTTTACTGATTCCCAGATTCAGTATCTGATCTCTGACTGATAATCATGTTGAAAGGATAATTTGAATGTATCAGGCAAAGTGCATCATATGATGTTTCAGTGAAATCCACAGCACCAGATGCTCTAATTACACAGAGTATATATTTCCAGTCTTGAAATTCCTTCTGCAATTACTGCAAGTTTTACAGAAATATTGTAGGTTGTGGAAGTATTTTACAAAAAGAAAAGGGAAATGTTTCCTTATGTCAATACTGATAGTATGTTAATGTTTCAGTATGTTAATACCGATGGTATTTTCATAAAATACTTTGATAAAATACTTACTTTTTGATAAAATATTAAAATTTTGATTTTGATAAAATCCTCTGAATGCTTACTGTAGATTTACTTCCTTATAGCCATATAGTGAAAACTCTATACCTTTATCACTATCAGAATGCAGCACTTGATAAAAAATCATAAAAAGTGACCGAGACAAGACTGTCTATCCTATTTCTGACACAGACCAGTAGCAGATGCAGAAGAATGAGACAATCTTCAGATAACACATGTCTTGCACATCTTCCAGAGCTCCAATATTTACTTCAAACTCCTGGCCTTTTAAATATTCCACAGCTTCTCTGCATGCCATGTCCTCAGTCATTAGTTCCTGCACTGCAAACACTTTCATGCTCTCAGATGTGCTAATTCTCAGGCCAAATCAGAACATACATGTTGCCTACATAAGCTAGCAAGAAACATGAACAGCAAGACTTCATGTGGCAGAAAGGCATCAGTCACCCCTTAAAAAGAAAATCCAAAAAGGTTCCAAAAACTTGCAATTCAGCAGAGGTCCATGAGAATTGAGGATTTCATCCACAGTGCCATCTCACTCAGTTTGTTGGATTGAATATTTGATTCAGTGCCCTGCTGGGTTTGATCCCTGCTGGGTCCCTGAGTGCTTACACTGACTCTGTCATCTCTCAGTCCTGGGCTCCCTCATGGTGTATTTTATGCTATGGGCTTGAACATCTGGGGCTTGCCCCTCCATAGTCACACAGCTTTAAAAGCATGGGGAAATCTGTCCATTTTCAAGGACAAAATGTTGTGGAGTATAAAGGGGCTGGAAGAAATATTTTTTGTGACACCAAGGCATTACAGTAGTGTTGACCTTCTTCCTCTTTCAGCTGTGTCCAAAATAACAGCATCTGCAGACTGTATGGAGGACAATCAAAATTATATGTTTCTGCTGGTACACTGTTGGTCAAGTAATCAGCAACCTGCATTTTCCCACAGGTCACTGCAAGACCATTGGCAAAACAATCTAATTGTTTTCACTCCCTTCTTAATCTATTAAACAGGTAAAATGATATTTGCTTTAGTTCATTAGGTATTTTTGGATCTACAGATAAAAAGTATGTGATCACAACAGGAATGTAAAAAGGCAAATGGAATAAAATGACTGGAAAACTTAACTAGCCACTAGAGTGGCTTCAAACCTCTGGAATTGTTTGAGTCTGATTTTCAGCTCTGATTCAGGTGATAGTCTCTTTTTGTCACCACCTGTTATTTAAGTCTACTTAAATCCATTTGCAAACATGTGCCAGTGCTAAACACTGCAGTCTGTTTTGAAATCCAAGATGCCTTTCCTTGGTTGTGCAACATTTTATTTCACTGAACACTTCCTGAGCAAAGAGCTAAAACAATTGCCCTAAATGCAGAAAAAGAAGGGATTTTAAGACAAAATTCCTTTTCAAACTTTTAACACAATAGTATAAGGAGAAATGGTGGGCTGAGAGACTGTGATTGGGAGTTGACAAGGGCATTTTCACAGAGCCTTACAGAAGGGTTTGCTATTGTTTCTCTCACTAAGGCATTTAGATAGCAAGTGAGACAGAAAAGTGCAGCCTCCACGTGCAGCTGGGCTACTGGACTGCACTTCTCCAAACAATTACTTCCACCAGCCTTTGATTTGTCTGTGGTTCTACAAAACCTGACTGATCCATGGAGTAGTTTATTCAACCAGAGGAGAATCTACATTGAGGAAGGGGTGGTAGATTAGTGACATTGTGTGTGTTGTGTGCAAGCACACGTGCCCATGTGTGTGACTGATCTCATTAAGAAGCAATTTGTGTTGTGATCAGGTTATTGTTGCTCTGCTGCAATTCAAAAAAGAGTTGAAAGGACTCAGAAGTGATGAGAGCTGTAGCAATAGAGGCTTTGAACAGAGTTTTCTATTAAGTAAAAAAAAAAAAAAACCCTACATTTTTTCCTGCTATTTTCAAAAGCTGGGATGCATTTGTTTCTGTAGAGACTACTACACCTCTGTGAAAAGCAGGAGGCAAGTGTAAATCACTTTTACTGTCACAATGGTATGGCTGTAGTCAGAATTTTAAAAATCAGTGCAGTTCTGTTGCCAGTCAGCTCTCCTTTGTTTGCCGGTGTGGATCAATGTGATCGATGCTGTCATGACAGCTGTCTGAGAGCAGAGAGGGAGAGCAGTGTGAAGCACAAAAAGTTCAGAAATCCCTCTGGTTTCACCTGCGGCTGCTGTCTCCACCTTCGGGGCGCTGCGACTCCTCCTGGCAAGCGGCGCTGCTGGACTGTGCTGCCCTGGATCAGCTCAGCCCGGGGGATGCTCAGCAGCTGCCGGGCAGGGGGGCTCTCTTCCCTGCCGCTGCAGGCAGGAAACTCCCACCTCCACAGGCTGGCTTTTCAGGAATGCCTCAAAACAGCTGCGAGAAAACAGCCTTTTAGCCTGTTCAACTGAGCTGGAATCTTAGAGGGATTAACCCATCTGATAGTTGACTTTACAAAGACTGAAAGTCCAGGTGCTTTAGGGGGAGTGGAGGACGGTACAGGAATGGGACTGTGACTACATGGAGAACGTGTTCTGGGGCTGCAGCTCACCCACACTCTGCTCCACTGACCCTTTTGCAGGGGACCATGGAAAGCAGGTGCTGAGATCGAGTGCTTGGCAGAAGAAGCAGCGGGCTGGTGAAAATGGAGAATGGCACAGGAGACGAGCAGAACCAGACTGGGTTGCCACTATCAAGCCAGGAGAGCATTACAGCTGAATACCAAGTGGTTACCATCCTCTTGGTCCTCCTCATCTGCGGGCTGGGCATCGTGGGCAACATCATGGTGGTTTTGGTGGTCCTCAGAACCAAGCACATGAGAACTCCCACCAACTGCTATCTGGTGAGCCTGGCCGTGGCAGATCTCATGGTGCTTGTGGCTGCAGGACTACCCAATATCACAGAGAGCCTGTACAGATCCTGGGTGTATGGCTACGTGGGGTGTCTCTGCATCACTTATCTCCAGTACCTGGGAATCAACGCTTCTTCTTTCTCCATTGCTGCCTTCACCATTGAGAGGTACATTGCCATCTGCCATCCAATCAAAGCTCAACTCCTGTGCACTTTTTCAAGAGCCAAAAAGATAATTATTTTTGTTTGGGCTTTCACCTCCATATACTGTATGCTCTGGTTTTTCTTGCTAGACCTTAACACAGTAGCCTACAAAGAGATGACTGTTGTGTCCTGTGGCTACAAGGTCTCCAGGAGTTATTACTCTCCTATCTACATGATGGACTTTGGTATATTCTATGTTGTGCCAATGGTACTGGCAACTGTCCTCTATGGCCTGATTGCTAGAATACTGTTCCTGAACCCCATCCCTTCAGACCCAAAAGAAAACACTAAGACCTGGAGGAATGATGTGGCTCTCCAAAGCAACCCTATGAATTCCAAGATGACTAACAGGAGTTTCAATAGCACTATTGCTTCTCGAAGGCAGGTAGGATAAGTATTTAGAATGTCTTTCTAAAACCACTTGTTTTAAAGCTCAATTGCCTGAAGCTGTGGAAGGAGGTAAAATATGTTCTTCTTATTTTCTAAGTAGTCAAGTTTAAAATCAGTGATACATATATACATAAAAATACTTTTTTTTTCTTGCCTGTACATTATTACCTACTGCAAGGACCAGAAAAAGAAACCGTATTTTATTTCCTAGATCAGAAAGCAATTAGGAAGTGTCAATTATGAGTGAAACATTTTTAACTATAGTTTCTTTATAGTACAGCTTGTTAGTAATCTTATCAAATATACAAAGTGACTTTTGACTTATTTTTGAGATTTGCAGGGAAGGAACTAGCCTGGGAGTTTGGGAGACTTGGGGTTGAGTCCCAGCTAAGGCAGTATGTAACTCAGCAAATGCAGTCAAGCTGCAAATTTTCCTGTCTCTAACTCTCCTGTGAAAAGTCTGTTTAAGGAAATCTGTATATAAACTGCTTAGTAAATGCTAAATATCTTTGTTACTCTGTCCCTCAAAAAATTTTTTTATGTATTGATGGCTCAACACTGAGGCATAAGTTTGACTAGCTTCTTTTTATATTGTTGAATATGTGTGCTGCTCTGTGTAATAACACCAATTGAATATAGTTAGTAGATTAATTGCTGGCTATTTGCAGTAAACCACATGGTGTGCAGCAGGTAGCAGAGCTGGTGCAGTGATGGGAAACACAGGGTGCATCCTTTGCAGCTGGCTCTGGGGATATTCTTCTTATTCTTTATATTCTTCTTGTTTTCTGTCAATATCTACTGTTTATGAGAGGGGCCATGTTCTCTTATCACAGAGATGGCGAAGACCTCAAAAGTTAAGTGAGCTGCTGCTAGAGCACCAAGCCCTCAGAGAGCACTAGAGCTGTGCTTGGAAACACACAACAGAAATACGTGGGCTAGGTTATGTTTAATTATGCTGCCAATTATAGTTAATAGTCAGATAAGAAGTGTTTAATGTTGTTTTTCTTTGTCCATTAATTAGTAGAAGAAGATAATCTGCATGTGAAGTTCTTAATATCACTTAGGCTTGATTACATGCGCTTAGTATCACTTGAAAAACAGACAAATCTTTTACATTGAACGCTGATTAATATGGATAGTTATATTATGAAACCAAAAAGTGAAGATTATGTGATATCTTTTATGTCTTGTAAAGAAAGCAAGACTTTTTCTAAAAGCCTAAGCAACCTGATTGCTAAAGCAGCCTCATTATAAGTAAAGATAGAATTTGCATATAGTACAACACAGGAAGAAAAGCAAGGATAGCGTGACATAATTACTAATATTTTTTGTATAATAGCAGCATGCAAAAGATAGGTAGTGGTGTAAAATGAGAAAAAACAAGTACATATTCAAAAAAATCTAGAATCTCAACAGTTAGTAAGACACAAGAGGGAAAATTTCCTGCCACACTGACAAGGACATGTATAGCTGACAATATAGTCTGGCCTGATAGTGAGTCCTGCTGAAATTTGAAACTCTGTGTCTTCTCAGACCTGTGTTTGCATTACAGGGATTGAGTAGTGTACAATATTCAGCATGTGATCTGTAGAAAAGGTGACTGAAAATGTCACTTCCTCCTTCTGTAGTAGCTCCCATATTTATCCAAAAACATGTCCATAAAATTAAATGTATGCAATTTTCTGTAGGGAGGTTGGCTCCAAATGAAAATGGGGGAGAAAATTGGAAGTGCTCCTATTCATCATGATCCAAGACAAGGACAGCAGACAAACTATCAGTTATTGTCATGGGCAGTGCAGACTTGACTTGGGAAAAATTAATATTGCCAATTTATTGCTTGTTGTTATAGCCACAAATTAAGCCACTCCGCTCCTTCCCTGTGGCAGCCAGCAGTGTGGGGACAGGGAGTGTTGCAGTCAGGTTGCAGAGGTTGGTCTCTTGTCACTCCTTCCTTCTCACCCTTTCCCTCTGTTTCAGTATGGGTCCTGCAGGTCACAAATCCCAGATTTTTTTCTTTTCCATTCATAATATGAATGCTGAATTACATATTTGGATGTAGGTTTCATACTTTCCCCAAAGGAATTCCTACTTTCCTCAGATATCAAGGGGACTGAGAAAAATAAATGCAGCCTTACATAGCAAACATGTTGGTTTATACTTGAGATGAAATCCAGCTCACTTAACAGTGTGTGTGTCTCACAGTGTTAGTTGATTAGTCCAGTCAAATCATCTAAGGTCATCATGGCTATCACGATCAGTTATAACAGGTAGATTGCCCTCTAGAGAAAGCCCTCTCTTAGACAGTGTTGCAGTCTGTGATGACCTGCTCACCAGAGAAATCCCTCTGTTCTCTCACAGCAGAGCAAGCACAGATTCCAGCTTACAGTGCAAGATAAGTTTTACATGGCTTACATGAAATCCTCAGTCTTATCACTTGGTTTCACTTGTGGTGTCAGTATATCAAGACCTTAATCCTTCTATTTATTTAATCCTCCTCCTCATTGCACAACTTCTTTTTGATTACGAAATCATGGACTGAGATATACAATCTCCATGTGTTGCAATGAACATGACCAGGCACAAGAAGAAAGATATTATTACATGGCTTTAAAACACCAGAGTGACTATTGCTTTTACCTATCAGTGTAAGAAAGATGAGTACTCAAAGGAGAAGGAAGCAATACTAAACTGTTTGTACCAGGATAATGAAAATGTTTAATAAAAACACTTCCTTAGAATAAGAATCTTTTGGAGCAGGAAGGAAAAGGAGGATGCTAGTTCAGAATTAATATATTGGGACTCTGTTTAGTAAAATATATTTTTAATATTTTTTAGAACATCCTCAGAACTAAAAAGATAGGGCTTGAAGAATGTTTATATGCAGCCAGGACCATATTCAAACTCAAGCGCTTTGTTATCATTCAAATTACACATGAGATTTGGACTAAGCTGAAATTGCTCAAAGCTTTTTACCATGTTTTCAATTTCCCTAACTAAGAATAATTTGTACCCTGAGCATAGGACATACAGTGCACATCCACAAGAAAAGAGCAATCAGTGTATGCTTGCCTTCACCCAAGCAGTGAATTGAGGACGTAGTGGTGCTGCTTTCAGGGAGCTTTGGTGTATGCTTACAGGTAATAAACAACATGTTCTTTTAAAATTTGTCCTCTTAGCACTCCACTGATGTCAAATAATTAGCCTCCTCCCAATATATGCTTAGCTCTGTTTCATATGAAGTGATTTGAAAAGGGACATGGCATTTTGCTTAAACAAAGAGGACCAAACTTTCCTCTAAACAATTTATGTTCAGCAATAAAGACTTTTGGTGTGGATAAGAATACCACTTTGGCCTCAGTCATGTATTTAGATAATGGGTTCACCTATAAAGCCAATTGGGGTGAATTTGTGTCAGAAGCCCTGCATGGTGCCTCACCCTGCAGTGAGGTGACAACTCCCATGCTGGGCCAAAGTAAGCCTTGCCAGAGCACCTCCTGAGAGCTGTTGTCATTTGCACACAGCTCATGGTCTGAAGTAGCTGAGCATGAAGAACTCCAGAACCAGCTTAAGGAGGATTTACCAATGAGCAAATAACTACCTGAACTCAGGGCCTCATAGTGTGTCTCAGAGACAACCACAACTGGTCAGATGGATCAGAAAACTGATTCTCTGTCAGGCAATAGAGATCTTGTGAGAGGTTTGTTATTTCTGGCAGCTTTGGAAGGATATGACAGATATGACATACTGCAGACAGTTTGAAATTATAGTGAATACTCCTCATTGTCCTGCATGGACTGAACCACCAAGAGGTGCCACCAAAGAGATGTCAGCCATAGGTTCTGCCTCTTCTCTTGCACTGAATGAAGACTCTCTGGAGGCACATGAGTAAATAAACCAACATATTGGTTCATTGACCTGAGCAAAACAAAAAACAGCTCTACAGAGTGCTTAGTTTCCAGCAGTGGAAGGTTATGGTGTTAGAAAGAAAATGTGCATCCAAATGCCAATATACACAAATTCAGCTAATAATTTGCACACTACATACATATATACATACTTATGTAATATATATATATACTTGTGGTATATGGGATACAGTCACTTGAGGACTAACAGTCTTTTTTTCATTGCTGCACAGTGTGACTCTGAATTACCCCCTCCTTGACAGTAAGAATAAATTACTTCTAGTCCAGATTCAAGTTGATAGCTGAAACCCTGCAAATGATCCTCTGAGCAATTTTTCCTGAAAGAAATGTAAATTGCCAGTGACTGGCAGGTACCATAATGGAGTGCCCTGCTGAGCCTCTGGTAGCAAAGTACTCTGATGCCTGTGTAGGCTGTTATGCACTGAATGGCTGAGCTGATGGAATACATCTGTTGGTTTGGCTCTGTCCCATTGTTCACCCAGGCTCCACAACTGGTGGCTTTCTTCCTTTAAATGTGGATTATTTTCTACGGTGAATGACTGTTCTCCACTGAATGGATTTGCTCAGTGTAGAGGCACAGGCTGCAGCTGAACTAAAGAGATGAGAGCCAGAGTGGGTCAGTACTGGGTCAACTCTCTCCTTGCCACCATGTTCACAGGAATGGCCCTTTCAGAAGGGGAGATAAGGAGACATCATCCTTTTAGTTACCTGGAACATTCACATTTGTATTTTGCTCTATTACAATGACTGTGCACAGAAAATTAGAAAAAAACCAGTCTAGAAGTCATAATGAAATGTATCAGTCAAGTGACAAATAAGGAGATAGTATTTCTCAGTCTTATTTTTTACTTCCACTGAACACAGCTGTAGAGAAATCAAAAGTAAGGGTGAGGGGAGGAGAACTATAAGATAAAATTGCAGCCTTTGAATTTATATATTTAAAGACTCATAAATTGATAAAGATACATCAATTTGTAGAGTAACTTTGATTTTCATCACATTTTAAATTATAATACCTATAACAAACCAAATAAATTGGCTTAAAAGTGTGTCTTTCTAGATAGATAGGAGAAAATACATTCATTAGGCAATGTGATGGCAGGTTTCTATATAATGAGCTTATCTGGTCAGAAGACATGAGAATTATATACTCACAACTTCAAACTAAAACCCACTTCTAAAACTAGCATGTGTTTGTTAGTGACCTTAGTGGAGTTACGCCTCTTGAAACTCATCAATCTACAATCAAAGGAAGGAGTTGTAGCTCACCAAAATGTGTGCCAGTACTTTCTATTTCACACAGTTAACCAAGTCATCTCCTGACTTCCATGAGACTGTGCCACTGTATCGACCCATGTCACATTTCTGTGTACTTTCTACCTTCTTTATTAATACTTTAAAACTTTCTTTAATGTGGAGACTATCAAATGCTGTCTACATTAGAATTAAATTATTTACAGAAGAAAGTCTCATTTAAAGTGGTTTTAAATAATATTTTATTATTTCTTGTTCACTTCATTTCAGCTATCCTGGCTATTCCCAAAGGTTGTTCTTTTGTTTTTTCAAAAGAAAATTACATAAAAGAATAAAGTTCTTATAACAATCAAGTTTTATTGATAATTGGTTTTTTCCTGGCTCTGTAAACTTTATTTGACTTTTCAGAGTAAACATCAAATAATGAAGATCTAATTAAATATTGAGAATTTGAGGAATAGAACTTAATCTAATTGTTCTCTTTTTTCCTTATTTTTGGCATTGAAAATTTTTTAGGCTGACTCTTTAACCAGATAACCTAAAAAGATTTCATGTTCAATTACTCTACAGGCTATATTAGTCTAAAGGAAGAGATCTAATGTGTTTAGGAAAAAAATACTTTCTATCCCTTTTTTCCCATTTGAATCAACACCCCCTTTCAGCATAAGGAGTGGAAATGTCCAAGGTCTTCAACAGTTAGCTTACTGGGGTATCATCTAAAAAGAGTAATTTAACAAAAACTAGGAAGAATTTGAAGCTAAGGTAGGTGCTTCCTACTGTAGAAAACCTTTCTGAATCAAATGTTCATGAGAAATTTCTACTGAAGGATCTGTCCAGAGTTTTGGTTTGGCCCTACTGGTGTAAGAATGCACATGTTCATTCCAAGGGGAGTACTCACCATCTGCCCCTCTTCTGTCTCCTCTGTGTCCCCTCAGGTGACCAAGATGCTGGCCGTGGTTGTGATCCTATTTGCCTTCCTATGGATGCCCTACCGCACCCTGGTGGTGGTCAATTCCTTTCTCTCCAGACCCTTCCAAGAAAACTGGTTCCTGCTATTTTGCAGAATCTGTATTTATTTAAATAGTGCCATCAATCCTGTAATTTATAATCTCATGTCCCAGAAATTCAGAGCGGCCTTCAGGAAACTGTGCAACTACCAGCAGAAACAGGAGAAAAAACCTGCCAGTTACAGCATGGCCATAAATTATAATGTCATCAAGGATTCTGATCATTTCAGCACTGAGCTAGAAGATATTACCAATACTTACCTGTCCTCTGCAAAATTGTCCATTGGTGATATGTGTTTGTCATCCAAGGTAACAGTTAATACATTTCAGTGTCTGCTATGGAGTCCTCCAGAGCCAGAGCGTGTTGCTGGGCACGGGGCTGTGCTGGGGGAGCTTTCAGACAGGGCAGCCCTGCAGAGGGCTGGGAGGGGCTGACAGTGGCAGGCCATGCACCAAACAGGGCATGGTAGGGAGGGACAACTGCCTGGCTCTGGAGGGTTATGTTTTCAAAGTGCCTTGTGCCCAGCATGATGGGACTTGGAGAGTCTGAGGCATGGGGAAGGATGGGGAGAAACAACCAGATTAAGCCTTCTTTTCTGAGGAGCAGTGGGCTCTAGTGGAACGTCGGAAAGGGGTTCTCAGGCATGGTGCCTCATGTACACATCTGGCAAGAGGGTGACATTGGTGTCTGAGCTCAGTGATCCCTCTGGGCGTGCTCTGGCTGGCTGGGGAGAGGGCAATGGGACATTTTCTTGTGCCTGTCCCCTTGGCTCCAGCTGAGGGTTAACTAACCTGGTACCATCACACAGCTGGTGTTAAGGAGGGGCTCTCCCACACACCTGCCCTTTTGTTCTGAGACTGGTGAAAGCCCCTGCATTTCTGTGCTACCTGCAAGCATCCCCACATATGCAGCACATCTCTTTAACCCAGTTCTCTTGATGATGCATATTACTGTTTTCATGATGCTTTTTTTTACGCAATACTACCTAAATGCTGTCTGTGAACCCATACATTTTAGATCTTAAAAATACAGATGATCTACAAAGAGGCTTTTAATTTGTTTTTGTAGATGATATGAGGGTGTAAAATATTTTTTCTCAGTTTGCTTCTTCTCTCCTCATTTTCAGGCCTGAGGCCCACCTTGTTCTGAGTATGCAGCCATATAAGATGTTTGGATGCTCTGTTCCCACCAATTGTATGAATTGTAAGGACATTTCTGCTGACAGGATTCCAGAAGCTACCATAAATCTTTACATAACTGCCTCCCTCTGCCCTACAAGGAAATGCAGCATCTTGGGGAGTGAAAAGAGTATATTATTGAGGCTAACTGAATGAAGTAGTTGACACAACCTAACTTTAGGCAGGTGAGTTGGCTTCAGTAGAATACCTAAATCCTTCTTCCCATTTACTGAAGAGTGGTCTGTGATCTCAGAATGAGCAAGGCTTACCAGGATGTGTCCATGGACACAGAGCAGGCAGTGGATGATAGTCCCTATGAAGGTGAGAGAGGAGGAGAGGAGCTGCTCTAATGTGTGGCTGTGCTGGGTAGTGCCTGGGGGACCATCCAACAGCAGCCAAAATTGCTGCTAAAGCAGCCATTACCTGCCAGTGACTCCTTCATCCCACTTCTGTGCAAATCTCATTGCAGCCATCAGAGCATGCTTCAGTAAACAGGTATCTGATGGCAAAGAGCCCAAAATCTTTCTGTTCTTTGGTTTATTTTTACTTTCAGCAGCGTGAAATAGGAAGATCGTTCAATGAATTTGTGGCAGGGAACAAACGAATTAAAAAGTCAGTACGAAGTATTTAAAATATCTTATTTTCTTCAGCAATCATGTTTATAGATGTACCACTTCAAATGTAAGTCAGCTATTACTGAATCCTGTTGGAACTTGACAGATATTGAAGAATATGCAACAGCCTTTTACCAGATCCTTTTATCTTGGTTCAATACCAATTGTGTCTAAGAGCACTAGAAGGGGTTTAGAGCTTTAACATTAATAATATCTGGGGAAAAGAGGAAAATTCAGAGAAAAATGACACTTTTTAAATGTTTTGTCTCAAAGTTTATCTATTAGAATACTTTAGGACATAAAGTGTTTTCAGAAGAGAAGTTACGGCTTTTTACTTCCCAGCATAGTCCCTTCCCTGCTCTTCCCACACAGGCTCGTGATAAGCAGCCTGGGACCATAGTCTCCCTGATGGAGCTGCAGACAAAATATCATGTATTGCTTTGGCTTTGCTCTAGACCAGCTCTTGTTCTTGCTAGAAGCACATTTTCTCACTTCGGTGCAGCAGAAGCCCAGGAAAGTGCCTGTGTATTCCTGTTTGTCATGGACATTTTGCACAGCTTTTGTATGTGACATTTAAAAACCTGTAAAAAGCCTGATCCACAGAATGAGAGAATAAGCTGATTTGGAAGGGGCCCAGAAGGATCACTGAGCCCAGCTCCCAGCCCTTCACAGCCTCATCCCCAAGAGTCCCAAGCCTGCCCAGTATGAGTGAAAGAGGTGGCCTCTACAGCATTGTAAGGCTTTCCTATCCAGCATTCTTTTGCCTACACAGCCACTTCCCTAATTCAAGCCACCTTCACTAATATTCAACTATATTTTCAAATTTAAAGAGAACTAAAAATACCCTGATAGAACTCAGATTTGAATGTTAAGACCGTGAACCTGTGTCTAATGCATTCAAAGGACTCTATTGGACATTCTCTATGTGCCCAGAGAGGTTGTGGAGTCTCCCTCACTGGACATATTCAAGAACTGTCTGGACTTAGTCCTGTGCCCTGGGTTGACCCTGCTTGAGCAGGGAGGTTGGACCAGATGACCCACTGTGGGCCCTTCCAACCTTACTCACTCTGTGATTCTGTGATTTTGCAAACAGTCTGTATCCTGCTCTGTCTGCATCCTTGCTTTATCTCCTGTTCTACCTTTGCAGAGCTCCACAGGCATTTTCCAGCTTGGCAGAGTGATGGCAGGGCATGGCAGGGACCAACAGCAAGGAGGTTTTAACCAGCAGTGTAGGTGTGATAAAATTCCAGAAGCTCTGCCTGGAGCAGAGCCAGCAGTGGGGTCCATGCAGGCCATGTTGCAATCTTTCCCAAATCCTCTGCATTTCCCAGCTTGCCAGGCTGTCTATCTGAGCAGCACAGGCCACCAGGCAGGCAGATGCAGTGGAGTCTATTTCTGTGCAGATGTCTGAACCCCCACAGGATTGGAAGGGTCCAGACTGTTTTTAAAATAATAAGGAAGAACTAAAATGACAAAGTCACATGTCAGCCAAGTAAGCAAAATTGGCTAGGGCTCAAGAGTCAGAGAGGACTATACCAATGTATTCTCAAATTAGTACCTAGCAATTAATTAATTTCATAAATACAATTCTGTCACTGTGACATACACGTTGGGCAAACCTTTCCTTTGTAGAGCTTGATGTGAAAATATGGAGTTCTATAGCATTTTACTGCTTACACTTGCTTAAAGCTACAGTTTGCTTTAAGGGAAAAGTCAAGGAGAGATACCACAGTCTGTTTAACATTTCCTCCAAAGCACCTGTCACAGAGAAATTAAATTGTCTGTGAACCTTACACAGGAATTTATGGTTGCTTAGCCAAGAGACACTCAAAGGAAAGCAAGTACCTTTGTCTGACTTTGCAAACCGTTGTGAAGAAGCCAGCACCACTTGCAGCTGCTGAGAGCTGATTCCCGGTCGGAGCTGGAGGGAGGGGCTGCGGAGGGGCCACCGGGGAAGCTGATTCTGGGAATCCTTTTGCCCTTCACACACTGTTTTCAGTCAGGCACCTATTCAGTGCTTTCAGAGAAGGCACTGCTTTCCAGAATTTCTCCAGAGGTGCTAGAACTAGTTGCTTTTCTTACTTAAAAAGCGAGATGTGCAGGACTAGCAGGAGGCAAAGAGAGCATTCCATGGAAACCTGGCCATCTGGTGAGCACCGCAACTGGCTGGGCAAAAGCTGAGCTCAGTTTTTGTAAAATAACGGTAATACAAACTTATACTTTTATTTTAAAGCTTTTAGAGTACAGACTGAATTACAGCTTTTATTGACCGACAGTACCAGAAGTGGATTCTCTACTTTATTTGCTTTTTTGGTCAAAAAGTAACTATCTGCTTTCTCAGCCTCTGCTTCACCAGATGCTCAGGTGAGGTATTTAAGCCCATATTCTTTGTGATGCTTCATCAAGGGCTAAAATCTGTGTAGGTAACTTTGCATCCACTATCACCGGGAATAAAAAAAATGAAAAGAAATTATTTCTTTCTGATATTTGTTTGTGCTAACAGAAATAATTATGATTGCAAAATTGTGTGCAAAAATGCAATATTTAAAATTGCATATTTATGTTAAGGTGTGATTTTAACTGATAATGTGATGTGACTGTATCTTTATAGATGTTACTTATGACATCCATGCTAATTTTATATTGATATACACCTAACAGTACAAAACTTTTTTAGACATCATGCAATATGATTGTTTCTGTTTGCCCTTCTGTTTAAAACGGCAATCTTTTTTTGTGTACTCAGATGTTGTGAATCATATATGTGAGCCTGTATATTTTTAAAACATTGTGTGGTTTTAAATTTATTGATAATTATATCTAATTCTTTTTGCTAGAAGTGAAAGTGGCTGGATGTCAACTACTGACTGCACTAATATAACTATCTTTGTATATTTATTTTATGGATAACAAACTCTTTTGCAACATTTAGTCTGAAAGACTTGGCTGATTGGTAGCAATATTGAAATCCATGCCTATATCCTTATTTAACATCTTTTGTGTAAGGTATTGGACTTTTTTTTAGAAGCTTATCCAGAATGTGACAGAAGTGCTGCTTTTGCATCTGGCTAGGGGAGCTAAGTTGCTTCCTTTCTGAAATGCTGAGATTTCAGAACCTTCAGTGAAGGTAAATTGTGGAGCTGAAAAAGGTCAGGTGTATTTGTAACACACTTTAGTTCAAATTATTGCACGACCTCCCTGAGTTCAGAGTAAAGGATATACCAAAGAAGCTCCAATGTGCTGTAAAAGGATTTATGATGCTCCTGTGGAAATGAATGACACAAGTCAAATGATAAAGATCTCACTAGCATCCCTGCAAAAAAAAATTATCTAGCAAAATGGACTGAAGGACTGATTCTACATCAGGAGCTGCTGTAGTACCTCTCCAGCTACACAGTGAAGACTTGGATCAGTCGCTTTGGAAGCTGACACTTTTATTTGGGTTTTTTTGTTTGTTTGTTGTTTGTTTGTTTTTTTAAAAAAAGCTATTCTAAAACTAACTAACTAACTAACTAAATAAATGAATAACACACTCATACCCCCCAGATCTGAGCACTGTCACCATGGAAAAAAATCATTACTTCAAGAGTGTGAAAAGATAAGTTGTTCTTTCAACAGTGCTGTCTGTGTTTATTTATTTCTCCACTATGTGTGCGTACAGTTGTTTCTTTTGCTACAAACTGCAGTGAAATTTGAAAATGATCTTTCTATATTTTATATCTTCTTCAGGCAGAACTGTTTCTTTGTTCCTTTGCTTGTTCCTTTCAATAAGAGTTTGTTTTCTCATGATTCTTTCATTACTACTGGGATATTGGGATACAGCAAATGCCAGTGAATTGTCTCAGTCAAAATGATTTGTACTCCTGAATTAATTAATTTGGGACCTAAATCTTGGAAATTTGAATTCTAACAAACTATGTAAGAGCAACTGGTTTAGAGGGAATTTCTTCTTCACCTACCCAGAGTAATTCCATTTTCATTCTGTCACTTCATGTGGATTAATTTTATTTATTATAAATATTGTGAAATTGTTCAGAGAAATGTACTATTGATAAATGTAGAACAATTTTTTGTTCAAAATAAGCATTTTGTAATTCTTGGATGTATGCTACTGTGGGGATTAATTTGTAATGGATTTTTGTTGCTACTCTAATAAAATGTTGAGCAAGACAATTATACTGCAATTTAAATTCTTTAACAACCATTTGAATATACACCTTTTGCCTTGCTGTCCTTAACAACATCCTTTTTTTATCTGTAGGAGAATGAGATCCTGAAAAATGCAGTCTTTTTCCTGAAGGAAGAGCAGTGTGCCAGTAGTCTAGTGGTAGTTGCAGTGCTTAAATGGGAGCAGATTCATATGAATCATTGTCCCTGTTACAAGGATTATTCATGTATTTTACATTGGACAGATTAAACAAAATAAACAAACAAATAATAAAGGAGCAAACCTCCCACATCTTGGGAGTAGGGGCAAAGGCCAGAAGCCACTTGGTTCATTGGTCACTACAATCAGCACAGCTGGTTCCTGTGCTACATGGGTACTGCATGGCTTTTCTGGTGATGTCAGGCACTTGTGCTTGAACCCAGCCTCAAGAGGATGAGTGGAATTACTTGATCTGCTCTGATTTTCCTCAAGGTAATGTATAGGAAACTCAGTCTCCTGAGAACTGGGATATACAGAAAGGCTAAACTTCCTAGAACTAGACTAAAGCCCAATTCATGCCTCTCATTTCTTAGGTAAATGCTCTACCTCTAGTCATAAAGACAGAGGGCTCAATCTCCAGTCAGGTCTTGATGACTTTTGTGCACCCCAGGTAGTAGGTTGTACCCCACCCAAGTTGTCTACATGGGGCTGGATAACCCCACACACTGGTAGGTGGTGGGGCTGACCTCAGAGCACTTCTGGGGACACGTGGCACTGGGGATCCTGGTGAACACATTGACCACAAGGCAGCAAAAAACACCTGCAGCAAAGACAGCCAGGAACCTCCTGGGCTATACTAGACAGAACATTGTCAGAAGGCCAAGGAAGGTGATCCTTCCCCTCTGCTCAACCCTGGGGAAATATTCCTGGGATACTATGCTGGGGCCTCTCAGTACCTGAGAGACAGAGACATGGTGGTATGAGTCCAGTGCAGGGCCACAGAGGTGGTGAAGGAACTGCAGCATCTAACATATGAGAAGAGGCTGAGAGAGTTGGGATTTTTCAACCTGGAGAAGAGCAGGTTCAGGAAATCTTATCAGCATGTATAAATATTTGATAGAGAGAAGCTCCAAGGCTCTTTTCAGGGGTGCTCAGTGACAGGGCAAGAGGCAATGGGCACAGACTGAAATACAGGAAATTTCACTTAAGCATTAGAAAAAAGCCTTTTACTGTGAGTGTGGTCAAACACTGGAGTAGATGTCCCAGAGATGTTAAGTCAACCTTAAGTTCCTCCCTACAAACTTCACTCTTTCAGCTTTCCCTAACAGCTCTAGATTGTATCAACTTTTTATTTTCTACCACTAAGATGAACTATTTTTTTGGTGAACATGCATAATTGTCCTATTCCACCTGCATTTCTCTCTTACTGCAAATGAAAGAGTTAATTTTTCTGCTTGTTTTGAGAGTTTCTATGAAATTTATAATATGTGTGCTCTTATTGACAGTTTAATGTAGAGTTAAGCAGGACACTGCAGAGGGCACATCCTGAGCTCAGCTGAGACTGGTGAGAAGGAAATGCTCGTGGGGCAGAGCAGGGCACTGGTGTCTGGCATAGCATCAGCCCAAAGCAGGGCCCAGAGGGGTTCAGCATCCTTCAGCCATGTGGAGCTCCAATTCACTGAGCTTCCCTCCTGAAATACATGTGCTTACACCTACCACTGGGTGCTGTTTCCAAAAGCAATATTGTTGATATAATACAACACCCAGCACTCTACAGAAATGCACCAGAGCAGCGCTGACAGCACCTATTAGACCTGCCAGATGGACCATTCCTCTTTCATCAGAACTCCTCAAGTCTCTTCAGGCTTATGCTGGCGTTTGGAGTCACTCTCAGCACTTGATTTCAGTGGGGAAAAATTAAGGGAAAACAAAGTTACATCTGTACTGAGAGAGCTGTAGCCTGAGTGCATAGTGTCCTGTCAGACAGAGAGGTATTTCTGCCCTGCACACGTTTTGGATCCAAACAGGCAGAAGAGAAAAGCTCCTGGTCTGCCAAGGCCAAAGCCTTGGGGACAGAAAACAAAGTACAAGAAACCATGGAAAATAATAACAATCTCATATGATAAACTTCTATTTTGTGTAGAGGAGATAAATGTTCCTTCTCATTGTTAACAATCATTTATATCCTATGGGTTGGTTATATACAAATATGGAATAATGAAAATAAGATTATAGTAATAGACTTTAACCCAAAATCTTCACTTAACTCATAGCTTCTAATAAAATGAAGCACAGAAAACAGTTAGTGTCTAAAATAAGTGTCATCCATCCAACAGGTATGAGTTTTGAGATGAGCTCTGTCTGTGGTGGGCATACCTTGACCTTATATTAATTTCAGAATGCAATTATGCAACTTTTCTGCCAGCTCCACAGCAGAAAGAGGTCTTGTAACAATGGATCAAATCCCTGTTGATCACAAACAGGTTTTTCTTTCAAGTTCTAGACACTAACAGTATGAAAGAAAACAAACAATAACACGATGCAACTCCCAGTGTCTGGGGAAAGTACAGACAGCAAATTGAGATAACAGATTTGTCTCATATGCCACTGATTTATATCTGACATACAGCAACGCATATTTAGAAGGTAATTATGGAAAGATCCAGGGTATCTTGAAAGGCAGGCTGTATTACGTTCAGGCAAACATTGTCATTCAGGAGAACAATGAGCAGAAATTACAAAGGATTAATAAGTTATTTAGCACATTGGAAAAACATTTAGGAAGGAAATAGGAAATGACAGCTCTGATGGGAGGAAGCATCTTCTAAAATTTGCTCTTTCTAATGTAAACATGACATTTTAAAATGTTACATTGTATCCTACCCTGTTTATGCAGAACAATTAAAAGCGTGAACAAGGTTGTGAGAGGATACAGTGGATGTGTGGGAGAGACAGATGGCCATGTCTACTGCAGTGAGGTTAGTGTAATTTTTTAGAGTTCATATCTAGTAACAAGTTGCACATCAAAGAAACTTCACAAGCTGTTGCTGTTACACTAAAATAGCGTGTGACAAGATGCTTGAAAGAGACTGTTGTGTCTGATGTACTAGAAAACATAAGGGACCACGGACTGAGCTTCCATAAGACTGTATTTTTCTAAATTACAAAATCTAGGTTTTTTTCCCCAGTACTATGACATTCTGGACTATCAGGCTGAAGTTCAATAGGCTACTTCTATTATGACTTCTTAAAATAAATATTTTGGTGCTAAGGAATACTATTCTGCAGGTGATAATTGCCTGTAGTGAGTAGTGAATGAAGCAGCAGCTCAGGCTGGGCACTGTCCTGCTGCCACTGACGCTGTTGTCTTGGGTTCAATGCAAGATGTATTCTATTTCCCATCTGTTGAAACTGGTTGGGGAGGTGTTTCTTTCCTCATGGCTCTGGGGGAAGGGGTGGGTGCCTTCTCTTAATGGGCAGCTGTTAAAACCATGTGAATCAGTGTTCTTTATCTCTTCCACAACCCATCCTTCCTCTGGGGGATATCTGCTGTTAAAGGGCCGTTAAGGCTCACTGCATGACTGATAAAATTACATCATCCCATTGTGAGATGCTTCACCCAGTGGGAGGAGCCAAGCATTCCTGCCTGGATAAAACCTGAGATTCAGAACACCAGAACAGCCTGTTTCCACTGGATTCCCAGAGGAAGACCAGACCCATCTCACTACCACTGGACCTTCAGAGGAAAACTACACCCTTCTACAGGATCACTTTTGCTCCAACAGAACCACATCTGTCACTCCAGGAGGACTCATTTTGGACTGCTCCCAACACCCTGACCAACAGGGTGTCAAGTCATATTCTAACTCTGTCAGTGTTTCTAGCTTTTTTTGTTTACCTGTTTTTTGGGTTTTTTTGTACTACTACATTTTTATTTTTAATATTCCTAGTAAAGACCTGTTATTCCTATTTCCATATCTTTGTCTGAAAGCTCCTAACTGCAAAATTATAATAATTTGGAGGGAGGGGGTTTACATTCTCCATTCCAAGAGAAGCTCCAGCTTTCCCTGGCAGACACCTGTCTTTCCAAACTGAGACAGTTGTCAAGCTGTTGTTCAGCCCCTGGAACACATCTAGTCCCCAGCAAAGTGACACTTTCACAGGGAGATAGCCTGGCCTGGCAACATTCCCAATAAGCACTTTGGGTGTTGCCACCCTCTTTGTGAGGGTAAAGGAATTTATATGATACAGACACAGACCATGTGGTGCCTGTTGGGTCTGGAGCTGGCAGGCAGATGGTGGTCTAGTCTGAGTGTTAGCATAAGCACAGCCACTCTACCTCATGGGAACTAAAGGACTTTACTATCCTTTATTTATGACTTGTCTTCTCCAAATGTTCCCCTCCAGTCTCCATAACAAAGTTAAACTCAGAGCAGTTGTTTTGTTCTGTGCCAGCAGTTTCATCCTTCACATCCAGATCTGAGACTGACTTGTGAACTGTCTCCTGCCTGGAATGACATGACAGGAGATAAAAGATACTACTTCTCCCTAAAAATATTATTCTTCTATTATAAACAAGAATAAGAAAATAAACTTCACTATAGCATGGAATTAAATTTTTCACAGAAAAAGTGTTTTATAGTGTTTGTAGATTGTGTTGTTGTTCACCAGAGGCTAATGAAAGGACAAGAAAAATGAGTATTACGATGCAAAGAAAGACCAACCAGACATGGTTCAAAAACAGCTTTGAAGGGGTAAATGCCATCTAATTATAGCACTGAATAATTACAGTTTGTAAGTGCCTGTCTCAAAGATTCTGACTTTATGCTGAAGTGCTATTAAAATTCTCTCTACCACCAAATTCATCAAACACAAATATACTCTTGGTGACCTTTGTGTGCTTAAAAGCTTTTCAGAACAGCATTGGCTAATTAATTACAAATTTATTTTTAAATAAGAAGACACTGGAATGGATTTTCTTTTCCCACTTAATGACAGCTGTCTAAAGCCAGATTTTTCTGATTATGGTTTCAGCATAGCTGGACTTCTGCCAGTATTTCAGAAATCTTATCTCTAAGACTGTGCCAGGAGCAGCAAGTCTACGTGAGCATATTAAATGCACAGTGGGGAATAAAAGACTGCATTAAAAAATACCTCAAATGGGAAACACATTCATTTAATTCTTTCTACTTCAGTACTCAAAAGACACTCTTTGAAGGGATATCCCTCAGTAAACCCAAGTGAACACCGTGGATATGTAGGACAGCTGCCATCAGCAAAGCAGCTAAATGTAAATTTAGAATGTATATCTCATAGGGCTAACAACTAAAACCTTGATTATTAACAGTGGGTGTAATCCACATACATTGACATCAGTAAGAGAAATGAAAAACAGGTAATCTCTGAGCTCTGCAGCATGGATTCAATCTCCAGACTTCTGGGTGAAGATATTTTTCTCTGTAATATGCTCAGAAGGATTTATTTTTTATTTTTCCCCCAAAGGATACTATCTCACGCATCCTTTCCCTTTTGCTCTAGGCCATTTATGATCCCTAATTGTGTTGTTCATGCTGCAAATCTCATTTAATGGTTTTTGGCTGGGAGGAAGTCAAAGTTTGATTTCTGACTTCAGTTTGTTTCCTTTGTTCACTAAGACAAAATATTGAAACTCTTGGACACATTAAAATTAGCACAAATTCCCACAATTCAAGTGTTCTTTCTGCTCTCCAGAGCATCTGCTTTGTGGAGCTGCTATTTTAAGAGACAAACTTTGTACAAGGCTTACACTTGACAGGTACATGTCTCTGGTAAATCCTGTACCTCAGTATCATGAAAGATGCTACCCTCTTAATTCTGGCGTCAGTGAGGACATCACAGGGGCATTATCCTGCAGCCAGTGCTCTCCATCATAACAGTTGTAAGAATCAGTGAGTCTTTATGGAGATGCCCATGCAAAAATGTCTTTGAACATTTATTTCCATGAGTGCTGCTCTGATGTTTTATAACCTGGTTATCACAGTTTCTGGGATGCTCATGGTCTTGATTGCACTTATTGCCACAGTACAGGCAGAGAAGGGCTTAGACTGTGCCCATGATGAAGGCACTATTTATAAACACAGAATCACAGAATAAGCTGAGTTGGAAGGGAGCCACAAGGATCACTGAGTCAAAATCCTGGCTCTGCCAGGACCATCCCCAAGACTCACAGCATGTTCCTAAGAACATTGTTGAAACACTTGAACTCTGTCAGGCTGATGCTGTGACCATTTCCCTGGGGAGCCTGTTCCAATGCCCAGTCACCCTCTGGGTGAAGAACTTTTTTCTAAAACCCAACCTAAACCTCCCCTGATGCAGCTTCAGGCCATTCCCTGGGGTCCTGTCACTGCTCACCACAGAGCAGGGACCAGCATCTGCCCTTCCTCTTCCCATCATGAGGAAGCTGTAACTGCAATGAGGTCTGGCCTCAGTCTCCTCCGGGCTGAACAGACCAAGCGACCTCAGCCTCTCCTCGTAGAGCTTCCCCTCAAGGCCCTTCACCATCTTTGCTGCCCTCCTTTGGACACTCTCTAGTAGTTTAACATCTCTCTTATATTGCAGCACCCAAAACTGTCCACAGCACTCGAGGTGAGGCTGCCCCAGTGCAGAGCAGAGCAGGACAATCCCCTCCCTTGCCCAGCTGGAGATGCTGAGCCTGATGTCCCCCAGGACAGGGTTGGCCCTCCTGGCTGCCAGGCACAGAGCCACAGGCAGCTTCCTGCATCCATGCTCAGCCCAAACTGGATTAACCACAGGGATGCAGTGGCCAGGCTGCCCCTGTCCCTCAGATTTGTGCTGCAGGGCGGGGTCTGCTGCCGAGGCATTGGCACAGGTCTGCACGGTGGGGTAAGTGAGGGGAGCCCTGCTGTGCAAAGGTACTGAAGAAACAAACTTTTTGGAGAATTTTCCTGATGCCAGATGAGGGAGTTGTATTGGAACACAAATTCTTCTTGCAGTTAAAAGTTCCAATCTTCTTAATGTCTTGGGATTGTTTCCAACAGAAATTTTCTCCATTTGTTTATTCATTTTCAGGAATCCACTTAGAGTGGATCTATAGAACATTTCTTTATGTCCTGGGTTCTATTTAACTTTTTTTTTGAGTTGTTTAATTGTTGTCTCCCCAGTAATGTGTCTGGAATAGGCTAATGTATGAATTTCAAAGTGTGTGGCTAAGCAATAGGTTCTTTGCATTACCAGGGACTGTGTCCTCATGAGGTTTGAGTACTTAAAGTTTGCAAAGTTCATTTGGCAAAGGTTTAATAGAAGTAATGTTCAGATCCACCTGCTTATTTTCCCCAGGGAGCTCTGTAAAATACAAACAAGTTCTGAGGGGGAAAGGGGAAATTTTCTCATTAATAAAATTATAAACCACTGTAAAGTTTGAAGCAGTGTGTTACTGTGGTGTCTTTTACAGAATGACTAAGGAGTCCAAAACCCATTTTTTGTGACATGGAGAGAGAATGTTACATGAATCATTTCTTGTCAGCATGACTAGGAGTTATACCAAACTAATCCATCATTGTTTCAATCTTCAGAATGTCATTTTTCATAGTCCATCATTTGAGGAAATTAATTGAAAATTAATTAGAATTAATTGAAAATTGCTGTCATGTTTTACTGATCAAGAATGGAAGGGCAAGGCAAAAACACCTTCTGCTTCTACATCTGTTACCATCAATCCCATCAATAAATAGAAATAGATCAAGAATTGGTTTGTTTTTTTCAAGTTGGTTGAAATACAGAGTATTAATTATTTGTGCATAGAATAATTACTCTGGTTGTTGATCCACCTGGTAATAGAAATGAAAAAAAGTAGTAAAAAGCTTGTGTAGAACAGAATTTGCCTTTTAGGATGAATAGTTTCAGAATTGCAGTTTTGGACTAAGGAACACCACAAGATTGCACTTACACGGTGTCTCTTTTAATAATGCCACATGAAATTGGACAATAAAGATTGGTAAGAAATATATTTTTTAATATGAATTTTATATCAAGAGCATGGCTCAGAACTTGCAAACTGAGGAGACAAGTATGTGAACCAGAAATAAAGATATCAGATAAGATTAAAGATACCAGAGTCCATCACAACATGTACCACTTCCAGCTCCTTTCCCTCCCTTCAGCTGCCACTGCTTCTTGAATAAATCACCATGAGGACTGATCAAGGAACATTTTTGACGTTATATAAGTTAGTTGTTTTCAAAGAAAATATTTGCTAAGATTCCTGCAAATATAATCTTTCTGTATTAAAACTAAACTATTCCTAACTGGATGAGTAATCAAAGCTGCAAAATGCTTATGTTTTTGTGGCTAATCAGAGCTGCAAACTGCCTCATTGCTTAGAGCTAGACACGCTTTCATGTTAAGCTGAATAATTAAAATGGAATATTTTCCTGTGCAAAATGAGATACTCAAGGCCTAATTTGCAAAATATTTTAGTATTAGCAGCTTGAATCCTCTGTGAAGTAGAGAGGAAGAACTAAAGAGCCCTGTAAGTATCTAGGCTTTGAATTAGGATTTATTTTCTGCCAGTGGAAGTTCAGCTTTTCAAAGTAATCAAAGTTGGGGGAAGATATCTCTTAAACAGTGGCTGTCTCAGAGATTCCATTTGTTTCAGCTAGGAAACATTAAAAATGAATCCACACAATTGGATGCACCTGCTTCAGTCACAGTAAATATTAGAGTAATGGAGGACTTGGTAAGTTTTGCCACAGTGCCTGGTACTTGTGGGAGTGCTTTTCAATTCCAAGCACTTCAGACACAAAACAGGGTCACCAGGCAGGGGGGGTATTCATGGGGAAGGGGACCTTCAAAGCAGTTCAGTTCATCATCCAAGACCTGTAGGAGAAAGCATGCAACATCCAGATATGAAGTGACAGAAAACAGATATGAGCAGCATATGGAAGAGAAAAAACCCAACAAACCATCAACAGGCATTTAGGTCAGGACTTGAAAAGGCAGAAGTTTAATTAATTCAAACCCAGATAATTAGATTTTTAGCCACGATAACTTGGAGTGCAATTTGTGATGTCTTCCTGTCATCACTGCTGAAAGTGAGCTTAAACAAACCCACTCTCTCTCTAAGAAAATAAAGGGAATCCATCTAAATGAGCAATGAGGACTTGGGTGCTGCAGCTCTTCTTTACTACATTTATCCAAGTACTAACTAAAGCAGAGGTACTCCTGTTTTCCAGTCCTAATCTCATCTGAAAATCCCCTTGCATTTCAGATGTGCCAGCACAGATGAAGAAGGGACAGAATTCCAACTGTATGATGGTGCTTCTGCCTGTGTAAATTATTCCCCACTCTGTGCTCAGTGTTACGGAGCACGTGCAGGTCCCTGTCCATCCACATTCACTCCCAGTGCTGCCTGTGGCAACAACAAATGGTGCATTTCATGCAGGAGGTCCAACTCCTGGGCAAGACTGAGCCTAGGGATATCATATCAAGTGCTAGGTTTCTAAAATTTCCACAGACAGCCTGATTGCAAAGGCTGGTTATAGCCAATCTTCACCATCACCCTGTTTAAAACTCTCCTCCAGGTCCATTCTCTCCAGCAGTCTGGCGTCCTTTCCATCCCCCTGCACTTTCATGCTGTCTCTGTAATTCAGTCAGACTCCAGACTGGGCACAGACTACACCTATGTGTATTTAAGTGTTCAGTTAATGATACGCACACTCTTTGGAACCGATTATTCCACAATTATTAAGAAGGGAGAAGTCAATCCTGTTTCACAGAAATTTCTTAGAGGGACTTCCTGACACTGGTGTGAAAGAAAAGTAGCTCTGACTAAAGATGTCAGATCTTTGCCTTGGCTGTGGCATTACTAGGGTTTCTTTCCTCTTCTCAGTATCTTATTTTGATAAAATTTATAGAAAACGTACTTTGTAGAGTTCTTCATGTCACCGTTGAACTGAGTGGAAATCAATCAATGCAGAAAACCAATCAAAAATTAAACTATTTTTTCATTTAGTAAGAATGTATGTTTTTTAATTTAGTTGAGAGCACAATCAAGCTGAGAGCATTCTTTACACTTAGTGAAAAAATATATCTCTTCCAAAAATTCAAAAAGTAACATTTGTAAATGGCACTTGAATGCCATGGCATATCAAAGGATCAAAGATTTCTCTCAGAGAGAATGAATGGCTGGTGTGCAACATGCTAGACGTAGTCTTTTGTGGTGTCCCTGAGCATACCACAGAAAGCACATCAATTTCCTTCTGTGGATAAAAAGATGAAAAAAGAGAGAGGACAAACCAGGCTGCCAAGATCCATCTTTTTTGAAAACAAACCCCCATGAACTAGAGTCTCTCCAAGTGTCACAGAAAGAAAGGTAATAGGCTTATTCCTACAGAGGTGATAAGTTTAGGACATAGAAGATCTCTCTTTTGTGCTTCTTCTCAGGCTCAGGCTGCTCTTTTTTTAACTTCTTCCCTCAAGTCTTTCTAGTAGCCCACTGCAGGTACAAACCTCCTCAAGCAGACAAAAGGCAATCTCTTGTGGGCTGGCTTGCTGCCTCTGAAGGCACATGAAAACCACAAAAATGTTGTCTCAGTTTTGACTGCCTTCAATATTTTGTTTTGTTCTGACAGCAGAAAATGAAAAATTCTCTCCTACCAGAGAATTATCCCTTGGAATGAATGCACACCTGGTGGTCTCTGAGTGAGGGTCTCAGAGGGCAGGACAGAGTTGGGAATGGCAGCAGAGACAGGTCAGAATCCATGCAGGGAAAACAACACAGTGAAAAGGAGAGCTTTCCAGAATAACTGCATTTTCAGATTTCAAATAAAATACTAAAAAAACCCAAAAGTTCTAAATGTGGTGTTCAAGTCCTCTCACAACAAAACTTTGCTGTAAGCTTCCAGGGCTTTCTAGGAGAATACCACCACCTCTTTTCAGGTACTTAACAGAGGAGCAATTATGAAGAAACACCTAAACCCCATCAGCAGAACTAGGTGGGATGAAAGTTCTCCTACCTCCACTCATAGCATAAATTTTAGCACAACTTCATTTATGGTGGACTTGTGTATTCTCCACAAAAGCAACTGCTTGACTAAGAAATGTTTAATATTGTAAACCAAAGACCTTTTAAAATGCAATTTATTGGGAAAGCAGAAAGCTTTCTCTCTCTTGGCTTTTGCCAAACAGCCCTTCCTCCTTCTTCCATATACGGCTGCAGAGATGGACTCCAGAACTCATCTGTTAATGGTGCTGACCTATAGCCAGTTCCTCAGTGCTCCTTTGGCCTCATCCTAGAAAGGCCAAGTGTGTCTGTAAGTGAGTAAGTCTGAATCCTCTCCGGGAAGGAGAAACTCTAGCAGCTGCAAAGTGCTGTAATCTGGGATATGTATGACCCTGTGTTAGGTGTATCTGAGCCAGCATATGCCAGGGAAAAGGCAACCCATGCATCCATTTCTCCAGCTGACTCACATGCGCTTACACACTGCTCATCTCAGTCAACACCAGAGCAGATTGAGAAAATCAGGATTTAGCATTTTCCTTTGGGATCACTTTTTAACCCTGCATCAATAGCATTTGAGCCCAAGGGAAAATCCAGCACAATACAATTCAGCATAAGAGCTGCGGCCAAGCAGGCACCACCTAAGCCACCCCTGCCAGCAGAGAAAACCTGTCTTGGTTTCACATACCTGTGTTTAAAACCTTAAAATGAGAAGAAACAAAGAAGCTCTGCCAAGCAAGATACCAATTCCATGTTTATCAGAGAGTAACAAGGAAGCACCCTAAATAAATGGCTCTACATAAACAGGAATCACTAAATCCTCTAGTTTAGGCAGCCAGTTGGGAAGCAGTGTGAAAACAGAATTCATGCTAAGTATTAATCCTCAATAAGTGGTAGCTAAATCATTTCTATTTGTATATAGAGCTAGGTGTACAGAGTACAAATACATGGATCCCAAACAGCTGATGATGTGAAAGTCAGAACTTGCCAATATCTACTTTCTGGCATGCAAATAAAAGCCAGACAAAATCCCCAGCAAAAAGAAGTGAGATCCATATGGAGAATAAGAATTGAACCAAGTAATTGATGATTCATGTCATATCTTTACAAGCACGAGATTTCTACCCATATCGAATCTTGACCTATGTTTTCACACTCTTAACCTGAAGATTTCTAATGGATTTTGAGTCTTTAGTTCATTGAGGAAATCACCAGGTCCATAAATTCCTGTGATTCAGTGTCAACAAAGCAGCTCAAAAAATTAATCTGTCTAGTAATATCATGGGCAAAAAAAAAAAATCAAACTTAAAGCAACAAAGAACATGTTTCAGTATCTCTACTCCCACTCGAATTTTTATTGACTGAACAAAGGACCTTGAATTTTGAGGACATCACATTTTGTGGGTTTTTTGCCCCCAACTTACTGCAGTCCCTGTTTGATGATTTACAGGACGTGGGTGCCTTTCAGGTGAAGCCAGACACATTCTTTTCTCTTGATTACAGTGAAATTCAGAAGGTGGTATAGACCTGTGCTGTGATACTTAGCCTGGCTAGGAACTCCTCAGCCTGCCATGCATGTTACCAAGCAGCTGGAATGGTAAAGAAAGTAATTTTAAACAAACAAATAATAAAAAAACCCTCCAATAAAAAAACCAAGAAAAACAGGAGATGGCATCTGAACAGGATGACCACAGAGTATGTGTTTGCAAACAGGACAACTCATAACTTGATGTAAAAGAATACAGGCAGAAAGGGAAGTCAGAATGGATATGCACAGTTATTTCATCTAAAGATAAATGCATCCCCTGTCCTCTCCCCAAGAGAAACAAAAACATTAAAATACCAGATGATGTACATATATAAACAAAATGCTTGTGTGGACAAGTTATTGACAGTCACATCAGCAATGGGTTTGAGCAATGTGTTGAGACTAGAGCACATTCTTTACATTCACCACTTAGACACAAGTCTATCCAGGCCAAACCGGAGCTGGCAGAGACGCTCAGCAAGCCACTCTCCATTATTTACCAGCAATCGTGAGTAATCCAGGGCATCCCAGTTGACTAGAGGTCAGCAAGTGTGATGACCAGGGACAAAAAGGGTGGGAAAGAGGATCCAGGGAACTACAGGCCTGTCAGCCTGAGCTCAGTGCCAGGGAAAGTCGTGGAGCAGATCATCTTGAGTGGCATCATATGGCACAACAGAACAACCAGGGGAGCACAGCTAGTGTGGGTTTGTGAGAGGCAGGTCCTGCTTGGCTAACCTGATCTGTGACAAGGTGACCTGCTTGGTGGATGAGGGAAAGGCTGTGGATTTTGTCTGCCTGAACTTTAGAAAAGCCTTTGATGTCACTTCCAATACCACTCCCCTGGAAAAGCTCGCTGCTCACAGCTTGGACTTCTTCAGGTTACTGGAGACATTGAATGCTGCTTGATAATGTTGTCTGTTAACTAATATCTGATTACATCTCCTTATAAGTTTAGCAATATCACTCTCCAGTCTCACATGAATATGATGTGATTTTTAATATCCTTTCACAGTAAATCTACACAGTGTGATGCACTGTCACTGTTTACCATGGCTGCTCCTTTTTTTTCCTAGGAAAGCACAACATTAGGAAGTCCCACTCATGTGGGTTAGGGCATATAGGCCTTGCAAGGTTTCAGCCTAAGTGCAAAGAAACCACTGCTGAGCAGCTTTGCTGGGCTGTTTATATTCTGCTTTGGAGAATTTACCTTTGTGCAGTTTCCAGTGCATGTCTTTCCTGGTAAGTGTTTTGTCTTCTGACAAAGACACAAAGGAAAGAAAGGAATATTGTATGCAAAATTTTATCTTTTTTTCTTTTCACAAAGGTGGAAAGCCTGTATTTTGACTAAAAGTGATTGGTGTCTCTAAAGGATTCTTTTAATTACTCTGATTCAGTAACTAAAGAAGTTAATATTGATGTAAATACTATATTTTTAGAGGCTAACACAAAAACCCTGTAAACAGCAGAAAACATACTTAGTATGTACAGTAGCTACAGAACAGCACAATATATAAAAATAAATAAGCTCATTTTAATCTTATGTTTATTTCAGTCTTAGCAGGAGCCCCAACCTTTTTTTGAAGTCCTCTTTAAGTGTATCTTCTCTGAATTTTTAAGCTGGATCCTAGGTGAGTGCTTTGTCTTTCAAATGTTTGTTTATTGATTCAGCTGGTTTCTTAAAGCACCAGCATGAGAACATCTGAACCCCAGCAGGCTCATATATATCAAAGCTTAGAGTTATTAATTTTCCTGAGCAATAGAGCCATTTGTAACCCATTGCCATATGGCTCTCTTCTTTCCTCATCTTCCGTGCACATTTGCATGCATATAAACACATATGACACTCAATTTATTTAAAATTCACCCTTGTCTTCCTCTGAATAATTTTCTCAGTTGGCAGTAATCATATATCCTGTTTCCACTCAATTTTAGTGGGAAAAAATTAAAACAGCTTAAAAGACAATGTAGCTTCCTTGGCCTGGTTTTTGAAGAATTTCCCTGAATATTGGCTCTGTGCTGTAATCACAGGAACTCTAACCCACACCACACCTAAAGGCACAAAAGTTTCCATCATTAAAATAGAGAAGGAAGTGAATTTGCTCAAAAGGGACATTAAAGCAACACAGCTTAGCCATGGCTCAAAAACCTGCACTGTCACTCACAGAAACCTTTTGGATCAGACCTGCTCACACCTATCACGCTACCTTTAAACTCATCTTCTTACAACTCCTCCCATTCCCAGCATCTTTTAGCCTTCACTCTCCTGCCACTGGAAACATGTTTAGAGTTTACTGTGCATGTAGATGGGGAAATCCTCCAGCAATCCCCCAGTGAGCAATTCAGCAGTTCCCTCTGGGATGTTCAAGCACACACCCATTGCCTGGGTGTGCCTGGGATGCACAGAGCCATTGCCTGAAGCCCAGGAGGGCTCAGTTTTGCCATTGTCCTGGTTTGGGCTGGATCAGAGTTAATTTTCTTCCTAGTTGTTTATGCTGTGATTTGGATTTGGGATGAGAATTATTTTAATAGCACACTGGTGTTTTAGTTGCTGATGAGCAGTGTTGACACTAAGGCAAGAACTTTTCAGCTTCTCACCCTGCCCTGACACTAAGGAGGCTGGGGGTGCACAAAAAGCTGAGAGGGGGCACAACTTGGACAGCTGACCCCAAATGGCCAAGAGAATATTTCATATTTCATATCTTTTGACAATATGGTGTCATGCGCAGCATATAAATCAGGGGGAAATCTGACAGAGGACCAATGCTCAGGAACTTGTTGGGCATTGGTCAGTGAATGGTGAGCAACTGCATTTTGCATCACTTGTTCTGTACAACAACAACAAAACAACATATTGTTGTTGTTATTATTATTAATATTATTATTAATTTTCTCTTCAGTTTCTGTATTTTAACCCATTTTAATCTTAATCCACAGATTTTACTTCTTTTCCCCTCATTCTCTCCCCCGTCCCACTGGCAGTGGGGAGTGAGGGAGAGGCTGTGTGGTGTTCAGACCCCTGCTCTGTTAAACCACGACAGCCACAACCACATAAGGCAAACCCTGGCTGTGGTGTGTGGTTGTAACTCCCAGCACATGGCAGCTTCCTCTGAATGGCAGAGACACCAAGAGCTGGGCACAACCTGGCAGGTTCTAAGGAAAGCTGGAGCTGTGCCATTTGGTACCAGCACCATAGCTGGCTACAAAGCCAGCAGCCTAAAACTGAAGGGCTCAGGGCTGCAGAGAGCAGAGCACTGCCTCCCTGTTTGCTCATGACAAAGCACAAGGAATTGTGCACCCAAAAGCAGTTGCTTAAGGGAAATGAGAGATGGAAAGACTGAGCTTTGGCCTGACCATTTTTTATGTTTTATATCCCACATCCAACCACACACATTTCAGAGGAATGTGCTGTGGGTATGGACATCACCGGTACAAACACATTATTGTTTTAATTCACACTGTCAGAATCTCTGCAGAGCTGTAAAGCAGGAGGGGTTGGGCTCTGCAGGATGCTTCTTCCTAGGCTATAATCTTACTTTGGGACAATGAGGGCTGCTGAACTCAGGAAGCATCCAGAAGTGGTGGGATTTTAGCATCTGCAATCCCTTTGCATTGGTAGGTTGCTTTTAACAGGATGCTTTTAAAGCACCATGAAGTTCTCCTTAGTCCTTTCTGGCCTTGTGGACTTTGATCATTGCCACTACTTAGGAGGCAAAGCTCCACTTTCTTAGTTGGTACCACTTAAGATTGCAAAGTGAACTAGTTTCTTATGGGTTTCAAGAAATTTAGTTCATATAACAAAGGCAGAATAATCAACTGAAAACTAAACGAGAAGTGCTAATTATCTCCAGTTCTGAATTAATGTTCTCATATGTTTGCTTACAAATCTGTGAATAATTCCAGCAGAAAATGTGAGTTGTGGGAATTCATTAATTATAAACATTAATCAACTTGAAGTCAAAACCATGTAACTGATTTGTCATGGTGTTAAGTCACATTAGATATAAAAATATATCTTCAAGAATCTTGCTGTGTGCTCTTGCCTTCCACAGCAGATACTGTGGGACTTTCCTTCCACAGCAGACAGTCAGCAAGTTCACTTATTTCTGTTATCAAATAAAACAGACAATGGAAAATAATTTGAGATGGCAGGTAACAGAGTAAGAGGACCAAACTGTGTAGATATATCAGATGGGTTCACATAGTGAAATGTGCTCACAGCTCCCTGTTCGAGCACCTGAACCTTCCAGTATGTTGAACTATATGAACCTCAGAGAGTGCAGCCATGCAAACAGACACAGTGAACCTGTTAAAATAACCTGACACCACTTCTCCCCACTTCCTAAGGGAACAGCTAGTAGTCTAACCACGCTGCATGCTAATTTGTCCCTGAAATGCAACTGAACCCATGACAGATATCCTGCTGTCCCAGCAGCATTAAGAGACATAAGGTTTAAACTTTGGGGATATTACATCTTTCTTTATAGCACAGGAAAACATTTCTAAGAGCAGAAAGAAAAACATTAGTGTACTTCCCAGAAAAAAAAAATGAAACAAAGAGGAGTCTGAGTTTTAGGTATTTGGTGGTTTGGTTGTTTTTTTGTTGTTGTTTTTTGGTTGTGGGGGTTTTTTTGTGGTTTTTTGTTTGGTTTTTTGTTTGTTTGTTTTTGTTTTGTTTTGGTTTTTCTTTGGTCTTCTTTTCTGTTCATTTGTTTTATGTGAAAAAGCAGATTTTATCAGATGTCACATTGGATGCAAAGAGGCTCAGAACTGGGTTGCCAACAGCAGCCAATTCTTCTAGCTTGTAATTATTAACTCGACATTATGTAACTATAACCATATATATCATTATAGTTATATCTGTAGCTACTTCTATAGTTAATATAACTATTAACTATATATTATAGGACTATTAACTGAATTTTTCAGACAGCAGCAACCACCTGGAGCTACACTAGGTAAGAAACAGGACAAAAGGAGTGACTCCAATCACACCAGCATCCAGGCAGTTTTACTGACACCTTACCCTTGCAAAGAGAATGACAACAGAAGAGGTTTCAGTAACAAACAAATTCTCTGACTGATCCAGCTGCTTTGAATAGGGTATTGCATATATCCCTAGATTTTAAAAGGGAGCCTGTGTATGTTTTATTTTGCCTAAGCAAGCTTATTCTCCTTTGAAGACAGGCAGAGTGTTCAGCCCAGAGAAGAGAGGGCTCCAGGGAGACCTTAGAGCACCTTCCAGTACCCAAAGGAAGCCTATGAGAGAGCTGGAGAGGCACTTTGGACACAGACATGCAGTGATTAGGACAAGGGGTAAGGATATTAAACTGAAAGAGGCAAGTTTAGATTAGATATCAAGAAGAAATTCTCTGCTGTGAGGATGGTGAGGCACTGAAACAGATTGCCCAGAGAAGCTGTGGATGTTCCATCCCTAGAATTGTTCAAGGCAGGTTGGATAGAACTCTGAGCAACTCTGGTCTAGTGAAAGGTGCCTCTGCTCATGGCAGGAGTGCTGTAACTAGATGATCCTTAAGGTCTTTCTAACCCAAACCACTATAATGATTCTGCACAAATTCTCACATTTTTACTCTTTTTAGAATCTGAAATTGCAACTCATGAAAATGTCTTCAAGGCATTCATTTTTATTTCTGCTCAGATGGTCGCCAGCCCTTGATCAAATCAAGAGCCTGAGTTCCTGGTCTCTTTATGAGTGGGTGTATCCATCTTGTACCTCATGCCCATATTTTAGATACCACATAAGCAAGCATAATTCAGTCATTCAGAAAATTCCCATAAATTGCTCAACCTTAAATTACCATAAGGTACTCTACATTTATTAGAGGAGACACATGCAACAGAGAGAATGAGTAACTTCAAAGAGAAAAATCATTAAAGGCCAATCAGCTGCAATATCAGTTCTAAAAGTGACTGAATTAGTATTCAGTGGGTCTTATTTCTTTTTTCTCTAAACATCACTTGTTCTGATAAAAAGAAATGCATATCACTTCTGCATCAATTCTGTCAACTTGAGGCATCTACTCAATACTTGGCCTCTGAGCTACTTAGGTTTGGGTAAAATGAAATACTGAGATATCTCATATTTAATCCTCAGCAGAGGAAACCACCACAGGATTCATGACTGATGCTTTCACATAAGGCAGTTATCATGACATTACAACACATGTATGGCAGACCCATGAACAATAAATAGACAGACAAAGAACCCAAGCTATGCTGTCAGTAAAGTTAAAAGATTCTCCTCTCCAAAGCTGCCCACCCTCCCCACTACCTTAAGGCCGTATGAATTCATACAGGTGAGTGCATATACAGATGAAAATACAAGTGCACATACACACACAAGTCCTGCACATTCAGAATGTAATTAATACATTAAGAAATGTACTACTGGAATACACTATTAGAAAGTGTATATTCATCACAGCATAATTAAAGTCACATTCTAAGATGAATAATTTTTTAAAATTTGCTTTCCTGTGTCGTTTTTTGAGAATTCCTTGAACTGACATTAGATTGCAAAAATGCACTGGAATGGTTTATAAAGGATATTTTTGAATAGAGCATTAGCTTGGTAAAGACTATGACAAGTATTTTCCAGGTCTGCATCTGAAACTGTTAATTAGATCTATTTTAATTGATATCCAGCTACCACTTCATGACAAAGATATTTATGTAAAGAAAGTATTTCAGAAGGACCTTGAACCTTTTACAAAGGAAAAACTAGTACTACAGCAAACACGTCGCTAGGAGAAAGGGACTATACCTTGAGCCTGAAATTACTGCAATAGTCTTGATGAAAAGACTTACTTGATGCTTGGCTCTTCTACATCAAAGATGTCAAGTTATCTTTAGATCTTCCTGATTTTTATCCATAGCACAAATGAACATGTATTGCATAGGGAGGAGGGGAAACAAATCCCACCAGATTTCCAGAAATATAGGCACATAGGACTGACAGAACAAAATTTTAAACCAAAATTTTTATTACATGGCTAATATGTGATTGATTGCAGGCTTCAAGTTCATCTAATCTGCATAATGAGAATAGAAAACATAAACTGACAGAAGGCAAGGAAATGAAAAAGTTCTAGTGGCTCTTTATCGAAACAAAGCACAAAAAACTGAAATAAAATATAAGTTTTAACCTTGTTTGTTACTCTCATAGGATCTGTTGTTTCATTAATGAAGACAAAGGACAGACACACAGACCAAATCCTTCCTCTTTTCCTTCACTTTCCTGCAAAAAGGTTGAAGCAGGAGGAGAGGAAGGAAGGACAAATGTCCCTCTTGCATCTAGAAGAGCTTGTCCAGATCATTGGGTTTTGTACATAAAGAAGACACAGGATCACAGTGTGCACTTGAACACAAGAACACACCTGAATACTTATCAACCTCCTCCAGTAACTTCCTCTGTAAATCTGTGTGTTGGCAGAAATGGAACAGTAGCAAGGCTGTACAGGGGATTTCAGAGAGATAAACAAGGAGTGCAATAGGGCATGTCTTGGCAACAGCCCTGGCCCTGCAGTGCAGACATCTGCTAGAACTTTGCCCTAGCAGAAAACTCCTAAACACGAGTCTTATTTTAAGGAATTTTTTATTTCTATTTTTTTTTTATTTCAGTAGCATAGGAAAGCTACACATTTGAAATTGATATAAATCCTTTAAAATAATTTTAAAATTTTAATCTTTTTTCTATTTCTTTAAATTTGCAGAAGAATACGTTATGCATTCCAAACATGCAAAGAAAGCACTGAAAAAGAATAATGAAATCAAATAATGCAGTAACAGCCAAGTAAGCCTGTAATAGTCAAATATTTTCTCAGAAATTCTGTAAACAGATTGTGATTGGGATCTGTCAGGAAGAACTGTCTGAAAAAGTAAGATTTCAAGAAACAAAACCCTAGAAACATTGAAGCATGGTTGTCAGAAAAACATCTCTCTTAAATATCTACATTTTATACTTTCTATAAGCCTATTTAGGATATCCTGAACAAATGAGCCTTAAGAGTAATTGAATACAGAAATGGAAATGCTGATAGGGAGAGTGTCTCCTGGTGGCTTGCACCCATTTAATTATTACAGAATGGCTGGAAAGGGACCTTAAAGATCATCTAGCTCCAACCCCACTGCCATGGGCAGGGACACTGTAGGCGTGCACCTCACATGGTGGGGTCTGCACCCCCACAGCGGCAGGGCTTTCCATTTTAGGAAAGGATTTGGGATTCATTCTTTTGTTTCACTTATAAGGTAAAAACTACAGAGTTGGATACCTTACCTGGCTGTGTTCTAGCACAAAGACACCTGTTGGATCCTTGAAGCTGTACCTCAAAACTCTGTTACTATTTCTATTGGGCAGGATGCCAGGAATCCTGCCTTACTCCTCATACACTTCAGAGAGTGCACAAAGAATTTCAGTGCATTTTCAGAGTGTTGTAGCAGGTGTAAGGAGAATCCTGGCAAAGCTTTTTGTTTTGTATGGTTTGTTATTTTCATCTTAATTAAAACATTTTTGCTTTTCAAACACCTCTGATGATGCCATCTCGCATCATAGTATTTTAAGCCATTCTGGGGCTGCTGGCCAAACCCAGAGGTGACACACCTGTGAGGAGCTTATACCTGGCTCCCTGTAAATGTGTCGGGACACCTTGCACTAGGCCTGGCTGCTCAAAGCCCCATCCAGTCTGGTGCTGAACTTGGAGGGATAGGGCATCCACAACTTCTCTGGGCAACTAAGTCCAGTGCCTCAGCACTCACACAGTAAAGAATTTCTTCCAGTATCTAATCTACACCAACCCTCTTTCAGTTTAAAGCCATTATCCCTTGTCCTACCACTACATGCCCTTGTCCAAAACCCCTCTCCAACACTCCTGTAGGCCCCTTTATGTACTAGGAGGCTGCTCTAAGGTCTCCCAGAGATTCCTTTCCCAGGCTGAACAACCCCAACTCTCTCAGCCTATTGTCACAGACAAGGTGCTCCAGCCCTCTGATGATCTTTGAGACCCTTCTCTGGACTTGCTCCAACAGGTCCATGTCTGTGTTATGTCAGGATCCTCAGATTTGGATGCATTTCTCCAGGTGGGGTCTCACCAGAGCAGAGCAGAGGGTCAGAATACCTCTCTGGACCTACAGACCATGCTTCACATGAAGCAGCCCAGGACATGTTTGAGTTTCTGGGCTGCAGGTGCACATTGCTGGGCCAGACCCATCCTCTCATCCACCAGCACCCCCAAGTCCTTTTCTCCAGGGCTGCTCTCAATCCATTCTCTGCCCAGCCTGCTTTTGTGCTTGGGATTGCCCTGCCTCAGGTGCATAGTAGATTGCTGTGCAACAGCACTCCAGGTTCCTCTAGGTAAAAAATAATTGCTATAATGAAATATCCTTGACTCTCATAGAAGCAAAATAAGAGAGAGACTACTTTATATATCATTCCTGGGACCATGATTACAAACAGATGAGTAACATGGAAAAGGGATGAACCTTTTCCCTGTGTTCAGTTATTTCCAGATGCAGACAAGAACTCCCTAGAAACAGACATACATTTGGAACGTGAGTTGTAGTCATTGCATATTGTAACACCTGTGAAGAGACAACCATTTTACTTGACTTTGTTTCCTCTGTTGCAGGAGATAGCAGAGCATGTTTCCAAACATGTAACTCACCGCAAGAAGAATTTGACAAAGAACAGCCAAAATTCTCATCTATATTGAAGCTGCCTTTAGTAGACCAGAGGTGACAAAGGAATGTTGATTATGATTCCTTTACTCTTTCATTCCTCCATTTCCAAATATCATGTTCTTAACTTTTGTGTCCCCAAAGATTAAACCTCAGGCTGTTAAGTAATATTCATATACATCTAAAAGAACTTAATTTATGCTGCAAAGAAATAAGCTACATATTTTTTTCTATAGGACCTCTGCAGGAATTCTACCACCTTGTTTGACATTATTGGCCAACAAATAAAATTTAGATGCAAAACAGTCATGCAATAGTAATACATTCACTGAGCCTTTCCAAAAAGCATTTTCAAGACAGTTTCAAAAGGGGAGAATGAAAAGAGGTTTACAAATCCAGTTTGTTTTAACTTACTCAAGTAAAAGTAAAGAAAAGCTTTTCAATGTACAATATAATCCTGCTATGAGGAGAAGGAAAATCAGGTTCCTTGAAAAGCTTCTGCATTTGGAGGGTTTTTGCAAGCCACAACTGCCTGCCTCCCTCTTGTTATTTAATCAGTTCACTGATGCAAATCTGGAGCATTTACAGGAGAGTCAAAACAATCAAAACCAAAGAAACACTTATTCTTGTCTCAATAGATTCTTACAGAGTTCTGAAATAATACTGGTAGGGAGATGTGAACTAAAAGGCCACCTGTGTGTGTGTCTCTCGGTACTTGGGTACCACGGATGACAGCAGCTTTCCTGCCAGTACACAACATGTTAGGCATTCTTTGCCATGGATTTGTAAGCCAACTATGAAAAAGCCCAAGCCACAGTGGAGCTGTCACAACTGACTCTTTGGTTTAAATGTATTGACAATGTCAATTTAAAAATAGAAACAGAAATCTTCAGATACAACTATTCAGCTCAATTAACCATAACCAGTTTGTTAAACCAAAGTATCCTCATTGGCGGGAGTACTCTTATATTGCAAATACACCACAGTTTGACTTAGGCATCACAGACAGAACAGTGAAGTGACAGTGCAGCATTTACAGTGGCATCTGAGGCAGAAGCAGCACCTCTGAGTGTTCCATCCCAGTTTACAATACTGGTGCTTTTTCTGTCCGCCACTTTCTCATTGTAAATGAGTCACTTGAAATAAAGAATAAAGTCAAACGAAAATGGCACAACTGAGAGTATGACAAGGCCTTAACTAACAGCACTTGATGTACAATTGCCAGCTATACATTGACCCCTACTTTGCTTCTGGATAAAGCTACTGAAACATATACTAGAATTGTAAACAGATTTTAACAGCAAGTATAACTAAGTCCCAAACCAATGATTTAAAATGTGCATATAGAGTAAAACTGCTCGATTTAATTACCTGTATAAGAAACACAAAACCCCATTTCACTCAAGACTACTGAATGTCGAAATATCAAATCAGTTTTTTGGTCAATAGTATTTGAACTGGAGATTTTTTCTCTTTATGATACATTCTACTTTGCACATCATATGCTTGTAGCTCTTTATCTGACTACTTTTTTAATAGGTAAACAGTGGCATTTAAAAACAGTATTGAATTCTCAAAACTCAGAAGTATAGCAAATGAAGTCACTTGGAAAAAGCAATGCATAAATCTATTCACCTATGCAATAGCAGCATCTGACAATTACTCTGACAAAGATGTTAATGCAGAAGACATTTTCCCATGGCTCTGAAAAACCTTACTTCCATGGTAGCAAAGTCAAAAAACTCTCGCTTTCTTACAGAAAAATTCTAATGAAGAAATCTGATTCGCCTGTAAAACATCTCCTTTTTGATTCTCAGTAAATCATAGTGAACTTGTCAGATCGTTTACCTATTCACTTCTATAACAAATTCTTAACACAAACTACAGCAGAGCACACTGAATAATTAATTTCCAGAGTTCACCTTTATTAAAAACAAGGTTTTTGTTGTGAGAACAAATAATCTCTCATTCGTAGCTTGAAAGCCTAAGATAGGATCATTGGCTTCCAGGGTTGCTACCAGCTGCTTAGCAACCTGTCCTACTTGTCTTCCTTCCTTCCTGTTGTAGAGCACCGTGGCCAGAGGAGTTGGCTGGCGATAGATGAAAACTCGTCGCAAACACTCGCAAAGAGCAGCGTAGGAGTAATCTGGAGCACAAGCCATGAACTTCTTGTCTTGCTTTGATGCTTGGACATAACCTATATAGCCCAAAACCAAGTAGAAGGGATAAGTAATACATGGGTTTCAACAGAACTTTAACTGGCTAATAAAAACCCAAGCTTAACTTAAAAAATAGTATGCAATTTGTAACCAAAAAAAACCACCTCAAAAAACAACAACAGTCAACCAACCAACCAAGCAAGCAACCAACAAAACCCAACATCACCAACAAAACCCCAAACCACCAAACGACTCTTATTACATAAGCCAGTACTTTCTGAAGGGATGCATTAACCAGTTTAATACCAATATACAATTCTCGTGTACCTCATCTTAACTGATGTTTTGGATACATATGTACAGCACGATACTCTTCCCACATCTGGCTCCTTTCTCCCTCACTAGGTCTTTCATTTTCTCAGCAGGATCATAAGGCCACAGACATGGTCCATATGGACAATCTTGGCCTAATATTAGCAGTCTAAGTAGAATAAATCTCTTCTCTCTCCTCATCTCCCAGTGGGAAATTACATTTTAAAATTAGGATTTCTGAGTCTACCTAATCTTGAACAGACACTTAAAACCTGTCTTTTGTTTAGAACTGACTAAAAAAATAACTTACTTTTTAACACACTGTAATTTCTGTTAATATTCACTCAGAAAGAAAGAAAAAAACCCTCCCTTTTCCACTTTCATTACAGGACTCTAGTATCAAACAGATTCATTTCAGACTGATTTCCTTTCACACATCTGTAAAGAGAATTGAGATACAATCTTTGCAAAGTGATCTACCATCTTTCTGCAAGGATATTTGCTTCACTTCCATTGTAAAATGCATGCCAATGGTTATCATATGGGTCAACAAGACAGGAAAAATCTGAAAGTCACTTATTAAAACACCTTACCATAAGATTACACACACCTAGACATATAATCAGTTAACTGCAGCTATTGCCTTGATGATGTCTGAGTGTTAAGGTGGTGATTATGCTTTTCAGTCTCTAACTCAAGGTCACTTATCCAAGGAACTCTCCTTTTTACTAAGCAGTTATGTTCTTACATCCTATACATGGTTTGAAAAGGCTTGTTTTCCTCCCAGGGCATTAATATTTCATTTCTATGTCCTCTTAATTCTAAAAGTAAGCTACCATGTTGCTATCAACAGAATTATAATAACTCTCAATTCAGATTTAAGGAAGTGAAATATCAACGTAAGCCATATCAGAAGTATTCAGATAGAAAAGTCTCAGGGATGTGTGACACAGAAGTTCATTTCTTACCTAAAGCATTAAAAGTTGCAATGTGTTCCCACATATTCTCTGGTTGGTCGGAGTGAGGCTGCCAGAGAAGAGCATCAACGTCATGCCTCAGGCAGAAGCATGGCATTTCTTTGGGATTCACAACAACTGAGAAAAGATACTGGTTGCTTCCAAGATTAATCTGAAAACAAAACAAATATAAAATATTGATTCAAAGCACAAATAGCAGATTCTGTTACACATACTGCCAAAGTTAGATGATCAACTGTTTCATATTTATTACTTGACAAAATGTTTGGATACATTATTCTGCATCCCACTGATCAAGAGCTCAATATATCAGAGGTGCCTCACACATTTCAAGGAGATGCAACCAAGTTTGTTGGAGTAATATTCAGAGAAACATTATGTCCACTACACAAGCAAATGTGTTTTGTGCAGAAATGATTTTCTAGGACAGATCCTGACCTACAACTTCTCATGTTAGGAAAAGATTCTCTCTAAGTAATCACATCTGGTTTTTTGTAGGGCTAACAAGGAAGGAAATACTGTCCCTCTCAGGTAAAAGCTGGCAAGCACTGGAACAAGAATTAATTAGAATACTAAAATTATGAAATGTCAACATTTTTTAATTTACTCACCATCAGGTAATTACTAAATTTCAGATTAGCACACTCTTCAATAAAAATGTTTGTAGGAGTTGTTGTTAAAAAGCTGTACCAGCTCCATTTCTGAAGGAAAAGGCCCCATAATTGCTAACAAGAAATTCCCAACAACTTGAAAGAACTAAATTGAAGTGAAAATATATTCCTGTATGCTGATAAAGACACTGAAATACTCATATTTATACATATTCTAACAAGGACCAAAACTGCAAGTTCCCTTAGAAGAGGCTGAAATTATGATTTCCTACTCACAGTAACTGTCTTTTGACCATAATGCTTTAAACACATTAACCTTTGAATTACTTTTATGCCACCCAGTTTAACTTGCTCCACAATATCTTGCTGCCTGCTAGAAAGCAGCCCTTTGTGATCCCATGAGCTTATGTTCCTCCTGAGCTGTGAAATGTCTCTGGGGCATTGTCTCTTACCCTTCAGTGTGAGAAGCAGTAGTTTAGGCTGAGTTATTTAGAGCTTTATCCACTCTGGTCTTGCAAAGCTCAAGGACAGACGTCACACAATTTACTAGGCAACCCAAACCATGCTACGACCACGATGTAGTTTTTGCTTTCATCCCATTAAAAAAAAAAACAACAAAACCCAAACAACCTTATGACAACAAGTTAATCCGTAATGTTTTCATATGATTTTGCAGTTTCCAACTCTAGGCAACAGACCAGATCAAATCCTGGCTTACTGTTAGTCAGGGTTGCTTACAACCCCCTGCTTACAAGCCCACTATTGAAGCATTTCGCCCCCAGTCTGCTTTGTTCAGTGTGATTGACAAAGAAGTATTATAAAGTGATCTATGCTCCAGCTTCTTAGTAAAAAAGGTCAGGTTTCTACCAGACTGTCGGAAAAACTACTGAGGAAAATGCAAACTAAGTCATCTAAAGAATTTTATGCCACTGAAAAAGATCCTTTTCTTGTAATTACTCTGATGTAACTTTGTTTTTTAAAACGGTTCACTTGTGAAAATTTATGCATATTTTATCAGAACAAAAGGAGCTTTGTTTTTATATTAAAATGATGTTGAAGGACACATATGGATTGACAATTTCTGTGGCTACTGTGGTTTGACATTATGGGAGAAATTTTTGTGATTTCAATAGTCTACACATTTTTGTACTGATAATAGAGGTCAAATTCCAAACTAAAAAATGGTTTAAAGCATTTCTGTAATAATTTGCAGTACTTACTATATGAGTGACTTTCAATGTATCGCCATCAAATCTGCATAAGCTTGCACCATCTTCAAGAAAAGCATCACATTCTTCTAACTCTTGAGCATTACAAGGTGGGTTTTCCTTTTCAGGGTTTGGATTCTGAAAAAAAGAATGAACTACACTGAAAATGGAAACTATTGAAAAAATAGTATATGAATCCTTTTTATAATACACAAAAAAAAAAAAGCAAGGAACAACTGAACATGAAGAATTATTTGCATATCCATCCATACTGAATGATTAAGCTCTTATGTACTTACTCAAAATTAACAGAATAATTTCTGCTGTGGAGGACTGCAGAAGTGGTAGGTACAATAAAATCAATTTCAGTTTGAAGAAAGGTACATAAGCCACTAAAATATGGACAATAAATTCCCTTCTCTAAGTAGCAAAAGTATACAATCCTGAAAATATATGCACATTTAGTAAAAGTACATACATCAGTGCAAGCTTGTTTCAGCTTGCCATCAGTAATGCTATTAAAAAAATGGATGAATTCATTTTATAAGCAGCTCTAAATACATGACATTTTAGTTTTTCTAATAAGAATTTTAATTTATTAAAAGCTATTTAAAATTAATGAAAACTTATGATTAAAAAATCATCAGTTTAAGCTCAGTATGAAGTACAAAAGAAAATAAATTTGAAGTTCCAAATAAATCTATGGTCAAAAGATTTACTACACTATCTTGCTCACAAATACTGAAGAGAAAGGAGAGATATCAATCTAGAATACTAAACAGAATTGATTTTAATAACATTTTTCAGCCTTATTAAAGACAAAGTAATAATCCAAATCCAAATATATCAAAAGCCACAGGAAGGCATATTTCACAAGTTTCAGATGAGATGCCACTTTCTAATTAAACCAAGTATCAAGCAAATAGCAGCTAAAAACTACATTTTACTTTAAGCAGACTTGCTGTATAACAAAAATGCCAGAAAGTTCATGAGTCATGCTTATAGTTTCCTAAATTTTCCTTTTAAACATGTCATTTACACTCACAGTATGTGTGTCAAGTACAGCATCCCTAGGAAGACAGTACAAAAGTTTTGCTAACCTGCTGATACACAAGAAACAGACATCTTTCGAAATCATTTCATTAATTGCTTCAAAACAAAGTGGCACATCCTAACTGGTGGGAACAAACAATGGTAAATCAGGCTTCTGGTTGGTGCCTGATCATGTAAGTTAAATTCAGTCCCTTTTGAAGGTGGTTTTACTGCTCAAAGTACATTCACAACTCTAGTGCCATTAGTTTCTTACAGTTGCAATTAAAAATGAATGAATAGTAAATGAACTGACAAGCTGGGCCAATGCAGTGCAAATTAGGCTACCGAGAAAAGACAACATGCAGAAGTACAAGAATTTTAAGTATTTGATTCTTGACTCTTTACCATAACTTCAGAGGTAAGATGCATCAGGCTTTCAGCTATTTCAGAGCATTGGGAAGGGTCCATAATTAATTCCCCTCTTGTGTCACCAATGATTAGCTCTGGCCACCGGCATCCCTCATTTTTCTTAATCAGAGAGATTTCCAAACTAAAATGCAAAGAGAAGACAAAGCATAGCACATGAAAAGACTACATCCATTTGTCAGATTAGTCAAAAACCTCCAAATGTAGATAAGAGCATTTCTGCTTTTCAAACTCTATTAATAATGAAAATCACAGAAACCATTAGCATTCAAATAATAAAATACACTATACTAACAAAAAACATTCTAAAGAAAATCAGACCAAGTATGTAATTTCTAATAGCCTAAACACAAACCTCGGGGTTTTCAATGTAAGTGTAGTTTACCCTGAAGTAGTCTCATTAAAATATTTCAAATATGGCAGGAAATAACTTGTAAAGAAATCTATTCAAAGACTGACAGAATTTTACTACAGAGGTTTATCTGAAACATAAGTAGTACTTCTTAGAGCTATTTAAGTGTGCCCTACCTCTATATAACATCTGGGACAAAAATATTTGTATTTTATAGACCTCAGAAATACTACATCCATTAATTATCTATACTGTCTATCTAAAGTCACATCTCAGAAGATACAAGATTTCTGTAACATGTAAAAAAAAATGAGAACCCAGTATAATCACTAAATTATTAGGAATAACTAATTAAAATAAATGAAAAATACGACAAAGCCCGATGCACCAACATAGTAATTCCATTTAAATACTGTGTTGGACAAACACATAGATATAATGATAAAACTGAAGTCAGTTTTATTAAACTCACTTTTTAGATACACTTACAGGTTCTTCAGCAATGACAGCATTAGTGTTCCTGACAGAAAACCCTCTAAGTTACTAATTTCCGCACCATAGCAGCAACTTTTCAGTGAACTCTGAATTAGTTTCTGAAGCAATTACTCTGGTATTAGGAACAGCACACTTTTACAGAACACATTTGGAGCAAGTTTTTGGTTTTTAATCAATAGATTTATAGCGGCGCTGCAGTACGAACATTGAGAACTGAGTGCAAGTTACTACACTGAAATATGGAATTACTCTTTCTCAATAAAGCAGAAGCCTGGGATTCATGCAATAACACTCACTTGAATGAGTAATAAAAAAATCAAGTTACTCAGCTGAGTTGTTTTTCAGCATGATACCTAAAAATCAACTACCCCACACATTTTAATCAGAGTCAAATTTTAATATACAGTAATAGTATAATCGATATAAAAATATTAGTCCCTCTAATTTTCTTTCTGAGAATTACTGTCCTTTACAGTTAACCTTTTGGAAACTGCAAAAAGCCAACCTCACCACAACTCAAAGAGTAGCCTTTGTTTTAGATAAACAGCTATGAGCTGTTGAGTGGATCACCTGGTGGTGTACATGTTTCTTCTTGAGTTCATTAAAGAGTGTGAATATCTCTGAGATAACCAGACCAGCATGGGTAAGTGAATATATGGCTCAGCCCAGCCAGAATATGAAAACTAGACAACATACAAAAAAAATCCTGACTATGTTTTAGGGAGCTCTGAATTATTTTTTTGCACCCCCTTAATTCTTTTGTAATTTTATTTCAGAACTAAAAAAAACCCTAAAATTTACTTCTCAAATAAAAGCAAGAACATTTCTTTTTGAGGTCTACAGCATGTTAAGTTCACACAGATTAATCTTCTATAATGCACATACTGTATAATTTTTTAGGAAAAAAAAAATAAGGAATTTATAAGTCAAGCCTAAAGAATTTCTGTTGAATTATTACTAAAATGCTTGTTTGTGTAGAAGAGAAATTAACACAAACAACAAGGTATATTCAGACTAATCAATCCTGAAACACAGTGAAAAAAAATTGTTGAACCAATTAAGTTTACTCTTCTTACAAATCTATGTTTAACGTTTTGATACTGGGTGGGTTTTTTTCTGGAAAATAACTGCAAAGGAAGGGATTACTTTCACAATTAGATAAAGCAACAGTACTGAGACAGCAAAAGCCAGTGAACTGTTTTCAGGAGAGGAAACATTCTTGCAAGAAGGGACATGGGGTGCAGCATTAAATGAGACCATTCCAGAAGGGCCAGAAATCAGACATGCTGTATGTTAGGAAATCAGTTCCTATCATTAAAACTAAAAAATATACACAATACCTTTTGTCCTCTTTAATTATCCACGTGCAGCTTTCATGGTCCACAGATGAATAGAGATTTCCCTCCATTAAAGGAGTTTGGTCTTTCAGTGTAACACATATATTATCAGGGGAAAAATGTATTTTTATGTCATCTTTTGTAATGTCTTGAGGCAGGTGAACTGTTACTGTCACATCATCTTCAGTCTGCTGCCAGTAGTAGAGAGGGTCTATAACTGGAAACATGCAGGAAAATACAAACTAGATTACAAGGATTACTGGATTCCATAGCATTCAATGCTAAGACACCTGGAGATTTGTGAAAGAAATTGTGGTTTAGAAAGAGTGGAAATTAAATTTTACTCTGAAAAATTTACGAAAAATATATTCTGATCATACAATGGAGAAACACCTTTTTAGCAATCAAGTTCATTAGTATCCCTCATTCCAAAAGTAATTTATATTCATGTCTATACTCAAATATGCTGATAGTTATACAATGGGCATTAATTATTACTCTTAAGTTTACTGTGCCATTATGAAATTGAAACCCAAAATGTACTTAAATACAATGAAACATTAATAATTTGGTTGAAGAGGAATCAGGTGCAGTATACTGACAAGCTACTGCATGCTAGAAGTACATGCCATTTAGAGATGTGAACACTTTTTTCCTATATATTTTGCCAGAAGCTATGCTGACTACTCAATAGAAATAAGACTAAGTAGTCTTAATCTGGCTCAGCTAATGGAGATGAAATAAAACTACCTGCCCAGAGGTAGTGATTGACCTTTTCTATTGTGTCTAGAATCTGCCTGATTATTAAGCTGCTAGAAGAAATGGCCTTTTAAGAGAAATGTTTATAAAAACGGAAGGCTATGACAGCATCAGTGGGTAATGCACAGAAAATACAAATACAGATGAATATATTTTCTAAAGAGCAATCTTGTTCAAGTTACCTTTCTATTTTGAGAAAAAGTAAAGTATGAGTTCCCCTTTAAAGCTCTCAAATTGTCACTATTCAACCCAAGTTTCCACTGATCAAAGCCTCATACCAGCAACTGTGACTCTGGAAGGACTCTTGCACTGTTGCCCTTTGCCACAACTGCCCTGATTGCAATGGATCAGGTCACAGGTGCTACAATTATACTTCCCCAGAAACTATTACTATCTGAGACATGACAGCCTTCACAATTTTGAACACTGACACAAACTGTATCTGATATTAAAAGTCCAGTATGAATGCAATTTTATATAACTGTGCAAATAAAACTAGAGCCTACATAACATTTAGCAAAAGGCAACTGCATTATGGTGCTCAGTGCACTGAAGAACTCCTCTGCCTCAAGATTTGTATGTAGACTATTCTTAATAAAATTACATGTACAATATCACAGTTGTTACAGTGTTTAACATTAATGCATTCCAGAAATTGGATCCTTTTGTATTATTTTCCAAAAAAGATTTTAACACTTTCACAAAGATTGTGCTACTATCCAATGCCTCATATGCAGAAATAGAAATCAAACGTGAATTAATCCAACATAATTACATAAACATAGACATTACAGAGCTTAGTGACACCTAGTAATAAACAAGTCTATTAATAGGTTTTTTTCATATTTAGTTTTGACTACAAAGAAAAAAAATGTATGAATGCATTTTGTTCAAGTTTTTCTGAACTGCTTTCCCACTGGAGAAAAGAGGATCTTTTACAGGAGTTTCATTTTTAAAAAAGGTTTTTCAAAGTAATTATTTATATTTTAGAAAGGCAGGAATAAATTACATATCAAAAAGCTTTCTGATGAATAATAATAAAAAAACCCAACAGTCTGGGGAGTTCAATGCCCAACTCCCATCTAGGAAGACTGGTTTCTTAATCTGAGTACTTCAGACAGATGCCTAAACTTAGGCAGTAGCAATCCAACTAATACCAAAAACTGATTATACATCTGTCTGCAAAATACCCTTTTCCTTAAGACAACAAAGTTCTTTAAGTGTCTCCTATACAAAAAAAAAAGCACCTAATACAGGTTCATGCACAATACAACTTCCAACAGTAAAGACAAACAAAGTCAATCTGTCCAGAAGATAGATATTAGAACATTTATTGCTAGAGTTTCCAAACAAATGCTAACCTAACAAGGTATGTCCTATGTCAAAGAAGAGAGCACCTAGCATAACCAGACTAAGTCTTACCTTTCTTTTCATTTGATACTTTTGCATCATCATTTTCTTCTAATTTGTCACTTTCACTTTGCATAAATGTGAATGGTTTGTGGGAAACAATCATTAGACCATCCCCACTTGGCTCTATTGCTGCATAATGGGGGACTGATTTTCCTTGCAAAACTCTCCTTTTAATGATTTCGTATCTATGATCACCTATAAAATAAAATTTAAAAAAAGTTATATTTCTAGAAGACAAATTATTATCTAAGGAACTTGTTACATCTAAAAATACTGTGCAATTGTACCTGCTAAATCACAGTACCACATGGTTTTCCAGTGAGTTATACTGGATTACTCTAAGACTGCCTTTTATTCTCATGATGTCTTTGCTGACCACAGATAGCCCAGCACAGCCTGTATACAAATTTTTATTTTTTTTCTTGTAGAGAAGGTCAGAATAAAGCTAAGCATATCACACTTCCTGAATCTCATAAGGCAGCGTGGTGGTTCCTCATTTCAAGCTTTTACAGCAAGTATTCCTAAATGTTTGGTCAATGAAAGAAAACCAACTTGGAAAGGGTATACCTTTGTTACAGTCCTCTGAAGTACCACAGAAGATATGAAAAGACCTATCCACTACCCCCATTCTGATTTATTTTCATGCTTCCATTTTTTTTGTTCTTTGGTAACACAATAGTGTTGATCCCTTTGTCCAGTCTGCCAAACAGGACAGAGATCTCACATTTGTTGGTGTCAACAGACATAACCATGTTTTAAGGCTTTGCTTTGATGAAGCACAGATTTTGGTAATTTAAGAAATGTCTTGTTGATTAAATACTTACATTTACTAAAATCTGATTTGATAAACTGCATCCACAGACAGAGTTTCAAGGAAAGGCAAGCAACAGCAATTGACAACTGATGAAAGAGATTGTGAAGTATTGTAATTCCTCAAAACAGTTTTTATCTTTGAGACTGGTTCATACATCAGTCTGGTTTTTGAGGTATTTGTTTAAATGAAATCAAAATTTATTTCTCTCTTCATAATTAAAGATTGCTTTGCATTTTGTTATTTGCATTTCTACTGACAGTAATTTCAAAAATTTTCTGTTCCCTGGAAATGCTAGAGAACTGTCAAGACTTCTTGAAAGATTTTTAAATCTGCTTCTAGGTATTCCAAGAATATTTCTCATAAGTTATAAAACACACAATGTAAAAAATAATTTTTATGAAAGTTACAGTATTAAAAAATATAATAAAAGTCGGTGTTGGTGCTCTCATGAGTAACAGGCTTCAGCTCTAGACTGGCAGTGCTACTGATTCAGTTTTCCTTCCAAGTTATAAACAGTAATGTTCAAAGGTTTCTTTCTCTTGTTGAGCTTCCCACAAAAGCATAAGGCAGTTGGTCTTGTGGCTTTCTGAGAAATATTTCCATCATCCAAGGTTTCAAGAGCAGAAAACATAACTAAAGCCACTGAGGGCAACACAGCTGGTGGAAGGGCTGGAAAGAATGTCCTGTCAAGGCCAGGTGAGGACTTCAGGCTTGTCTAGTTTGGAGAAAATGAGGCTGAGGGGCAACCTCATTGCTATCTACAGTGTTCCTAGGGAGGGGAAGTGGAGACAGAAATGCTGAGCTCTTCTTCTTGGTATCCATTAACAGGACATGTGGGAATGGTCCAAAGCTGCACCTGATGAGGCTCAGACTGGACATTAGGAAACATTTGGAAACATTTATTTCCTGAGAGGGTGGTTAAACACTACAACAGGCTTCCTCCAGAGATGGTCAAAGCCCCATCTTTCAGTCAGTGTTCAAGAGGCATTTGCACAACACTCTTAACAACAGGCTTTAACTGGCCAGGCAGTTGGACTAGATGACAGTTGTAGGTCACTTCCAAATGAACTATTCTATTCTGTGCTATGTTTTCCATACTATATATGTAGGAGATGGAAGAACATTTGGCTAGTAGCATCACAGTATGCTTCGACTACTTTAGTTCAACTAGTTAAAGATCTTGTTTCTGTCAGTACCAAAGTTTTATTTCTTGGAACATAATGAGCAGGACTATATCACAATCATTCCAAGAATGTCTATTAATTTAATCCACACATCTTTAAATCAGACAGTGACACATGGGGTCTTGTATCCTTCATTTAATGCACATATATACTGTACATATTTCATGTACATATATATGGTCATACATATACGTACATATTTAATGTAAAAATATATGGTCATATTGACTATATAAATTATAATTTGTCAAACTTTATTAGGGTAAAATATTAATTAGTAGGCATTAATATACTAACTGTTTTCAACCTGTTGGTCTAAAATTAATGGAATAACTTCATGCTCCTATTGAAGAAAAACCTAGAATATGCAGTATTTACTTCTTATGCTACAGGTCTTATGTTTATCTCATACTTCTTCCAATCCCACTACATCATTAATTGGAAGCTAAAAAAAACAACAAAAACATAACCAAAGAGCCATATCCAGTTGTACAATATTGTAAAAAAAACAACAGACATTAGCTAGAAATAGTTCTGAATAACCACAATTTTACAAGACCAAGCTAAACAGAAATTGCATTTCATAACATTGAAGTAAAATGCTATCTTGTTTTCTACTTATCTTAAGACACAAGTGCAAAACTTTACTTCTTCCAGCTTTTCAAATGTCTGTCAAAATTTAGGTCTATAACTTGATCTCAAAATATAAGAAAAAATTACCTATGTAAAATCTAAGCTGCGGAAAAGAAATACCAGAACTTGTGGAAAAATAACATCTAAGACAAAGAATAAAACATGATTTTTATTTTTTTAAACATTACTCACCAGTAATTTAAATGCAAAACACTTACCCTCTTTTCTTTCTGCAATTGTAACCCATTCCAAGGTAACATGAAATCCACTTCCTTTTGCGTCCAACTCATCTTTTTCTACCCTAAGCAGCAGCACAGTTAGTGAATGTGCATCAGATTTTATAAATGAAACACTGTGTGCTACAATAAATGGACTTCCCAGTTCTTCATTAAACACAATCTGGAAGACAAAAATGTAATAAAAAGGCAGACACTTAAAGCTGGAAGCCTTGCTCTTTTACAGAAAGCAGGGAAGGGTTTCGGTGAATGTCAAATCAGTAACAGTTAGTCTCCTACAAATCTCTCTGCCAACAGGAACCCACAAATGTCACACATTTCTGGTTCCTCCTTTGGTAGCTATCAAGCTACTGTACTGAAATGTTTTTAAACATTATTGTCTATATTGAACAATCATTATAAGAGCCCATTAAACAAAGCACAAAGATCCCCAAAGCTGTCAGCACTGTGGCTGTTTAGCACTGCAATACATAGAGGTACAGCAACTGATGAAAACAAGAGGGTCCATAAACACTGCCTATCAACTGGGCAAACGGTCTCACACTCAAGAAAATGTAGGCATTTCCCCAAGGCTCTCACTAGCTCTCTAGATACTTCAACATTCTGAATATCTTTGCAGACCTTGACATGTGCAAACAAGAAGACATAAAGGTCCAAAGCATCACTGCCAGTGTTCAATCATCAAACATGCCATTATTTAGCTTTGCAAAGAGATCCCATTTTCCTCCTCTATGAAGTAAGAAACAAAAAGCTATAATAAAATGAAGGAGAATAATATTCATGTTCAGGAGAAGCTAGGGTTAGAAGTTACTGAATTTTTATTTATGTACATGGATTGGAAAAGTCCATCTGATATTTGAATGTGATTAGGTAGGCAGAATACATATTCTATTACTGTCATATTGAAAGGCTAATAAGCACCACTGTGAATATAAAGTGTCATTAATTATGAACCTAAAGTTATAAATTTCATTAATTCATTAAAATTATTTATATCATATGAAAATTATTTCATTAATTTCATACAGAAGGATTCCATATGTTGTAGCATAAGCCATTTGGTACCTATAGCTGGAAGTTTTAATTCTAAAAAACATGTATTCCAGCTTTTTTCAAAAAGTGCTCATTCAGCAAAAAACCAAAGATAAAAACAAAATTAATCCAAACAGAGAAGAAAAGAAACATTTGCTAGAAGATTAACATGTGAAAATTAAAGAACAAATGAAAGAAAAAATTAGAAAGAATTCAAGCTGCAGCAGTTGAATGAGTACAGACTTAATCCAGCTGTTGTTACTGAAACCTGATAGTTTGAGGATTTATAGGGTTGTCATATTAACACAACTCTAAACCACTGTGTGCTCTACATACTCAGTAAGTCAATTTAAATTATGACAGAACCTCAGATATAAATCTCATATTTTTGTTACACTGACAACTTCAATGTAACTTGTTTATGTGTCAGCATTCTCACATAGAACAAAATAAAAACCAGATGGTATTTATTACCAAGCATCTAAAACCAGGATGATCAATTTCCTTTACTGAACTCTCAAAAGATGTAGAGAAAGGAGCTAATCCATCATTTTGAAATCTTCCACTTCAGTATATACACATACATTTCTGCCAATACTAAAACATCTGTGGTTTCTTAGGAAACTACCCTCTAATAAAGAAAATAGATGCAAAATGTGGGCACTTTTTACCAGATTCATCTTCCATAAACCAAGAGGAACTTACCACAGAACATGAGACTCACAGTTTCAGGTAGAAATGTAACAATTATATTTGTTGTGTGCAAACAGGATAACGAATACCATTATTAATGCAGTTAGATCACTTTGATAGGGGTATATGTACAACTCCTAAACCCTTATTGCAGGACGTACCTCCCACTTTTCAGATGCACTGCTTCCACGCTTGCCTGATTTAATTAAATACAGTCTTCCTGTACCATCAGAAAGGGTAACCCATGTGGAGGATGGGAAATGCATTGAGGCACAAAGGCGATTGTCACACGCAGTCAAGTCTGTAGGCAGCCTAAAAACTTCTCTTGGCTTTTGTAGAGCAGTGTCCTATAGACAAACAGTGATGAACTGAGACTTTATGAAGTATTTATTAATTTCAGTAAATATTATAGGCAAATTAAGAATAATAAATCTCAGTAGCAATGTACCAGTTTTGTGTATCATCGAGTACATTTGGAAAAAAGTAGGTAGCAAACATAATTCTCACATATGTGGAAAAGGTGGTGGAAATTCATCAAACTGTTTCTATGAGTGTTTTCTAACTGATATTTCAGCACTTTTTCCCTTCAATTTTAAGCAGTAATTATATTTTGCATTAGAAAAGGCTTTTATTTTCCCCTAGCATTCCTATATAATAATCACTTACCTCAAATAATTCTAGTCCCAGGAAAAATGTGGACACTTAAAAAGAACTGAAAGCCACAGAACTGTACTCAAACTAGTACATACAACTCACCTGTAAATTTGAAAGAATTTTAGCTTATTCTGTTGCACAACTGGCAAATGTAACTTCTCAGCTTTCCTAGACTGGTCACTTTATTCAGTAAGTTAAGAGAAGTAAAACCTATGACTAGCCAGCAAAGAAAAGCTGTGCTAGTTCATACCACATTTTCAAATAACTTTTCTATCACATTATTATTACACTATGGAATGAAATCCAGTTGGTGGCTGGTGAGGAATGGTGTTCCCCAGGCCTCAGTACTGGGGCCAGCTCTGTCTAATATTTTTATCAATCATCTGGATGAGGGATTTGAGGGTACCGTCAGTCAGGGTGGGCAGGAGTGTTGATCTGCTGGAGGGTAGGAAGGCTCTGTAGAGGGATCTGGACAGGCTGGATTGATGGGCCAAGGCCAATGGTATAAGGTTCATTATGGAAATTGCTGGGCCCGGCCCTTGGGTCACAACCCCAGGCAGCACCACAGGCTGGGGACAAAGTGGCTGGAAAGCTGCCCAGTGGAAAATGACAAGGAGGGCTGGTCAACTGTAGCTGAACACGAGCCAGCATGTGTTCAGGTGGCCAAGAAGGCCCATGGCATCCTGGCCTGGATCAGAAATAGTGTGGCCAGCAGGATTAGAGAAGGGACTGTCCCCCTTTACTGGCACTGGCGAGGCTGCACCTCAGCTCCTGGGTTCAGGTTTGGATCCCCCACTATTAGAAATACACTGAAGGGCTGAAGTATGTCCAGGGAAGGACAGTGGAGCTGGGGAAGGGTCTGGAGCACAAGTCCTGTGAGGGGCAGAGCAGCTGAGGGAGCTGGGGCTGTCTCACCTGGAGAAAAGGAGGCTTAAGGGGGATCTTATGGTTCCCTACATCTACCTGAAAGGAGGTTGTAGTGAGGTGAAGGTTGGTCTCTTCTCACTAATAACAAGTGACAAGACAAAAGGAAATGGCCTCAAGTTGCTCCATGAGAGGTTTAGATGACATTAGGAAAAAATTCCTCACCAGAAGGAAACAACACTGGAACAGGCTGCCCAGAATAATTGGTGCAATCACCATCCCTGGATATATTTCAAAGATGTGCGGATATGGCACTTAGGGACACAATTCAGTTATGGACTTAGCAGTGCTGGGTGACTGGTGGGACTCAAAGATCCTAAAAAGCTTTTTCAACCTAAACAATTCTCCAATTCTACTACGTCAGGATAAATTTATTTAGCACCCTGTTGCAATGCCACACTGCATTCTTTTTTACACTGAACTACAGATAGCTTTTGAGCAGGAATACATGGAGGCATTATGGTGAACAAATTGCACAGATGATATAATTCTTCAGAGAACAATCAAGACATACCGATTTTCGAAAAATTATGCATACCACTACATTTTACCCCCCAAAAAATTCCATTATTTCCTGCTCTGTTAACTTTACACAAATCAGCTTGATTCAATAACAGTGCAAAATGGATTAACAATTTCACCTGTATTTCTAGTAATTGTTCCCATAAGTCCTGCTTTAGTTCTGTGTTGTGTTCCCAATTTCCTGCTAATTCTAACAGAAAAAAAACCCCGCTTTTATGCTGAAAATTGGATTTCCAACTGTTTTCATTAAGTACAGCGGCATGTCTTCCAGCATATCTTTTAGGGATTATTCTTTATCTTCTGCCTTCACTCTCACATACAGCTTTTTCTTTGCTGAATAACACTTTGTGACTGACTTTCTGCTCATTATTTCTCTCATGAAATGTCAGCCATGCTGCTGCCTGCTTAGGACTACGATTTACCTCCATTTTTTGTGTTGAAGTAATCTCTGAATACCTAAGAGGCTTGTTAAGTCAAAAGAAAACTCTAACAAATACATATGATTTGAAAAGAATTTGGTTGACAGTTTAAAAACCAGTCAGGACATGCTTTATCAGCAATACAGCTTGATCACCGACTTATGAAGTAGATAAAGCTGCAGTATTAAGAGCACAAACAAAATATTCTCACAGAAAAACATCAGATGCAAACTGGAGATTCAGGAACATCGCAGTCACATCTCTATAATCTTTTAAATAACTGAAATAGAACTTAATGATTTGAAGTTTTTCGCCTGAACTAAGAAGTTGGTAAATAAAGTGGGCTAGCAGTCTGTCACAAGTGGGGTCCCTCAGGGATTGACACCAGGCCCCACACACTGAACATCTTCATAAGGTACCTGGATGATGGGATTGAAAGCACCCTCACCACATTTGCTGATGACACTAAACTAGGTGATGAGGCAGACACGTGTACGTACAAGGGAAAGCCATGTGGCACAGAGAGCCAGACAGCCTGGAAGAGTGGGACAGCAAGAACTCTGGGAAACTAAGCAAAGACAAGCATGGTCCTGCACCTGTTATGGAACAACCAGAGAGCTCAGAATAGGCCAGGATCCGTGTGGCAGGGAGAAGCCCTGATGAAGAGGACCCGAGGCCAACAGGGATAACAAGCTGACCATAAGTCAGCAGTGCAACGCCGCAGCACCAAAGGTAAACTGGACCCTGGGCTGCATCTGTGGAATTATCAATAGCAGAGATAAGAGATGTGATCATCCCACCCTGCCCAGTGGCTGTCAGGCCCCATCTGGAGTGATGTTGAAAGAAGGCACGGACAGATTGGAAGAGGTGCAAAGGACAGCCATGAACACCATGAAATGACTGGAGAATCTCCCCTATGTGAGAAGATTGAAGGAGTTAGGCTTCGTCTCCCTGGGGAAGATTCAGAGGAGACCTCATCACAGTATTCCAGGCAGCCACAAAGAGATCAGGGGCTCTCTCTTCACAAGAAGTCACGTAGAGAAGACAAGGGACAACAGCAAAAAGTTGCGTTAGGAGAGGTTTCATCTAGACATAACAGAAATTTTTACAATGAGAACAATCAGTGACTGAAACAACCTCTCCAGGGACATGGCAGAAACTCCACTACTGGAGATTTTCAAGACAGAACTGGACAGAGTGCTAGATAACCTCATCTAGGCTTCTTTTGCCATGAAAGCTTGGACTATATGCTCTTTTGAGATCCCTTCATCTGGACTGTTCTATGATTCTAAAATAAACAAAAAATATAATTTGAAAAATCCAAACCAACACCATATTCACCACTTTGCTCCTCTTACACATTCATAGACTGCAGAATATGATTTGCAGTCTTCAAAGAGGTCTTCCAGTAGTAACAAAGAAAAGCAATTGCTGTTCTTTTCTATATCTTTGGGGGAACATTTCTCAGGAAGTAATGGTTCTTTCTCCTAATTTCACAGAGAGTTTTATATGTGTATATATATATATGCACATATACATATATATATATATATATGAAGCAAAATCAGATACAATGGGTTTCATAGGTATTTTACAAGCTAGTGCACCTACGTGTATTTGATCAATAAAATTATTTCGGAAAAATAAGAGGTGCCTGACTGACCTTTAGAGATCATCCCTTTTTAAACCCAATCTATCTTCTTAATCCAACAACATATAGACCATGTTGAGAACATAAAACATGGTTATAGAGCAAATGAAACTATTTTTTGTTTTATTTTACTAGGTTCATTTCCAGTCAGTTGATCTACAATTACTTCTGAAGGTCCACAAATCAGAAACCTCTGTTTAACAAGAGGGAAATTCTTCCCTCATTACTAAAAATCAGCATTCCTGTCACTAAGATGAAAATATATTTACAAAGAATGTATTTGTAAAAATAGAAAAAAAACATTTGAAAAATATTACAGGGACAGTTTTAAAGATATTGACAAGTATGTAAAAGGAAGCATAAACAGAAGCATATTTTTGTATTGACAAGCTGGGTGGGAAACAAGTAATTATAGATTCTGTGACAAAATGTTTCTTAGTCTAAGGCCCATCCTTAACATCGTAAAGCATGAGAACTAAGAAACAGCAGTGAAAACATTCAAGATTAAAACTGTGCCTCATTACAGACCTTGAATATTCAGCCACAAATCATTTAAACATCTGTTCTTCTATTTTTTACTCAAACAATCAGTAGCTTGGGGGCAATAATCTACTTCTGGCAAAAGAAACTTCCTCATTCTGCTCTGTGAAATAAGTCAATCAAAAATATACATCCAAAGGACTGTCTCCAAGAGTCCTTTGCACTTGAGCACGTGAATGCAATACAGGGAGAGCACACTGTGCATGCAAAGCGTGCCGTGGCCTCATTTATTGAGAATCCCACCTTCGAGGGGATTTCAAATTCTTCCCATTTTCCAGACGTTAGTAAAATCAGATGTGCATTTAATACATGCTGAAAGGTAAGCAAGAGAAAATGCATTTGGGTAAGCAGCATTTTAATAAGCAACAGCAAAAAAAGGCCAGGTAACAAGAAGATAGCCTGCTTGCCTTTTGGGCCTACTTAAATTCATATTAGAGATTACTGTGTGCTACGAGAAGATTATGAAACCTGCAATGGAAAATTTGCAAATTTTTAATTGTTAGAAGCATTCAGGGTCAGTTTCTGGAGTCAGCTGTATCACTATACCCCTTGGACTATTCTGCAAATTTGTAACACATTCAGAATGGGAGAAAGAAAGAATTAAAAGGAAAAAAAAAACAAATTAACCAAAGCCACAACCCAAACAAATATCACACAATCACTAGATACAATGAATTTTGGCTTCCTCGTATTTATTTCATTTTTAGATTTCACTGAAAGGTATTTTTTTTCCTACAAAGTAGAAAAGTTTTCCATTGTAACTAGCAATGATTACTGAGCCTAGGAAAAAAAAAAGTCAAAATCCTGTGTATCTTATTGTGGAAAGAGGAAGCATCATTCCTCTTAGCAATGACTTACAGGGGTATAGTATATAACATTACAGAAGACCACACTTTTGTCAGCCTTCAAGTGAACTTTAACAATAAGCTTTAAATAGTTCTGGATGCAATTAAAATAAAAAACTACCAACGACTAAATCTTCTAAAGCTCACATCAGATTTATCAGCATTAAGCAGGAATTTCAGAACTCAATCTCCTGAAAAAATGAAAAATAATCTTTACTACAAAGCCTTTCTTTCAAAAGATAAGAAAGGAAATTATCTCATTCACAACCTTTCTGTTCACTAATTTAACTTTAGGCATTTATTACAAGTCTCTTATCTCACTGACAATGGAAAGGATGGACTTCCTTGAAGAAGAAACAAAAGCTCCTCTCAATCCCCCTGTGTCAGATTAGATTTTGACTGACTATTTTCTTGTTTACCAGGTGGTTAACTGGGGTAATAGTACCTCCCTGCTTTAGAAGCATGAGGGGATGGTGAGAGTCTGTAGTCCTGTATTATACCAGCATGAACAGGCTAATACAACTTGGACAACTTGGGCATTGGTCAGTGCTGGTGAGCAACTGTATTGTCCATCACTTGGTTTTCCTTGGTTTATTTCTCTCTCTTTTCACTATCATTATTATTTTTTGTTGTTACTATTATTAAATTTTGCTTTCTATAAATTGTTAAACTGTTCTTATCTCAACCTGTGGGTTTTACCTTTTCCTGGTACTCCTTCCCATCCTTCTGGGGATGGAGGAGCAGCAGTGAGCAAGCAGCTGCATTGTACTTAGTTGTCAGCTGGGGTTAAATGACAATACTGTACAAACATGAGATACTTTATAAAAGACTTAAAATAAAAATTAATTTTTTCAAGGAAATAACAGAGAATGAGAAAGGAATAAATGAGTAAAAAAGAAAGGAAAAAATGAAAGTTGTAAGTCATATGGCAATTCCCACAAAGTAGAAATAACAAATACAAGACTATGTTTTTAAGAAAAATTAAAATATCTAGGCATTTGACACATATCTTCAACTGAAAAAATGCTGAATGACAAAGAGACAAGTATTTAAAACCCTGAAACACAACACTGAAAGATTTTGTTGTTCTCTATCTGCTTTCTTATTCTGACTTGTTTCAAATAGAATTCCCACATTGTGTCTGGTGCCACTAACAGTTGCTCTGAATTGAAGTTAACTGAAAGTTACAGAAACAGTATTCCATAGCTAATTCTTATTGGAAATTAAAAAAGATGAAAATGTATTTACCATTAAGGATTTTAATTAAGTGTGAGAGGAGTTCCTATTGCCACAATTTTTCAATTGATTATTTGAGCATAAAAAGAAATCAAGTTGTCTTTGCAAGAAGAGCTGAAGGTCAAGAAACCAAGTCTTACTGCCAGAGGATGAAACTTGGAATGCTTTGCTCTATTTGAATGCTACAAACACCGAGCAATCAACAAAGTTGAGTCAGATGTAAAAAAAATGACCAATTAAAAAAAATCTCAAATCAGTAATCCCATCACCGCCCTACCCATTGGATGTTTAAAGCAAAGCACTGATTGCTGCTGGCACACTGAATGAAGAAAAGTCTAACAGTTGTAGTAGGAGAAGGTTAAAGCTATTATACAGTATTTTCAGCCAAGTTAGAGTAACAATTTTCTCAGTCGGATATAAAAAAACCCACCTGAATACTCATCCATCAACACAGAAGAACTGCTTGTGTTGATGATTTTCTTTTTTCAATTATGTGTGATTTTGAGCAAGTGGAAAGGTGTTATATGCACTTCTTTTCCTTCCTAGATGACATCTTTTTAAACACCTAAGTTGCAGGGATAATTCATGATATATGGATAACCAACACACAGTCATATTAGAATCAAAGCTGCAACTAAAATAAGAAATAAAACTAGAAACAATGATGTTAGAAAGCCTATGTGTTCTTTCACTCTGATTTTAGGATGAACACATTACCCTGCTCCATCTGTTTTAAAGAAGACTGACATTCATTTTAATTGTAAGCTGTACTTTGCCAAAATCAATCTTATTTTCAATATACATTTGCCTAATATATGGCTGGGCACATTTGTAATGAGACACCTTGTTGATGTTTCTGAACACACATTCCTTTTTATTCATATGCAAACATGTATCCTTTGCAAAACAGCATGGTATCATGTATTAGGACACAAGATGGTGCCTATTTATTTCACAGTTTAATCAGTTTTATTTCCTCCTTCAGGTGGAACTGAAACTTGTGACCAGATATTAATCAAGTGCCATTATCTTGAAATAGGTCCTAGGGAAGAATATTTCTTATGTCAATTTGTAGCCTGTTGTAAAATCCTTTATCTTCTAAGAAATCAATTTACACACATAATGCTCTCCTAATAAAGGAATGTATTGGATGTCTGTGTTGTGCAGGCAGAGGGGACCTGCAGGGGTGGTCTCAATGACGAGGGGCCAGGGCTGCCCCGTGCACACACAGCCCCTTCCAGCTGGCTCCACTGGACTCTCCATGGGAGAGAGTTGAGCATGTCAGTGGTGTGTCTAAGACAGTGCTGTGGAACAGGGGTTTGCCTGCAGCCCTTGGAGCAGACCATGGAAAAGCAGGCTGTCCTCTTGAAACCCACAGAGGACAGATATCCACACTGCTGCCCATGGAAAAGCACATAATGGAGCAAATTCCTGGTACAAGCTTTGTGAGATCTTCTTTCTTATCATCCTACGCTAGTTCTAATTGGCAATAAATTAAATCATTTTCCCCAAAGTAAAGTCTGTTTTGCCTATCGTGGTAACTAGTAAGTGATCTCCCTGGTTTTATCCTCATCCATAAGCTTTCCTCTCATTTTTTCTTGCCATCTTGTTGAATAGGGGTAGTGAGAGAGTGCTTGGGTGGATGTCCAGCAGCAAGCCAGGGCTAACCAACCTCAAGGACAAAACAAAAATGAGATTGTGACAAGCCACTGTTAAGGAAGGCTTTCTTTTAGATGTTTCTACTAGGAATCCAGATGATCTCAAAAGTTTTGGAAGAAGTCCTAGAAGATTATTTTGTCACAGTAAGAGTCTGCCAAAGTCTCCAACTGCTATATACTATGAAAAGCAAAGGAACAATTTTGCAGCTTCAGTTCTCACCCTATCATCCGCTGTAAACCTGTATTTCCTGAAAATCTAAAACTACAATTTCAGAATTTTTCTTAGTTTAGTCCTGAGCTACTAATTTCTGTCCCCAGAACCTTGCACAGGCTAAGCCACATGCTCTCAAAAACTCACACACACAGCCCTGTGTGTTCATTTGTCTGACAGGGTTACGACTCAAACGCTCTGGTAATACGACAACGGGTATTTTCCTTTCCACACAGTCTTTTTTTCCTTAATGTCCAAACACTACAATTATATGTGCCAGAAACATGGTGTTCATAGAACCATGTCCTTCCCTCTCTGAAATGAATTATAGTTTGTAAAGGAAACTAAAGCATCCACACATTAAAACTGCTGAAAAGAAATACAAAGTTTGATTACTTAGGACCACCAGTATAAAAGCAGAAATTTCACACTTGGCCTAGCTTGCTTACACTATTTCAAGTTCCCTCATGGCCATCAGCATCTTTTTGCCTCCAACAAATGATGTCTAGAGTAAGCATTTCTAATTCTAACATATATACAATGACTGGGTTTTCAAGTTAGCAAACAAGCATCAAGTAATGTCAGGGAGAAAGAGAAAAGCAACTAGACAAGAAGCATCTTCCCCTTCCTTCAGCTTGTTGTCATGTCCATCTTGCCCAGAATGGAAGCAGATGTAACACTATGTAAAAGGCTAAAAGAAAAGACCTAATGTGTATGTCTCCAGCAGTGATAGCCATAGGCTGTGGACTCAAGCAAGGTTTGCTGGTAATAACACAATGTGAGAAAGAACAGGATGTGGCTGGAGACAGGGGCCACACAGAGGTAGGACAGCACTTTTCTGGGACAAACATCCTTGTTCTGGCTTCTAGAGATAAGCACAGCACAGTACAGCACACTACAGGAATAATGTGGAGAAGTGGATGTGGACATGGACTGCACGGGGGACATCAAGACCACCAGAGACCCCTTAAGCCCTCCAACCCATTTCCAGAAGGGACTGGAAGAACAAAGTGCATATGATATGAACTTGTATAAAAAGTGAGTCAGCTATTTTCCAGCTGGAGAAACTGACCCATAAACAGGTTCCCCCACCAAGCCAGGCAGCACCTCCAGGACCCTGGACATCCCATCAGCCCACTGCTGTGTGTTTGTACCAGGAGATCAGGGACTAACACTTCAATTTCCATGCCAAATGCATAACTCACTAAAAAATCTCTGTAAGCTTTTGTGAACCCTTTTGGCCACAAGCATCTTCAACTCCTGAGTGCTCCTGTCCCCTTAAGGGTGGGATGCCACACACTATTGTAAAACTAATGCAATATTATTAACACAAAGAAGTCAGAGATCTCATTTAAAATCCTTTTATTCTTCCTGGTGAAATGCCTTTTTGTTGAGTGACCTGCCTTCCCGACAATAGCTTCCCCCAGGTTTTGCACTTGGATCCTAGTTGCAATATTTTCTATCTCATCTACTCCCACCTTTTCCAATTCAGTGGTTTAAAAAAAGATTTTATTCTTACCAGAGTCACTGACAGATTCATAACCCTTCCAAACTGATCAACATAGTAGACATTATCCTGGTACCAGGAATCAAGGTGAAGATAATTATACATGCCAAAAGCACGCATGTGGTCAAGGGTATATTGATCATCACGAAGCTGCACTTCTGCTACAGCTGGAGGGAAAAGAAAAAGACTATTTTAACAATTATTTATTTACATTTTAGTAATTTAAAATTCAAAAGAATAATTTAAAAATAATTCTTCCATTTTCATTCCACAGGGATGCTTTATTTTCAGAAAAATACATTATGTGCATGTAGTTTAAAATTTCATCATAAACTGGGAAAGCAAGTCACATGCCCTAAAGGCCACTGCAGTCATTTGATTATCTCATCACCATTACAATTCACAGTGGCCTATTGGGGTGGGTTTCCCCTGGCTGGATGCCAGATGCCCACTAAAGCCACTCTATCACTTCCCTCCTCAGCTGGACAGGGGAGAGAAAACATAATGAAGGAGGAGCTCATGAGGGAGGAATGAGCACAAGGAGAGATCACTCACCTATTACTGTCACAGGCAAAACAGACTCAGCCTGGGGAAATTAGTTTAATTTACTGCCAATCAGACTAGGGTAAAGAGAAATAAACCAAACCTTAAAACACATTCCCTCTCAGCCCTCCCTTCTTCCCAGGCTCAACTTCACTCCCACTGGTGACTCCCTCCTCCCCTCTCCAGGGGCACAGGAGACAGGGAATGGAGGTTGAGGTCACTTCATCACACCTCTCTGCTTCTCCTTCCTCCTCCATTCTCTTCCCCTGCTCCAGCATGGAGTCCTTTCCCTAGGAGACAGTCCTTCACAAACTTCTCTAAGGTGAGTTCTTACCACAGGCTGCAGTTCTTCACAAAGTGCTCCAGAGTAGCTCCCTTCCACAGGCCACAGTCCTTCAGGAAAGACTGCACCAGGGTGAGTGCCCCATGGGGTCACAAGTCTTGCCAGCAGACCTGCTGCAGTGTGGACTCCTCTCCCCAGGAGTTCACATATCCTACCTGGAGCCTGCTCCAGCACAGCCTTTCCATGCCATGACAACCTCAGTCAGGTGCATCCACCTGCTCCAGCATGGGGTCCTTCACAGGCTGCAGGTGGATCTCTGTGCCCCTATGGGCCTCCACGGGCTGCAGGGGAACAATCTTTCTCACCGTGGCCTTCACCACAGGCTGCAGAGGACTCTCTGCTCTGGCACCAGGAGCACCTCCTTCCACTTCTTCCTCACTGACCTTGGTGTCTGCAGAGTGGTTTCTCTCACAGGCTCACTCCTCTCTCTGGCTGCAGTTCTTGTGCAGCAGTTTTTTACACTTTTCCAATATTTTACCCCAGAGGTGTTACCACCATGGCTGATGGGCTCGGCCTTGGCCAGCGTCGGGTCCATCTCAGAGCTGGCTGGGATTTGCTCTGTCAGACACGGGACAAGCTTCCAGCAGCTTCTCACAGGAGCCTTCCCTTGCAGTGCCTCTGCTACCAAAACCATGCCATGCAAACCCAATACACCTCCACCCTGTCTCTCACCAGCATGTGTTGAGGTCCAATTTATCAATAACCCTCACAAGATGAAACAACACACACGTGCAACAACGTCAAACCTACTTTGTATTACAGTAAGTGAAAAAGGTCTGCTCTATAGTAACTCTAGGAAAACACCAGCCAAAGGAATATTCCACATAACTACATGGATTTCATAGTCTTAAAATTCTGAACTAATCTACCAACATTTGCAAAGCAAAAGATTAAAAACAGTACAAAGCAGAATTAGCTCACAGTAATTAGGAAAAAAGGAAAACAAAAGCACAAAACAAACTAACAACAAAAATCAAAACAACAACCCCCTACCATGTTCTTAGCAATCTCACGGAGGCTGAAATTTCCAGAAATGCCCAAGATACCATCAAAATTTAAGACTAAGTTTTTCTAATTAAAAGAGGCTGCAAAGAATGGCTGCTCATTAGAATACTACCTTCTTCAAGGCAAGAAGCATGCTATCTACAGCCATTCACTTGAGCAAGATTTTTCCAAATAGAAAACATCTACTCAACTACTGATGCCAGAAGTGCTGGCAGAGAACCCTGAATTCACTGCTCCAGAGTTAAAAACACCTCTGCTCCTGAGACAACTGGAAAACAGAAACTGAAAGAAATCAAGATGATGTGATTTAAAGGGTTCTTTTGTACCTCTTATCTATGTAGCTGGTAACCATGATTCAAATTTGGCCCTAAAAATTTGCATGTAGCTCTAGTCCAAAACGTATCCAAAAACTCTTCATAAGAACAACCTGTCAGTGTGGTATTGGATATGAAAATTTGGCCTGGTAGGTTTTGCCCCTAGATAAAGATCAGGCCTGTGTCCACGAAGCTGTGATTCCAAATATAATATTTAATCATATTAAGGCTATTGACAAAACAGAATGGCTCTTAATTTTCTACTAACCACAAAATCAGTAACACTAGTTGTTGTTCTTACACAGATCAGAGTGAAAGAATTGCTAAGGATTTGGTTGAAATTTGAAAGCAAACTCATTGTTCTACACCAGGCAGCTCTCAGAGGAGCTCCCTGAACCTTGAGTATCTTCAATACATTCACATCATGGTTACCAAACTGAGCCTGGATAAAAAAATATTCATAGTAGCTGTAGTTCCAGTTGGCATCTATGTAACAACCAGTGGGATGACTGATTCTATAAACTGGTAGTATGGCTAAATATGGAGTAGAGACTAGACAAGATTGAGTCTTGTTAGTCTGTAAAAAAAGGGGGGAAATGATGCTGTTTGGGTTTTGCTTTTTTTTCTATGTTCTCTGTATTCTTCACACACTATTTGTAGCTCTGTAGCCTATTGCATTAGTGACTAGTTTTCCCAGTAATTTTCCACAGCCTTTCCCTAAGCAGAAAGACAAAACGAATTCCAGGGCTCCAAGCCTCAGGAGGTACAAGGCTCTGTAATATCTTGGTTCTTCCTGGGAACCAAGGCTGAGAACAACTCTTGAAGATACATTCTCATGGACAAAGTACAACTAGTGCTGAGGGGGGACTCCAGAGAAGGACCTTGACCTGGGGGGGGAAATTGCATCCCCACTTGTCCTCCTTACTGGTGCTTTTCATCAATTATGCTAATTTCCTAAAACCTGTAAGAATGTATTCACCCCTGGGGGGGGTAGGCTTTTGTGGACATCTTTCCATAATTGCCTCTGAAGGTCTTCAAATAAAGATCCCCTTTTACATTACTTTCTTACTAAAATAATCTTGAGTTTCATTTCCAGGCTGGGAAAAAGGAAACACTACAAGTAATCAGAACTGGATTATCTGTCACAGACTAACCAGGTTTTTATTAAAATTAGGTGCAGCTTTTCTCCTTCTATTCCGTATCCATACAGAGATGAAGCAGCTATAGTCCAAACATCTGAAAAAACATTAGTACAGCTCTAGTCCCTCCTTCTATAACTAGTCTCAGATAGACCAAAACTCCATTTCATTCTCCAGTACAGTTGATGCCTTAAGTTTTTGCTCTCATATTTTCAGATTCTGTGCTGTTTAGGTGTAGCTCTGAGCCTCATATTAAGTGCCAGTAAGCTCCCTTCACAGAGCAGGTAGACAAAACAAATCCTTTTCCTGCTGAGGACCAAGGACAACTTTCAGCCCAACAGCACAAACAACGGTGGACTGAAGAGAGAAAACAAGAAGGATGAGACCTCACAACCTGAAGCTCTAATTGGACAATTAAACCCCAATATGCAAATGGCCAAAACGTATAAAAATGTAAGATCTTGTGACCGGTCATCCCTTTTGTAACCACTCTTAGTCCACCTTGGGTGTAGCCTTGGTCAGGCTCCTGTCCTGCCCAAGGTGGATCCTGAAGGCCTTTCAATAAATACCTACTTTATTCTCTAGCCCTTCCAGTCTCTGTTTCAGGTCAGCCTTCCTAAGGCATCAGTCAACCCAGGATTCTTTGCTTTCCTGCAGGGAACTTATCTTGAAATTCACACACAAAAAATCCTTTAGAAAGTTACAAGTAAACTCTGTCAGTCCATGATGATTAGCACCCAAGCCCAAAGTACAGGGAAAGCATCCCAAGGCTAATCCTTCTCATAGCAGCAGTTCAGTTATTTTAGTTCCTCATCTTTCAACTTCTACTTCCAATATTTCACTTCCATCCCACCCCATAACAGGGACCATTCACAACTCTCTGCAGCAGCACTCAGACTTCTTACTCTTCTCTAGCATCTACTTAAACCCTAGTGCAGCAGAAGTAGTTTACTGTGTCAGAACACCAATTCCTGCAAAGAGCAGCTCATTTGGCAGTGCCATCAGTGCCACTGCACAGCTATCACAAACTCAACAACCAGACAATCACTATATGGCTCACAGCAGACCAGACACTGGCTATTAACATAAAAGTGGCTTTAGGAAACCATGCAAGACTATACTGCCTGATTAATAAAACATCCAGTCATACTATACAAAGTGCTTGCAAAATGACAGCATAATTAGCAATTAATCTCCTAATCACTGTTGATATTTGCAAACCAGCAGTCTTCATTCCACCCAGATCAAATCACTATTCATATTCACCACACAGGAGGGATTTCTGTACCTCTGCAATTAATAAATTACTGTTCCACAAGCTATGGCCCTTCAAAACAAGTCAGAATGTTAACAAAGGAATTACAAGAAAATACACCTGTCTTAATGGCAAGGACTGCTACCCACTCCAACTCCTACTTTAATTAATTAGAATATTTTACTGTAAATAACACTGTAAAAAAAATAGAATATATCGTGAAAATGCATTTTAAAGTGTTTGTGTAACCAAACTTTATCAGAGGTACTTTTCCCAACACAACAAGAGATGATATGAGTGCTTTGTAAACAATTAAAGACAAAGCCCAATATAATCCAAGATAATTATTTTCAGTGACACCAAGCACATATCATCTACTTCCTGTATAGCTGATCCTATGAAATTAGAATATACATGCAGAAACATGTAAAGATTTTTTAGCACAAAAACCCTAAAACAGTAAGGTTTCCTTTCTCTACTTCTCCCTCCCCACTCCCCTGGTTATGTTGGTCCTGTCAGAACTGTAACTAAACAGTCTAAATACTTCAAACTAGATGATTCCTAAAGTAAATGCACAACCTTTCATGAAAATTCTTGGAACAATAAACTATTGATTAGCTGATTGTAAGGTAATAAACTTTATAAAATCTGGAAGAACATGAATTCTCTGTCCTTGAGTCTTCTAGACTGTAGTTCTGATAAGCCCTGAATAATAAAGGTGGTCAGGAATAGGAGATCCAAATCCCTTGTATTATTGCAATATGTAATTAATTCAAGATAAACAGAAGTCAGAAACAATATAATTCATAGGAGATTTTAAACTAGGAAATCTGACAAATGTGCACTGTCTTATCATGAAACACTTCCAATGAAGTAGCCAACTGCTGCCAGAACGTATCATACATACATGTAGCTCTGCCAAGATGAAGCAATTACAGAACCTATTCCATTCTCTATTAATTGAAACCCATACTGTGACCAAGTGAAATCTGCACACAACTGCCATCTGCTATCACATACTATGTGCTTAGATAGTTTATAGAAGATTCTACACTAGGGGGAAGTTCACTCCTTCCTTTCTACAGCTTTCAAGGTTCAAGGTTTCTTGATGGTCCTTTGAGAAAAAGAGAAAACCAATAGAGCTGAGTGCAAAAAAAAATAAAGGAGAAAAGAGAAAAGAAACTGAAACTTTTAATAAAGTAAATTCAGAGAAAGGTAAGTTAATATAAATGGAGAAGAAGAAATACTTCAATCAGGTCATCACCTTATTCAGTCTCACAGTTACAGTTTTATGAGTTTAATTTGGTTGTTTAGTCAGGATTTTTTTATGATTTGTTGTTGTTTGGTTTGGGTTTGTTTTGTATTTAGTTTTTAATTTTTTTCCTGCCTTTTTGTTTTTTGGATTTTTTTTTGTTTGTTTATTTGTTTGTTTTGCTGTTGTTGTGGTTTTTAAGAGTCAGACTAATTCATCAGTCTCAACGGGTTCACTAGCTTGTTTGGGTTCAATTAAGAAGCTGCAGTCAACAGAAAGATATGTGGTCTCTTTCAAATTTCTGATAAATACACCTGCACCATGGTAGCCCAGAAACATTGATTCATACACCGTTATTCACACCAGAAAAGAAAGGAAGTATACAAAATGTATAAACTAAATCTCAGCTTTCAATATTACTTCCCAAAAACCCTAGTTATGTGGGATATTTTGGACCAATACAAAGAAAACTATGCTACTTTTCTAGAATTGTATTTATCTCTACTAGTTCCATGCTTTAAAAGAATAATTTGACTCAAAATAGTTTAAACATAATTAAAGAAAAGATTTGCACTCGCAATGCTTTAATGAAAAGCAAAAGCACTAAATACAAAGTAATTCATAAGAATCAACAGAAGAAGTAACACATCCCTAACCTGTTACTATAAGATCCCTAGCTGGATATTATAACAATTATTAGTCTGCAATGCAAAAAAACCCAACCAACCAACCAAAAAAACAAACCAAAAAAACACTCTTCTGAATAAAGAACACTATCAAGGAACTTTTACTTTAAATGAATAGAGAGGTCTTACATCTGCCACCAAACACCATGAAACAGAACTGGGGTGAAAAAAAAGAAAGGTAGAGAAAAAAACAATGTGAGGAACAACTCCCAAACAGCCCCTCCATTTTTAGATGTTTTCCTGAATACACCAAAGCAACTTTACTGCAAAATATGCACAGTAATTTTACCAGCCTATTCTGTGGCATCAAATAGAACACGCTTGTACGCCATGCCTTGTTCTGCAGTGCCACCCTGTGGACAAAGTTCTGTATTGCAGATACACTGGTCTAAGGAAGAGCTGTTATTTTCTAGTATCAGTATTCAAAGATCCTTCTAACCCTGCATAAATGCCTTTTCTTTTAATTATAAAAAACATGTTTTTATTGTTAAAGGCAGCATCGCATTGTTGTTGAGTAAACATGTGCCTGAGACCTAAACTTCTGTGAATTACAGCTGCAAAAGTCTGAAAAAGCTCTAAATTTCTTACTGTTTCCCACATATTAAACAGGTTTTTTATATTTAATTTTTTTAACGCAAATGGAAAATGCAAATGAAATGTTTGAAACATACCAGTGCCTTTTACTCCATAAAAAGTCACAAACATATGTTTTCCATGTAGCACTACTAATGAGCAACTTTTCACAGAAGCAGACCTTCTAAACAGTGTGCATTACCACCATTTTTCAAAAAAAGTGATAAAACTGATAAATGTACATGATCAAAGGATGGCATTCTCTGCATATTCTCCTGGTTTACAACAGCAGCTCCATCTCTGAGCAAATGTTTACTCTGCCTTCCAGCTGTAGCTATATTGAAAAGCATTCACTACTACATTATAGGTACAACAGTCCTGACAAAGAGACAAGATAGAGAGGAAAGGGATCAGGGACATCCACATCTGAAGGAATTCTAAGCCCCTGGAAAGGAAAAGGAATTATGAGACATCTAACCAGTAAACAGCAAAGGTCTCAATCCTTTAAAAATGCTGTGCAACTTGGATATGTTCCTTGCTGGAGACAAGGATTTGCCCCACAATCTCTGCTTTGGACTCTACTGAGATCAGATTAAGGCAGAAGAGGTAACCACAAACAAGATGCTCATTCGTCCCTCCTAAATGTTCAGTGATGTAATAAAAAGGCCTTACAAAACTCAATGCAAAGGAAACATTTGAAAGTAACTTAAGGAAATAAACTAAAAAAAGTAAAGAGAAAGACAAAATTTACAATGAAGAGCTAGGCATTAAAAGCATAATAATACAGGACTCGTTACTAGCTGAAATATATTACCAGGAGGAGAGATGAGAAAACAAATGACTGTGAGAGTCTAGCATTAACCAGGAAAGAATGGGTTGAATAAGGAAGAAATAAGAGAAGAAGAAGCTAAGTGAAGCGAAGAGAAGGTATCACATTTCCCCCATTCTTCTTTGCTGTGACTATACATTTAAAAAAATTACTAGAAAAATCACCTATAAATAGTTTCCTAAAATGTATTTCTTTGTCAGCCACACATCTGACCACAGCAAATTCCTGGCAACCACAGTCAACCAGTTGAAGGCATATTAGAACTGAACACTAAGTTTTACAGGATGGTCAGAAAATGAAGCTCACTGTAGTCCTCAGGAACATGACAATCACCACAAGCTGTCACACAACACCACATGCTGCCATCCCCCTGCTCCAGGGGCAGAAGCCTAAGTCAATTCCACAGGGCAATTTTTTTTGTCATTTTATTTTATAGCTAGCAGTGAAATTAATGAAAATAGATAAATATAAAAACAGAGATAGAAATATCGAGAAAAGACTGATATTCTAAAGTTCATTATGCAAGTTTGTAATAACAGTTCATAAACACTTCAACTACAGCTGAGCTAAAACTCCATTCTACTTAAGAAAAAGCACTTATTTCTTTTTATTTTCGTGTATTCCAAGTATTCTAAAACTCACATATTCCTCTTAACTGCCACCAAATTTGGGATGCCACACAGGCAGAATTACAAATCTTAGGTCATTTGAGACAAACACTCATTAAATCTTTTTCTGTAAAACAAAAAAATCAATTGCCTCTTTACATTATTCTTTTAGATTCTACTACAATATTTTTGCAAACAGTTGTGAATAAAATCAGAAATAATTACACTGGAAGTGTTCCTAAACATTTGACATTTTTTTCAGCTATTGCACTCAATCCCACCTTAAGGAAATGAATTCAAATTCTTCACACAGATTTAATAACCCAAAAACTACTAAGCTTTTCATCATGTTCTAGAGGCTTTGAATCTGCACACAAGTGTGCTGGAAAGCAGAAGTTCTTGGCCTTCCCACACAATACTGGTTTCTTCTCCCATGAAATAATTTGAAAAAGCCACAGCCTACACACCATCCACAGTCTCCACAACTCAACCCATTACTCCTGTACAACACAAAAATCAAGTTTAGGGAAGGATACCCTAAATCTAACACATGTGTAGGTCACTGACACTGGGATATACAAAAGTCAGGTGCAGAACACCTCTGCACTGTGAGTAAACTGCCTTGAAGGACACAAAAGAAAATCAGCAAAGAGAAAGAGAGGCAGCTGGATGGCCAAAGTGCAGGCTGCAATCAAAACATCTGGAAAACAGATATAAGATACAGAAGTCTGATACATTTCCTGTTATTAATTTCAAAACACAACAATAAAAGCTTTCCACTCTCCAGACGACCAGTATCTTTATCTATATATGTGCACACGGAACAGAAAAGGTGAGTTAGTATTAGTGACTCTGTAGCACAGCTGAGTAAGACTGAAATGAGTCGGGGTCTTTGTGCTGTGGGAAGCAGGGAGAGAAACGAACAGTCACACATACCATCCCTCAAGTCCACGAGTTACTGTAACTATTATGTAAAATATCTGAACGGACAAGAACTGAGTAGATCCATCTCTCCACTAGCAACTCCACTGTTCATGTATTTTAATGAAGATCTGTAATCCTCACCTATTTAGAACAGGTGCACAACTGACTATCCAAGAACCACAAAGGTTGCTTGACCATAGGCAGAACAGCAAATAAGAGACAAGCTAAGGGAGCTGGCCAAGGCTACACTGTTGCTACACTGTCTGACACAACTGCAGCACACTCATAACACGCACCCACCGACCTGCATTTGGGCTGCCTTTTGAAAGACACCTAAAGCAGTCTTACAGTAAAAACGTTACTCTCCTTAAATTTTCCAGTCCTACCATAGATACACTCACATTCTCATTCACTTAACCTTCAATACAAAATTTATCTAAAAACTTCCTTCCTACTGCTGACAATTCAGCATGGCAAACATACCTTCCTGATCTACTATGAATACAATTATGTTGTACACAGAACTAAAGTAACATGTAATAGGTAACTCTGTAGACAGGTATACAATTCAGTACATATACAGAGACAGAAATTAGTCCACACAAATTGTGTTTATTGTCTCAGCTTTACAAAGAAAACCAAACTAATCCGTCCACCTTACAAAAAGACCTGAATTTAACAAGTCAGTAAATGCAGAGTGCTGAGATATTTCAGGGCACGGCTAAGATTGCAGGCACATATCCAACAGGACTTTGTGCTAATGCACTCCTCAATGAATTAGCCGGTTAATGGACCAGCATCTCAAATACTAATGATGCTTGGCAGAGAAAGCAGGGCATGGAATACATGGCATGAATATCCACCTCTGAACTGTGGGCAGAGCAAGAAAGAAAAACAGGTAATCTGCTGCAGTTTGTATAAGATGTTACTATCGTATGTATTTCTCTAAACCCCACGTGCTCCACTCACACACTGCTTTGAACTACCTCGGCTGATCATCTGGCCTCACCTTGCTGCACAAGCAAGACCAGATTTAGGACACAGGTTTCCTTACTCATTTAGGAACTAAGCGCACCAGGAGCAGGCGGCTACATGGCAGAGAGCTCTGACAAGTGAGAGACCTCGATGAACCACGAAGCCACCTGGCGGGGAGGACGACGGGCGCTCCTGGCCAACTGCAGCGATCGTAACGAGAAAAGCCGAGACGAAGCGCTCGGTCTCTGACACCCCCGCCGTCCGAGAGGCGCGGGGCTCCCGCCGCTGCGGGCCGGGCTGTCCCCAGCTCGGGGCACCCCGCACCGTGAACTGCT